>OX421979.1:82998791-83068791 GCA_949128135.1 Parasteatoda lunata | reverse complement strand
TTGTATTGAATTAATTTCTAATTGTATAAAATGTAGAATATAGTAATTTTACAATAAATGTTATTGCATGTTGTGTTTTTTAGAGACCATTTTGCGCATCTATATGGACCAGCTGTCGCGATTGAAGACCATAAACCACTTTTATTGAATAAGTAAGTGCATTTGCTGTAATGTCTTTTTATTTATTTGATTTTAATAGCATCTGCTCATGAGTTATAGCACATTCTACTGCTGTTTGTAATAACGTTTGCTAATGAAATGTAGCACAAGCTGCCTTTTTATTTTAATAACAATGTGCCGAGATATTTTTTGTACGATTTATTATAACTTATTTGTAATATTTTCACGTGAAATATGCTATGTTTGTTAATACTTGAGTATCTTTACCTAAAATTTTTTGAGAATTACGACGAGCAATGTTAAAATTGTTTGAAATTGACATTGAGAAAGAACGGAGTGGGTTAGCAAACAGCGAATTTTCTCTCATCTTTCGTCTTCTACTTCCGTGTAAGAAGCTTTTCGCTTGCAACTTAAGTTTTCATTGTTATTCGAATACGATTGTTAATATGTTGTATTAAATTTTGTTTTTCAGTTAGAAGCGGAATTTCAAACATATTTATTTCAGTCAGCAAAATAATTTCCTTCAACTTCTATTATTTGTTTCCAAATTTAAAACTTTTCCGCTTCTAGAAGTTCTTGCGCCTAGAACAAAAAGGTTGTGCTTCTTAGACTTATTAACTTATCATTTTCAAATAGGGTGAAACTGTTCAGCAATGGCCAAAAGTTAATTATAACGAGATGGAGTGATGTCCAGGGAGTAAGGAGGATAGTAAAACATCCCAAACAAGTGAAACTTGAAGAACAGTAACTTATTTTACCTTGACTACTTTAGGGGCAATGCAGCTGCAACTGGGATAAGAGCATCTTGGACGTGGTGGCTTGCCCTTCAATTCGAAGTATACATATAGTGCGTCTTTCAGGAGAACTCCTCCAGACATCAGTCTCGCGTCATGGCGGGTACCATGGTTCCGAGGAAAAGTCACTTCAAATAAGGGTGTGGGGTGAATAGTTTTGTCTTGATCTTGACATAGGTCAGCGTGAGTAAACCAATCGACACCTTTATTCCTCCACTGCACCCCCATTAGAAATGTGCTCGGGCTTGCTACCATAGCAGTAGACAGCCCCAGACTTTTAGTCTGGTAGAGTTCTTCTCAAAGCCTAGTACTGACAGACAAAACATCCATCAGTGGGAGCTTTTTTGGATGTTACATGAAACTGTTGAATTTCTACTAATAATATGATTAACTTTTTAAAGATATTTAATTATCATTGAAGGGTAAAAAGATTTTTTAAACGTGGTCACTTTTTTAAATGAAAGGTGTTTACTAATAACCGCCCTTAATTTAATTTTTTAAATCCTTTGAAGAGTGTCGATGGAAGATACGGAAGATATCTTGGAGGTCCTCCCACCTGTAACGGAAGAGAATGAGGAAGAGACAGAGATAGAAGACAGGGAAGAAGATGGAGAGAAAGTAATGGATGGGCATAAGGTGAGAAGGCAGAGTTGCAAATTTGACCTGCAGGACTTTGAGGAAGGCAAACCATTGAGAAACAAAAAAAGTGAGTAAAATATTTCCTTTTATATTACACTTTAATTATGTATCATCTAAAGAATGAAAAATTGAAAAAATTTAATTGTTACAATGAAACCGCCTGTATATATATATATATATATATATATATATATATATATATATATATATATATATATATATATATATATATATATATATACAGTTTGGATTTGCTGCTTTAAGAAAACAATATTAATTGGGTACATATCCGAGAGTAAAGTTGATGATTATGAAGTTTTTCTTCTTATTGTTTCTAGTAGATGTGTTTTATAGAGTTCATGCTTATACGCTGCTAATTTTTTAGCTGTATCAATTTCTGAAAAAGAAAAACATAAAGAACAATAACAGTTTTTATTATGTATAATTAGAAATGAAGGCATTGAAAGTCCAAAATTAAATTTATCTGAAGGCCTAGAATTAAATATATTTATCATTGTCTAACTTTAGTGGAATAACGTATGTCGGATAAATTAATAGTGAGTTAACTGCGTAATAAATATATCTAAACTTTATTGAAGGTAATAACATAGGCACAATTTGATGAATAATATTAATATGATAAGATATTTATTAGTTAAAATATCTTATCTATTTAATACTGTTAAAATATCTTAAGCCAGGCTCCATAATTAAACTAAAAAATTAGTCCGATTATTAAAAATTTATATTTTGGTAACCTGTCACATTTTGAACTTGACGCTTCTAGTTATTTCAAAAAAAAAATTTAATATTTTTAAACTTAAAAAAAATTGAGTGTGTTTTAAAAAAAAACATGTAACTGTCATCTTGGATTTTTATTCTTAGTAATTTATGCCAGTGAACACATCATATTAAAACAAATTTTTATTTGTTAGCATTTTTCATTAAATGTTTAAAAATAATATGTGTTGATAACATTGAGAAACTAATTTTTTCTATTTGGTATTACTTACGTATTTGATACTTACTTAAATTTTAAAGAATATATAATTATATAAGCATATCTATACATTTGTCTGCTCCTTGGAAAATACCACTTAGGAGAAAAAACAAATGACCTTAACATACCGATTCATAAAATGAAGCGCATTATCTTACCTTCTTCCTACCACGCCCAGCGTATCAGAGAAGTGGAGAGACATAATAATCACTCGGGTGAAATGTAAAGATTGCGGTTTGAGCCATACTATTAAATTTCATGAAAACTGTAATTTATAGAATGAAAGCGATTGAAGATATTAAATCAACTAAGTATCTAAGATTTATTTAAAAAAATCACACATCACCCACACAACCACCCGTACACACCAACCACACAAACATATCACAATCACGTATTTCACCACCAATAGGTCAAGTAAAAAACTGCTTGCTGACAAAATTATTTCATTTTCGAATTTAGGATAGAACATATATTAATTTTCAGCGATTAAAAAAAAAAAACGCTTTCTATGGGGTTGGAAATTCGAAAAGAAAAAAACCCCGACTGAGAACAGGTTAAATAAGTGTTCTAAATGAAAGATGTTGTTAAAATAACTGTGGGGAGTGAGTTACGGACAATGTCAATCCTTTTCTATGAAGAGGTAACTCACCGTGAAGCTGAGTTAACATGCCTTATATGCTAAAGAATGGGAATTAAATTTTCGTAGTGGTAGAAACACTACAATAACCGAAATAAATTTTTAAAGTGTGTCTTTAGTAGTGATAACCACAAGCTTTTAAAATACAGGGTGTTTCATATTGAACGGGACAAAAAGAATAGCGCAGTGTGACTGCCGTAAGGGATTTATTCAGCCGAAACAAATTTATTCTGCAACTACAATTATACAAGTTTTATTTGGCAACAGGGAAAAATCCTCGAATGACGAACTCGCCGCTAGAGGCGCTATTAAACAAAATGTCGTCCATGCAGGAGAAAACGTACTGCGTTTTCCCAAGACATGCTCTCTGAGTGGTTGCCACCCCCCCCAGCTGGAGGAAGCTGTTCCTGATTTAATTTTGCAGCAAGATGGTGCTCCCCCACATTGGAATAACATCGTACGTGAGTTCCTGAACAAACGTCTACCCCATCGCTGGATTGGCCGTGCTGGGCCACAGAATTCGACATGTCTTCATTGGTCGCAGAGATCACCAGATCTAACGCCCTGTGATTTTTTTCTCTCTGGGGTTTCGTTAAAGACAAGGTGTTTATGCCTCCACTTCCTCAGGACTTAAAGGGAACTGAAGCAGCGGATAACTGTAGTGTTGAACTCCATCACAGGGGATATGCTATCACGAGTGTGGCAGGAGCTTGATTACCGTGCAGACATTTGTCGTGTCACCGGAGGGGCACATATTGAACACCTGTAGAAACTTGAATAAATGTAGTTTTGAGGTAAATTTGAATTTTCTAAATATATTAATTATAACGTTTACAATCATGTTTTCTTTTTGTCCCATTCAATATGAAACACCCATTTTTACTGGCAATGACCCATATAAAAACGGGTTCTGGGTATTTACGGTAACATATGTATATATTAGTTAGTGATATATTAATAAATACTTCTTTTATTTAAAAGCTGGGCGTTCACTTGTAAAATTTGCACTTGGTGGTAAGTATTGATTCTAAATATCGTGCATGATGTGCCTGATGCATGAAATCAATTTATTTATTTATATGATGACACACTCGTATTCTGAGGATGTCGCGTTATTTCTTGATTTTGTTTACTGTTTTAGTTAAAACATTTTTGATCAGTTTAAAGTTGAACGGCATTTTTTTTAATCAGACAGTTCCACATAGTTTTTATTTCAAATTATACCTTTTTTCTTATAGTAAGTAAATAAATTATTAAAATTTTAGTTCATTTAAAAAATATGTAATATTAGATATATTTCAAAGATAATAAATTTTTAAAGATTATTTTTTTTACCCTTTACTGCCCAGACCAGTGCTGGACAAACTTTATGGAACCGGTCAAAAAGCGAGTAAAATTTAAAAAAAAAAATAAAATAAAATAAACAAAAAAGTTTTGATTGCCTTATTACATTACGATCACTGGTTACCCATTGGTCAAATGCTTTTTCTTTCTGGGTTGACTCCGTTAAATGCCACAATATTTAAAATCATGGGTTGCAAAAACTGTCTCAATTCATGCTCGTCGTCGGAGTGATTTTCATATCCTGCCTGTGTGCGTATTTCAAGAGGTCATAAAATACTTTTCCTTCTTCAGCATTCATATTTATATTAAAATCACCATCAGGCCAGTAATTATACGTTAATAATAAAAAGAATATTTGAAATTTTGCAGTGGCCTAGGCCAATATGCCCAAACGCCAAATACAGTGGATCAACAGATCATTAAAATAGGTCAACAGACCCGAATAAAAAGACATCAATTATATCAACAACAATTATTTTAAAAACACAGATGTCAGTGGCAACAGCCCGACAGAAAACAATACAACATCACAAGTAACAACACAAAAAGGTATAACATCAATGACATCTGCTAAGATTGGGCCATTATTGAATTAAAAGTAAAAGGTATTTGGGCCAACAGGCCCTTATAACGTTATGGGCCTGTTGGCCCAAAGTATTTTTATATTTAAAAAGAATATAAAAATACTTTTTTATATTGAAAAAGAATATAAAAATACTTTAAATTATTATTATGTAAATACATTAAAAATGCCTGCTAGTGAAAATAGCTGCTCGTGAAGAAAGACAGCAGCGGTCGCCATAGCAATGCATACAATGACGACGCATGCGCACTGTTTACTATTACTCTTGAACACAGTTGAAAAGTTTGTGGACGCCATCAAATCCTAACCAAGACCTATTTTGCCAATGGGTAAAAAAAGGAAAATAGAAGTAAACTAACGAGCCACTACAACCTAGAATGAGAATTAAAAAAAATGTTTAAAGTGAGCATTTAAATATTGCAATATAGGAGAAGATAAAATACACAGTTTTAATTGATTATAGATTCAGGTTTGTCACTTTGTTATAATTGGGGAAAATACTCTGGCGCTATGACGGAAATTTTTGTAAAATGGTAGATTTGTAGAATTATAACATTATTACCAAGATTGATATGAAGATGGGGTAAAATTCGTGTAAAAAAGCGCAAAAAATGGTGCGAAAACAGTCACTGATAATTATTGCTTCGTTACTGTTCCAGCATAATGTATGAATTTGTCTAATTAATTTTTTGATCTTCAGTTAATTATCTCATTCTGTTTTGAAATAATGTATTAGCTGTACTCTAATAGCAAAAAGTAAAACGATAAATGCTAATTTTTTTCAGTGTGATGTTTGAAAAAGATTATTTTAGAACATGCATGTATTAACAAATTATTTTTTGCCTTTATCTTTGGGAAATTTAAAAAAAAAAAAATCTTTAGTACATTTTAATTAGTATCTATTTAGAATTTTTTTTTTCAAAATCCAGAAATTAAACTGATTGTTTTTGTCTTTTTTTTTTTTTCTTTAATTTGAACCGTAGCTCAATGTAAATGAACATAATTGAAAATACCCTTTAACCCATTGCCAGTGTCGCCCATCTTTCTTATCCGAACACGCAATGAAGAGAAACTCTTTGATCTTTAATTTTTTTTACAGTTTAACGGCCTGAAACTTAAAATGAATGATGCTACTATATGAAACCAATTTTTTTCGATCCAAACCAGATCCTTAATATTTTTAAACAAACTATTTTGTGATTAAAATTTAACGAAAAACATAAGTCACAACAGTTTCAACTGGAAACGCCTTGTTAAACTTGGCCTCTATCTTCCATTGGAAGCATTGCAAAAAGTAGGCGTTACGTTTTTTCGTACTATTTATTTTGTTGTAAAGAATACAAATTTGGTAAAGTATGTCTACCATTTAAAATTAAAAATAATATTTTACAATATTTTTTAAAAAATAAAGACTCAAGATAAAGACTCATAATAAAGACTCCAGAAAAATATCATAGAACTTGTGGTTACCTTCTTGTTATTGCAAGTGGTTACCATGAGTGTTGGAAGAATGAAAAGAAGTTTGGTTTAAACTAATAAATACTGTGTGTGGTTGTGTAGCTTATAATCTTACTGATTACTGAGCTCATATCATCGAGGTCTCAGTTATTAATTTAAATTAAAAAAAGGCAAGGTTGTTTTATAAATGATTCGCTAACGTAGAGCAAAAAGCAACGACTTCCACTGAAATTAATTGGTTTTAAAATTTTGATTTCTGAGATCTAAACATTTACTTTAGATAATAAATATTACAGATCTGCCGTATGATAAGTAACGCCTACCTATACTACTACTTTTCTTAGGTTAAATTTCAATAGTTACTAAGTTTGAATCCCCAATTTCTTTAATTCTGTTTTTTTTTTTTTTTTTACAGAGACATTAAGCGTGTAACGATTTGTGAACTAGTTGATTGAAAAGTAGCGCCTACTTTCCATTAATTCATTTTCGATTTACCACTTGCCAGTGTCGCCCGAATCCCGTTCGGGCAACTACTACGTGCATTATTTGTGATGCCCGAACTGACTTTCGGGCATGAGAAAAAGTAACGTTTGTATTTTGTGATGCCCGAGCTGTACTTTCTACTTTAGGATTCATAATTCACTATTTTCCTAATAGATGGCATTAGTGGTCCTAGTTTTTCACCGATTACGACTTCAGTCGAGGGAGGGAAAATGAGTTGAGGGAGAGGAAAGATTTGTAAAATTCACGTATTGAAAATCATATTGTTATGTTTTTATACGAGGGTTGCTATTTATATTTCTGGCCTTGGCAACAGTAAGTGTTGCTAGGCGACCGCAGACGATTTTAATCGAAAGTTTGATATTTTTAAACATAAATTCAGCAGACGATTTACCATTATAGCTTTATTTGTGTTGTTGACAGTAAATTGAAAAGTTCTTCTCTTTCAAAAAATGGAATTGAATCGTGAACATTTTCGTGCCATTATTTTTCATAACTTTCGACGTGGATTGTCAAGACGAGTGCTTCGATGAACTTAATTCTTTATTCAGCGATAAAGCGCTATCCTACAGCACTGTAAAAAATTGGTATAACGAATTTAATCGTGGTCGATGTTCGATCCAGGACGAATCACGTGAGGTCGTCCAAAATCCGTTGTTGTGCCTGAAAAGACCGATGCTGTGCGTGAACTGATTAAGCAAGATCGTCATGTGATATACCGTGAGATAGAGGCGTCTTTGGACATTAGTATGACTAGCATCAATAAAATGTTGCATGAACATTTGAGCGTAAAAAAAATTTGTTCGCGTTGGATCCCGCATAATCTGACAAACGCTCAAAGAAAAGCTCACGTCGATTGGTGCAAGGAAATGTTGGAAAAATACGTTCAAGGTATATCAAAGGCTGTGTATAACATCTACACAGGTGACGAATCATGGATCTATGCATATGAGCCGGAAACAAAACAGCTATCAACTGTATGGGTCTTCCAAGACGAGGCAAAACCAACAAAAGTTGTTCGAGGAAGAAGCACATCGAAACAAATGATTGCCTGTTTCTTCGGCATTAACGGTCATGTGGCAACAGTGGCGTTAGAGCAACGCAGGACGGTCAATTCTGAATGGTACACGACCATCTGTTTGCCGGAAGTCATCAGAGAAATTCGAAAAAAGCAGAAGAACAGGCGAATCATTCTTCATCATGACCAATGCGAGCTCTCACACATCGACTCAAACAAAGGCATTTCTGACGGAGCGAAAGATCGAACTGATGGGTCATCCTCCGTACAGCCCTGATTTGGCACCCAATGACTTCTTCTTATTCCCACACATCAAAAATAAATTACGTGGACAACGATTTTCGACCCCCGAAGAAACGGTTGATGCATTCAAAACGCATGTTTTGGAGTTACCTCAATCGGACTGGAAAAAGTGCTTTGAAAATTGGTTCAAACGCATGCAAAAGTGTATTGATCATCATGGAGAATATTTTGAAAAACAATAAAACCAATTTCGATCCTACATATTTGTTTTTTCATTATTAGGCCAGAAATATAAATAGCAACCCTCGTATTATATTATGCTAGTCACATTATATTTAGCTTCATAATTTTGTTTAATTTGCTCTAACTGAATAAGATGTGTGTGCAGTTCATTGCTTTTTTATGTGTATGTTAAAATTATAAGTACAGTAGTCACTGCATTTAAAATTTAATTTTGCAATAAAATTGACTTTTATAATAATATAAGGAACAAAATTAAGCAGTTAAAAAAAAAATTTCAATTTTTCTGAAATATATGTCATTGTTAAGGGGCTAAAAAATAAACAAGTAACTAACATGAATTGAAATGCGTGTTACAATTTATTTTATAACCGGGATTAACCAGTCTAGCCAATTTTGAATTTACGACAGTCAATGTCCAGCTTCATATGAAGACAAGGGAAGCTTTCAACTAGCCTTCGTGGAGAACTTTTTAATGGAACTAAACGGCATTTTTGTTGCGAGGTGAGAATTTCGACCGAAACCGCCATGGTTAACCAGACGGCAAGGGGACTCTAACCCATAATCCGTCATCCACTCGAGGAGATTTTACGTCTGTACTGTGATTCGTGAGAGATGGGAGCAGATTTCATATCAACTAGCCACCGCTAGGATGCGTACCATGGAGGTTAAATGGACCATATTGGGAGGAGATGAAAATGGACATAACTCGAAATTGCAGACTAGTAATCATTGCTTCCACAAATGCTTTAATGAAACTAGGCATAGCACAAATTTTCGCTTTTACAATGTTGAATATGTTTTATTTATTGAGGCATAGGGTATGCAATTATGTGAACGAAGAAACTAAATTTTTGTTTTATAAGAATTTCAAACAATTACTCCTTCACCGTAATTTTCAGATTAGTTTAAATTGAAAAAATATGTCTGTTTCTGAAAAAGATGAAAGCAATTTTTATTGTATTTGAATTAGTAAACACTTGTTTTACTTATATATATATATATATATATATATATATATATATATATATATATATATATATGTATATGTATATGTATATGTATATGTATATGTATATGTATATGTATATGTATATGTATATGTATATGTATATGTATATGTATATGTATATGTATATGTATATATATATGTATGTATATATATGTATATATGTATTGTCAGTCGTAACCTTTTACAAAAAGAAATAACGCAAAATTCTCCAAAACTAATTCACCTTTTTTTATTATTCTTTTTCATCCATCGTTTAAAAACCAAAACAAAACAACATGATCATATCTATAATATCAAGCTTTTAGCTCGCAACATCAGAAAATGCGTGTTATTACATCACGTGACCCTGACACCTTCCCCCCAGAGTCATATTAGATCCAAAGATCGAATATGGCAAATAATTTAAGGGTCACACTTTACACATAAACAAACTATGTTTCACATTCACCCAAATATTCACTGAATCTTAGGTTTAACTTAACACTAGGTATTTACTTTAATCACCTAATAATAATAATAGAAAAAAAATGTTCAGAGTCTTATTTTAGTTTATATTTACAGTCTGGACAATGCATCTGCATTACTAAGTTTCGATCCTTTGATGTGACTTGCCTCAATATCATGGCGTTGAATGGCTAACGCCCATCTCTGCAACCTCGGGCTTTGGGGTGTCGCACTCGTCAGAAATACTAGGGGATTATGATCAGTTAATAAAATAATCTTAGCACCACAGAGTAAGGTTTCAAATCTCTGCAAAGCCCAAATAATAGCATAAGCTTCCCTTTCAATTGTAGACCATTTCTGTTGAGTTGAATTCAGCTTCTGGCTACCGAAAGCTATGGGACGAATATTTCCTTCTTCATCTAACTGACCTAAACAACATCCGACCGCATTTTGAGATGCATCCGTATGCAAGTAGTATGGTTTCTCTATGTCTGGGACTTGTAACTCTGCGATCTTACATAGCGACGTCTTCAATTCCTTGAATGCCTTCTTAGCTTCTTCGCTCCAAGGAATCTCATTAGGAACTTTCTTTTTAGTAAGCTCTGTTAGTGGAAGAGCAATCTTTGCGAAGTTTGGAATATACTGCCTGTAAAAGTTGCATAATCCCAAAGCACTTCTCAGTTGTTTTTTGGTTTTGGGTGCCTCTAATTTCTGTATTACTCTTATTCGTTCTTTGTCAGGAGCATGTTTACCTGAACCAATAATATGTCCTAAGTATTTAACCTTTTGTCTAGCAAATTCGCACTTTCTCAGGTTCACGGAGAAATTAAAATATTCCAATCTCTTAAAAACTTCTTCAAGATGAATCAAATGTTCCTCCCACGTATCAGAAAATACTGCTAAATCATCGATATAAGCACAAGTGAAATCAGACATGGACTGAACCACTTTAGACATAGCTCTTTGGTAGGTTGCAGCAGCATTTCTTAATCCAAAGGGTAATACATTCCATTGGTACTGGCCTCGGTGAGTTCGGAATGCTGTGAGGTGTTTGCTGCCGTTCTCCATCGGTATAGCCCAATATCCCTTCAACATATCTAGCACAGTAATGAATTTCTTCTTTCCTACTAAGAAATTCAACTCCATCATATTTTGCATTGGATATGCATCCGGAACGGTAAGAGCATTCAAACTTCTGAAATCAATGCATAACCTGATTGTTCCGTCTTTCTTATGAACACATACTACCGGGTGTGCTATCTCACTTACCACCGGTTCAATCAGTCCTAACGCTAGCAATTCATTGATCTGTGCATCCACTTTCCCCTTTAAGTTTTCTGGTATCTTATACGTTTTTGGTTTCATCGTATCCTCCTCAGCTTTCAGCTTTATCGCATGTTTCCCAACTTTAGCTATCCTTATCTTCCCCGAAAACAACGTTTTGCGTCTATGTAAAAGATCTTTCAATTGATTTTGTTGCATTTTGGGTAAGTAATCCAAATTTAATCCTTTCAATGCTTCATAGCTTTCCACATCTGTAGGAAGAGTTGGTGTTTCGTATATTTCACCAAATTCATCATCAATATCATAGACAACTCCAACTGTTTGAATTCTCGCTTTGTATTCTCTCATTTTGTTAACATGCAATAATCTTAAATTTCCTTCAGGCATTTGCAAATAATACGAATTCGGTTTCACTCTTCTAATTACCTTTACTGGACCTATCCATCTGGCATATAATGAATTGGATGAATCATGCATTAGCACAAGTACTTGATCTCCTGGCGCAAATTCCCGGTATTTTTTCCTTCTATTGTAATATTTGGCATAGTTACTTTGTTGCACATCACTTGTTAACCTTGCCTTTTCGGTTGCTATTTCTAATTTTCCTTTTAACTCTTTTAAATATTCCTCCGCTGATCCTTTCATATTCAAAGGTAATAACATATCTCCGGCCCAAATTGACTTCAATATAGATAACGGGCCTTTCGGTTCTCTCCCGTACATTAGCAGAAAAGGTGGTACTCCTGTAGTTGCATTTGGAACTTCTCGATAAGCCCATAGTACAAATGGTATATGTCGATGCCAATTTCTTCCTACTTCTCTAATAATGTGATGTAGCATATTTTTGAAGGTTTGGTTCCATCTTTCAATCAATCCGTTCCCTTCCGGATGGTATGGCGTTGAAAATCGCGGACAAGCTCCTAAAACCTTCAAAAACTCTTGCGTTAAACTTGCCGTAAAATTTGTCGCATTATCCACCACGATTACTTCTGGAATTCCTGTCCTACAGAATATTTCGAGCAGTGCTTCGCATGTATTCCTTGCCGTTAACGATTTGAGCGGGACTGCTTCAGGCCATCTTGAATGTTGGTCCATCAAACAAAGGATATATTTATGTCCTTGTGCTGATACTGGATCTAGAGGACCAATTAGATCTACGTTCACCACTTGGAATGGAAGTTCAGGACGTGACACAGGTGTTATCGGAATTTTGTCTACTGAACGAACAACTCTTCTACCTTGGCACCCATGACATGAGCTACAATAAGCTTTAATTTCCTTGACCATCCCTGGCCAATAAAAGGAAAATTTAATTCTTTGAATTGTTTTACGAGCTCCTAGATGTGCTCCGAATACTGACTCGTGGGCAATTTCTAGTATTTTACCTTTTCTAATTTCGGGAATTACTAATTGTTGTATTCTATTCCCGTCCAACAGCTCTTCATGGCATAGTATATTATTTTGTATCACATACCCTCCTTTATTTTGCTTCCCCAATTTCCATGCTTCTTGGAGAGTATCGCAACTTTGTTGTTGTATCTTGAATCGTTCGGTTTCATTTCCATTCTTTTTATCACCGCATTCACCTACTGTTGGCTCCTGCTGCTCTTCTCCGTCACTTGCACTCATATATAACTGCTCCTTTCGGGAATCTGATCTTAGCTTCATAGCAGCAGTAAAACTGGGATTGTATACTCTTTTTTGTTCTAATAATGCCTCATAAGTTTCAGCATCCAACAAAATGTCAGCATTTAACCCATTGACGGCTGCTATCATCGTTTTAATTATAGGCGTAATATATCCTTCCGTTACCAAAGCGATTTCCACTTCTTTTAATTCAGCTTTTAGACTTTCGCCAAACGCAGGTTGTAGTATTATATGTCCTTTGTAATCCACTTCCTTACCCACTATATCGTTTTTAAATACACTTATTTGTGCACCAGAATCTACTACAGCTTCGTATTCATTTCCATTATATGAAATTCTAACCTTCTTAAGGGCAGCTATTTTTGGTTGAACGCCTTTACATTTTTTGTTTCCTATCATGACTTCACCGTTAAATCTTGCAGTGACTACTTTGCTTTCGATATTTCCATTTCTGAGTACCTTAACTTCGGATACTTGCCCTTCCGATACTTGAACCTCGGCCACTTTGCCTTCAATGTTTCTTCTCCTCTCTTTATTATCTCGACAAAATCGTGCCAAGTGTCCTACTCGTCCACAATTAAAACATGTGACTGGATTTTGGGAAGAACTCCGCTTATCAATTCTGCCATGGTTGTTATGCTCATGTTTATATCCTTCACCAAATGTATGATATCTTCTACTAACCATGTTTGGTTTTTCCCGGTATAAGTTCCTATATGGTTGAGAAGCAATGAATTTAGTAGTTTGGTTATATTTCCTTGCATTCTCGTACTCATCTAGCTTCTCAGCAAGTGTGTCAACTGAGCAAATTCTACTCCACTCATCAATAAAATGATTTTGTATGTCTCCAGGTACTCGTTCTTTTATCTGTTCGACAATAACAAGTTGTTTCAGGCTGTCGAAATCATTAATTTTTAGTCCCGAAACCCATTCGTTAAAATAGTTCGCCAATTCAAATCCAAAATCTCGCCAAGTGCTCTCAGCCGCTTTACAATGTCTCTTAAACTTTATTTTAAATGCTTCTGGGCTCAATTTAAACCTTTTCAATAACATACATTTTACATGTTTATAATCATTTGCTTTTTCTTCAGGCTCCCTTGCAATTAAATTCGCCATTTCTAGAGGCAATAATCCAACAAGATGCGTTACCCAATCTTCTTCTTTTATATGGACTCTTCGTGCTTGTCTTTCAAACAATATTAGATAAAAACTTATATCACCTTCTTTTGGATCAAAAGTACGCATTAATTTTTGCAATCCACCAGGTACATGTTCTCTTGTTTCTTCATTTCGAGAGCTGCTCGTCTCTCCTATAGTACCAGTATGTACCCATGAAGCTTCTATCTTCAACCTCTCCAATTCATATTCCTTTTCTTGCCGCTTTAATTCATCTTCCCTTTCCTGTTCTCGCCGCTTTAATTCACCTTCCCTTTCCTGTTCTCGCCTCTTTAATTCATCTTCCCTTTCCTGTTCTCGCCGCTTTAATTCGTCTTCCCTTTCCTGTTGTTTAATTTCATATTCTTGTCGCCTAATTTCATCTTCTTTTTGTTGGCGCTTTATTTCTTCTCTTCCACTAACTATTCTTTTTAATAATTCCTTCACAAACTCCTCTTCGTACTCCGTACTTGCCAATATAATCTTCTTTAATTCGGTAACTCTCATGTCTTCCGTTGCCGTTTCTCCTAACTCTTCCGCCAAACACTTCAAATCTACTTTTAAAGCTCTTCCTAAAAATGCCATTTTTCACCTACTACTTTCTAAACTGCACCTTCTTACAAAAAAAAAATGCCACTTCCTAAACCAATTTCAAGACAATCTAAATAACTCACTATCTTCCATCAAACAACTTGAAATTCATAGAACAAACAACTACCAATCTTTTATTTCGAAATCCATTGGGATCTTCCCGCGCATTTGTCAGTCGTAACCTTTTACAAAAAGAAATAACGCAAAATTCTCCAAAACTAATTCACCTTTTTTTATTATTCTTTTTCATCCATCGTTTAAAAACCAAAACAAAACAACATGATCATATCTATAATATCAAGCTTTTAGCTCGCAACATCAGAAAATGCGTGTTATTACATCACGTGACCCTGACATGTATATATGTATATATGTATATATGTATATATGTATATATGTATGTATATATGTATATATATATGTATATATATATGTATATATATATGTATATATATATGTATATATATATGTATATATATATGTATATATATATGTATATATATATGTATATATATATGTATATATATATGTATATATATATGTGTATATATATGTATATATATGTATATATATGTATATATGTATATATATATGTATATATATATGTATATATATATGTATATATATATGTATATATATATGTATATAATATAAATTATGAATACATTTACTTTTTTAAGCTGCTAAACATTTTCGGAGGACTCTTCCTGGTAAGTTAAGTGAAATATAAAACAATTTTGAATAAATAAATAATAAAAATATTACAATTTGCTTTTTTACAACCACTGCTAACTGCTATTTATTAAGACCAATGCATATTAATATTTGTTAAAATTATTGCTCATTAGTTTTGCTAAAATCAGTGCTTATTGGTTTTTGGTATCAGTGCTTACTATTTTTTTTATTTTATTTGGATTATCAATTTATGTTTGCATAGTTGCTCATTGGTCTAAGATCATTGCTTCTTAAAATGTATTAAGAACATTGTCTGTAAGTATTGCGTATTGATATTAAGTTAATGTTGACTTCTTTAACATATTTCGCTGCTCAACAAGTTTTCTTAATTTGTTCTAGAGAGGAATTCTGATTCTGCTGCGACACCTGAACGACCACCCCTATTTAAGACTCAGACAACCCTGGCTCTGTTTACAAAGTCTCCAGAGGACGACGCTTCTAAGTTGCTGCAAAAAGCCTTCTCTGATAATCCGTACAACAAGGTAAATGTTTTATTTAATAACTGACGCATTTCGAGGGTTCAATCTTCAACCTCATAGTCTTGTAATTTTGAACCCAACAATAGAACCTCTTTTCGAGTATTGTGACTAACTAAACTCCTTGGAGTACTTTTTAATGATACTGACTCTTATTTGAGTTACATGTAAGATGAAAACCACGGAAACGTCCCATGGTTAGCCAGACATCAGGGGGATTCTATTCCATCATCACTGAGATTGTTATAAGTCAGCACTATGAACTTGAAATGCATGCAGAAGACTTATTTGTTTAGATCAACCACCTCTGGGATGCGAATCTAAGTCACCTCATTAGGAGGCGAGTACGATATTCCATAAGCCACCACGGCTCAAAGTAAATGTATTATAACCAACGTTGAACAGCGGGACAAATTCTGAGTTTACGTTTATCTATGTTTATTTGGGTAGCACTGTAAAGTTTTAACCCAACTCAAAAGACAAAGCTATTACATCAAGCATTGGGACAAATGGAAGACTTTTTGAAAGTAATTAACTCGTATTTGCGTTAGTTACATGTAAAAGATATCCCGAAATCCTCCCACGGTTAGCCAGTCGACAAAAGGGTTCTTAGACATCATCTGTCTATCACTGATATTTTACGTTACGTTCGGTGAACTGTGCCTTACAATTACTCTTTTGTTGAACTATATATTTGAAAGTATATAGCCTCTTTAGTGCGATCCTAGTTATAAGAATGTTAAGGGCGGTTCTTACAAAACACTCAGGTTACACAGTAAAAATTTTTTTTCTTTTCAGCTACACCAAAAGTACAATCCTAACTTGGTGTGTGATGAGAGTAGCGACATGGCGGCCCTCCTCAAAATCAGGCGCCTGCGTGCAAGAAGATTGACGCTCCTTGCTATGCACAAAAAAGATTCGGAGACACCCATAGCTCGTAGACCCTCTGTGACGGAAGAACAGATTCAGATGAACAATCCCATGGTACCACTAGCAGCTTCTTTCTTCCTGGAGAAGGCTCAACGTCGCCGAATGCTCAAAAGAGAATCTGTGTCCTCTCAGGAAGGAGAAGGCGCTTCGTCCTCACCTCCCACAAATAGCAAGTCCACCAAACTAGAGAGGCAATGTGCGGTCACGACACAACGAGGATCTAGTGCAACTTTTTCTATCGCAGAAGAAGATAGTGAAGTTAACGTTATTAGAAGGCCATCTAAAGATAGCGCTGTTAAAGTTGACGTTCGAAATTCCAATGAGTCTATGGTGTGATAAATGTTTGAAATCAGTATTTTTGAACAGGAACTGCGAGTTACATTAGTAAAATGTCTTGGGAATTGATCAACGTCATTTGTATTGCAATATTTGTGTTTGTCGAATAAATGAATGACATTAACGTCATTAGAAAGACATCAAGAGAGAGATTGAACATCCTGAATTCAATGCGTTCGTGGTGTGATATATGTTTGAAATAATTATTTTCGAACTGGAACTGCGAGTTACTTTTTCATTGTTATTTTACAAGAAATATAATTTCTGGTAAATGACCAACATTTCTATTGCAATATTTGTATTGTCTAATGGGAAAAAAGTGACATTTACGTCGTTATGATGCCATCTAAGGAAAGTGTTTTAAAAATAAAGCATTCTAAATCTAGTGGTTAAGAATAAGATAGAAAATCATCTTATTATCTTAAGATAAGATAAAAAAAATCCCTTTCTAACTGGAATTGCGAGTTACTATTTCGTTTTATTTTTCAAGAACTGTAATGTAAGGTATTGTTAAACCAACATTTCTATTGCAATATTTGTATTTTCTAACAAAACAGAAGAAAGTGCCATTTAAGAAGGCCCTCTAGAGAAAGTTGTGTTAAAATTCTGCTTTGGGAATCCATTTTTTCGCGTTGGTGCCATTAATGTTTTAAATAAGCATTTTCAAACTATAAGTTACTTTTTCGTTTAAAAAGAAATGTAACTCATGAGAATTGAATCGACCCAGATTTGTATTGCAAACAATGAATGTACTTTCTAAACTCGACTTTCTTTTTAGAAACAGGGTCCAAAAATAGAAAACCGCCTCTCTAAAGGGTATGTTATTTTTGGAACATCGATTCTGTGAAAATATCGCACCAAGCATCTATTTTCATAACTTTTGTTATAAATTAGATAACAAATCTTGAAAACATTACTATGTTAGGAATCTGGTGAATTATTTATTACCGTTTGCTGACAACATACCATTTCTAGTTTCATAGCATATCATTTGTATATAACTTTCATATTAAGATTTAATACTTATTTTACTTTATTATATAAGTTGGTGTACCATTTATTATGCATATTGTGCATTGCCTATCAATTAGAATACATTTAAGTAGAAATTGTGTTCTGTTTGTAAGTTAATAAGTTGTAAATTTTCCTTATTGTACTACAGAGTACTTCACTCGAATGTATAAATTTTGTTAATCTCAAAAGAACTGAAAATCGTATTTCAAATAGCAGTAACTACACCTGAAGAATTATTTAAAAAAAAAAAAAATTTTTTTAAATGTTTAGTGCTTTCTATAAAAATTCAATTTTCACACTCACAGGTACACAAAGAAATATAAAAGTTCGTTTTTTTTTTTTTTTAATTCTGTTACATTATTTTATTGAGTTTTATTATTTATTTACGTTTACTAATTAATATAAAATCTTCTCGCGGGTTAATTTCTAATTCACCTCTAAATATTTAAAACCAGAGTTTTTCGGTCAATGCATTTTTTTTTTTCTGAATGTTTTGGAGGAGATTCATCCTTGTTATTTAATGCATTTAAAAAACATTTTCATCGCTTTTTTAAAAAAAAAAAAAAAAAAAAAAGATTTGTGTGACTTTCTTTTTAACAAATTCTTCTTCAAATGTTTTTATTGACTCAGTTCGATTTTTTGAAATCTTTTTTTAATATAAATTTCTATGCAAAATTTTAATCGCTCTTTTAAAATAATAAAGCGCATCCCTCGAAAATCAAATTTAAACTCGAACTAAATCATTTAACCTCTTCAGGACCAGCAAAGTAGTACCTTTCCAGGTCCGAGCTTATTGTTAATGGATGTTTTTTCATGTTAGGTCTAATTTCATTTAAATTAAAGATTCATATAAAATCCACACTGAGTCGCAGTTACTGTCTCATACCCTGTACTGTCACATAAAATTTGTAGTTACTGTCACATATACTGTAATAAAATGTTTGCGATATATATATTAAAAAAAAAAAACTGAATCTGACCCCCCCCCCAAAAAAAAAAAACAATATCTAGGGGACCCCAAACTGAAAACGACACCCCATAAACATTCGAACCTTTTCCCACTCCAGACAAATATAAACAAACAAGAGCGCAGTAAATCACGTGCCTGATTTACTAATCCTCTTGAAAGAGCCAAACACGTGCATTTGTTTAAATATCCCGTATGAAATTTTTAAAAAATATATATATTTGGAACCGAAAGTGCATGTTGAAAATTGAACAGTTAAACTATTCGAAATTACAATGAACTTCAACTGCCATATAGTATCGTTTAAGAATTGAAATTAAACGTTCCAAATTGAAATAATGTCCGCGTGATGATCGGCTGGAGTCGGAAATGCTCATTTCATATGTAGAGCCATGAAGGGTTAAAAGATTTCATTGTCTTTAATCCTGAAGGGGTTAAAGACAATGAAACATGTTTTTTATTTGTTTTAGCTAAATTAGTTTTTATGTTCAAATATTGTAATTTTAATTGCTTTGTACTAAATGTAAAATGTATGTGTTTACATTATGTGTGCAAATATATGTGTACAGTACATCAAGTTATACAATATGTTTTGGAGATGAAAATTGTGGAATGAAGTTATTTTTAAAAAATAAAATACATTTTGAAAGAATTGTTGTCTTTGAATGTTGAATATGTTATAATGTGTACTTTGTGTGTGCGTAACTGTTGAGCGTGAACCCTTTGGACAGAAGAAAAAAATTTTAGACCCCTTCCCTACTTAGATAGTCCGTGGCAAACTTCAAGAAAAGTTTGATATTAGCAATTATAATAGTAAAATAAATAAATGAAATTTTGAAAAAATTAAATAAAAATAAAGAAAACAAAAGTTAATGAATCAATAGTTTGACGGTGAGCTTCATATTCCAGACACAGCTCAAAATCTTTATACAAAACTGGACACAGCTCAAAATGTCTGTTTATAAAATGGACACAGTTCAAAGTGCATTTTCGCAAAACTGGACACAGCTCAATATCTGTTTACGAAACTGGATATAGCTCACAATGCCTGTTTACAAAAACGGACACAATCCACAATGCCTGCTTTCAAAAATGGACACAGCTTAAAATGCCTTTTTGCAAAAATGGACACAGCTTAAAATGCCTTTTTGCAAAAATGGACACAAATCAAAATGCCTGTTTACTGAAATGGACACAAAATGCGTTTTCCAAAAGTGGACACTGATGAAAATGCGTGTTCAAGAAAATGTACAAAACTTGAAATGCGCCTTATCAATATTCAAGGAGTTTTGTGCTCATTTTTCCTTAATTATTTAAACAATAAGCGTAATCATTACGGGACGCAATCGCAGTCTGGGTGGCTATGTATTTTACAGTTATAATTTCTAAAGTGATATTTTCGTATTCAGATCTTCGAATGATAAAGTCAGTTTTAAAAATTTTCAAAAACCAACAACTTAATTTACTATCACTATTATAAATTTATGGGATTCACTGCAGATTTGTAAAAACAATTTCTCCGAATGTCTTTGGCGTGGATGATCGTGTTCGTTATTTTCAATCACAATTAGAATCAGACAGCGATCGTCAAAGCAAACTTTGCAATTTTTATTTGACAATTTGTTTTGTCTTAAAACTGCAGTTGGACATAAGTAAGTACTTCATTATAATTTTTACTTCGAAAACAAAGGCCTTTTTTCCAAGACCGACAATTCTCATAATCTAATCTTGCGTTACTGATTGCAGTTTCACTTGCCTTGCTGTCTAAAGCATTATTTTACTTTCATCTTAGTACCTTTATCTTTATGTACTTAGTGCCTTACATGGAGTGTCTGTTTTATTAACTACATATCCCTTGCGGTGTGGGTAACACGTACTCCCAATAAGGTGTATGACTGTGTTAGTTAATTTTTCTTAAAATATCCGTAACTTTGAAATCACATGAGTCTTAAGGGACAGCAGTCATACATACTCCCAGTAAGGTGCTACTGGATAGTCGGACTAAATTATTTTAGTTTTAATTTTTATCATGGCACTTATAGAGCAATCTTTTTGATACTTTTGTATGTAAATCTAGAGTTAACCATCTCTTACCGGAGTTTGTTCAAATTCAAAAAAATGAAAATGATTAACGCTTATGAGTCCACTCCACATTGTCAAAGCAAATTGGAATCTCTTCTGTTGCTAATCTCGGAATCGTGTAGCAGCGCTAGAAGACTCCCATGAATCCGAACACCTCCAAAAAGTCCATAAAAAGACAGGAGTCTCGCAGGAACTCATCTTTACCGAACCCCAAACAAGTCAGAGTATGCGCCATGTCTGTCGAGCACCAATGTCATTCAGGATAAGTTTTTTGCCCCCGGTTGAAAGTAAGAGATCTAGTGTGGCCACTCAGAAGCGTAAGAAGGCAGTTTGATGGGCTCTCGGTCTAAGATTGAAAGATTCTCCTGTTTTTTTTTTTTTTTTTTTTTTTTTTTTTTTTTTTTTTTTGCAAAATACCAAGAGTGGTTGGGAGCAGTTCTTGTGGTCTTGTTAAAATTCATTTTTGCCAGGGAAGAAATTTCACTAAAGGTAAGCTTCCCACAATGATCAGTGTCTTCTTCGGCAGCGGATTTGGCCAGGAAATCAGCCCTCTCATTCCCATCAACCCCAACATGTGAAGGAATCCACTGGAAGTTTATAGAATGGTTGGATGAGAGCCTGCCAATTAGGTCTAAAATATCAAGGCAGGTCTGATCTCCGATAGTATCCCAGTTAGAGATATGCTGGTTGGAATCTCTACAAGTTAGATTTATTATTTGTCGCAACTTAATTTTTCATCTGCTAATAAATTTGTATACATTGGTGTTCTTATCACGTTCTCCTAATAAGGTGTATGATTGTGTTAGTTAACTCCTCTTAAGCTATTGTTAGATCTGGAACTCATTCGTAAGGGTTCATGGGGGTGCCCACAAATGTGATAATTAATTAGAACGGGAGGGGGTTTGTTACGAAATCAGACACTAAAACGTACTTTCTCCGAAGGAACATGCCATATTTTCGACGGATTCGGATTTCTGATCCCCTAGGACAGGGGTGGCGAACCTTTATGCATAAACGTGCCATTTTTTCAAAAAATTGTTTAATGAGGTGATAGACGTGCCGTCAAATAATTTTGACTTCATGATTATTAAGAAAATAATAATACTAAATACTATCAATTCAAAACTCTTTATTTACTATGATTTTTTTTTTTTTTTTTTTTTTTGCAATGTCTCAATTATACGCGTAATACAACTTAAAGTAGCATTAGTGTGACTACTGTTATTGCAGATTAGATGACAAATAACTTATATTAAAGTTGTAAGATATTAGCTTAAGCAGGGCTGTTAATTTCTTTTTTGCTTGTTTTGCTTTTTTGCTTGTTAGCTCGTTTTTTATAGTTTTTGTTTTTTTTGTTTTTTTTTTGGCATTAATTGTAAATTTTTTTGTTAATAATTGTTTATTTTTTTAGAATTTTAATTTAATTGTTAATATGCTTCATAGTGAACTTTGTGATCAGTGGCGTGTCCAGAATATTGTGTCGCGTGCCATAAATGGCACGCGTGCCGTTGGTTCGCCATCCCTGCCCTAGGACATAGGGGGTAGTCGCAATCTGAGAAATAACTCGATAACGTGTTATACAAATTCTTGGTATTGAATTAATTTTGAATGAAGAGGAAGTACTAATTTCGTTTTTTAACAATCGAGATTTAATTTTAAAATATTCGGAAGAATCAATTAATTCATTTTGGATTAACATTAGATGCGATTATCCCATGATAGCTAAAAAAACTTTAAAAATATTATTACAATTTTCTACATGTTATTTGTATGAATTCGGATTTTCAGTATTAACCAACATAAAAACGAAAATAATTTTGAGATTGTTAAATGTAGAAGACGATATGAGAGTAGCATTGTCATTTTTACGACCAAATATAAATGAAATTATCAAAAAACATCAAGCTCAAATTTCGCATTAAAAGTATTCTTATTATTCATTTGTAATTAATCCCTTAATAAACGTACTGTTGTTTTTGTAGTACATATGATATTATTTCACATTCCAAATTATTATTATAAACTATATTACGCAGTGTATTATAGGTAAGTAAACAACTTATAACCTTATATTTTTCTTTGTGTGCCGCCAAAATTTGAGATCGTTAAAAGTGTGCCGCGACAAAAAAAAGATTGAGAATCACTGTGTTAAACCTTTAAAAAACTAGCAAAATCTGTCTACTAATATTTGCAAATTTAGGTTGCAGCTATTTACCGTTTGGCCTGACGGGCATGCCATGCAAAATTAGCGTGGCATTCAATGTGTTAATAATAATGCATTAACGAGTATTTAATTATACAATATTCACTTTTTTTGTTTCCAGAAATATCAATGCGCATATTAAATGTTTTGTCATAAAACAGTAATAATAAAATCCACGAAATATTATAAATTCTAATTCATAACCTTATAAGGGGAAGAGCATATATGTATATATAAGAGATTTTAAAAATAAATAATTAAAAGCTGGAACTTGCATAGTTACCTTAAAAGCCTCATAGCGAGCCGATTATGTTGAGAGGAAATAAAATATTTAACTGTTTCGTTAGTAAATTAGATTTAGCTAATTATTAATTTGAGATTGATGCAAGAGTTTGTGTTAAGTTTATGATTGTACTTCCATAATTCATTCTATTGTTATAAATTTTTAGAAATCAACATAAAGAACGCGTGTTTAATACGCCATCATATTAGATGCCAACTTGCTCCGGACAGCAAATATATATTTCTAAGTGATAGTTTATCAATTGTGATTCTTGGTTTAATAAATTCAATTTAGTAGATTTTTATCCACCACTATTTTTATATAATTCGTAGGGTTATATAATTAAACACTTAATATCATTATACTTTTTTTTCAAGTATTTTAGCGCGTACGGAGCAGTTGGCATCTTTGTGTTTGTTATTTATTGTTCGAGTTAAATCAACTGACGTTATATATTAAGGAAAAGAAGTCTGAATATTTTTTAAAAAAAATTTCTTCAATTACAGAAAATGTAAAAATATTTAATAATTTTGGAATTTTTTGTTTTTAGACTACCAATTTTTTAGTGTTATATATCTCATCAACTTATATTTAAATTTACTTGGAAATTAAATAATCTACCACATTTTAAATTAAATTTTTTAAAATATTACTATGATATTCTTTTTTAACGAACAAATAAGCTGTATATCTCTTAATCGTTAAATAAAGGCCACTGCTCGTGGCGGATTCCCTTATTTGAGTGAGAGAAACCTTTCGTGTTGGTTTTACTGTTCAGATAAATCATGATTAATTTAATCAAAATGATCACTCATTTCTCAATATTCTTTTATCAAAGCATTGAAAAAAATTTCCCAAATCAGTTTGCTGTTAAGCAAGAACTCTAAACCGCACAAGTAAGAATGATGAAAAACGATTTTGTGAAGTATTTATACTACTATTTTATAATTATTATTGAGCAATAATAAAATTTTTATACAATGAAATACGAATTATGTTTCGATTATAAAATATCAAAAAAATGCAAATAGTTGTTATAAAACTGTAAATTAAATATCCAGTCAAAAGTTTGTAATGTTGTATATAATATAATGTTTTATACGAACAAAAACGGCAAACTTCTCAAGACCAAATAGATCGTTTATGCCTTTTGAACCAACTCATTTTCCAGATAATCAAAACTGTAGACCAGACATTCTTGACTTTGATATTTCAATTGCCGATACCCCCAATAGCTTGTCTGTGTACTTAATGAACTGTCTTCTGGTCATCATCCAGCTTTATAAACAGTTGGTACCTGGTTGACAAAGGAAAATTTCATAAACAAATTGGCCATTATACCCTAATATCATGCAAAGAGACAAAAAAAAAAAAAAAAACTAATGCCACTCATGAACTTAATAACTGAATCTTATTAGGTAACTGAATTTCTAATCTTCAGTCAATAATTATGGATGTCTTTAATAAACGAAAAAAAACAATCCATTCCCAATTATCTGAAACTTCCACAAACATCAGAAATTCCAATAACATTCACAGAAAATTTTTTTTGAAAGAACTATTATAAGCCAGGCAACTTAAAACTCCAAACGGAAGTAAAACTACTCAATAAACTAACTAAAAGAAAAGCTGCAAGAATTTAAGGTATAAACAATGGGAACATAAAATCGTATCATTTGAACTTCAAGATTTTTACGTTCTACAAATCATTCTTAAAGGGTTGAGAGGGTGATCTCAAATATGCTAGAAAATAAGTTTAAGTTATGAAATCAGACACAAAAACGTACTTTCTTCTGAATAAACATACCTTTTTTTCCCCCACGGTTTCGGATTTCTCACCCTCAAAATATAGGGGGTAGCCGCAATCTGGGAAATATGGTCCCCATAGGTTGGTCAGGAGAAAGCTCAAAAATTTTGACTCCTTAATTTAAGCTTTACTTTCATTGTATTTCGCCATATCTCGATACATTTTTAAGCGAATTGGAATTCATTTTTGCACTCATTTATAAAATTCGTTTATCCAAAAATATGCAAAAAAATAACTTTATATTTATTATTGTCCGAAAACTTTTTGAATTGTTAGGTAATAACATTTTTTATATCGTTTTAAATTATGCAATTTTACATGGCAAAATATGAAATTTGAGCCAAATTGGTTCCCTAGAAATCGAATTTTAAATATTCGATTTCTTTAAAATTCTACTTCTCAGGAACTATTCAACCGATTTCGTTGAAAATTTGTATTTTGCCATGTAAAGTAACATTCTTTAAGATGATGTAAAAAATTATATAAATATATAATTATATACCAATTCAAATTTTTTAAATAAATTAATAAATCTATTCTAAAATTTATTTTTTTGCATAGAATTATCTTTGGATAAACGAATTTTATAAGTTAGTGCAAAAATTTTAAAATTCGCTTAAAAAGTCTTCGAGGTATGGTGAAATATGCAAAAATTAAAATTAACCTTAAGGGGTCCGAACTTAAAACCGTTCTCTTAACTAAACTATGGTGACCATATTTCCATGATTGAGGATACCCCTATATTTTTCAGTCAGAAACCCGAATTCGTTGGGGGGGGGGGAAAGTATGTTTGTTCAGAGAAAGTGCGTTTGTGTGTTTGATTTCGAAACTTAAAATATCTTCTGGATAAACTAACGAGCATATTTGAGGTTACCCTCTTCAACCATTAAAGTCAGTTCTAGAACATGAAGATGCGATCATTTGATTAAAATTTAATTAGTTACGGTTTTTATTTAGTGATTATGTCTGGTCTGGTCTGGTCTGGTCTGGTCTGTTTAGTCCGGCTGAATTAGCGATGTTAATTTGAAACATAAATATATTACATATATTATTTAATTTATGATGGTAGATATTTAATCACTTGAATATAAATATATCCATTGCGTATGCCAGTATTTCCCAAAGTGTGAGACGCGTACCCCCAGGGGTACGGGAACAGTTTAGCGGAGATACGCGTTCTTATGCGAAATATTTTGTAACAAAATGAAAATTTCAAAACATTTTATTTAAAAACAAAACTAGCCATAAAAATTTATGATTACGTATTTTTCTATTAGCTATTTTCTGCAGAGCTAATAATTATAGTGGTGTCAACAGCCAGTTGTGATTTTTTAACTTTTGTGCAATTTTTTAATAGTAAAGGCTTGTAATAAATTCTACTTATTTTGATTATTTTTATAAAATATAATTTTTATCTCTGACATAGAATATTAATCGCTGGTTAGCATCTCGAACACGTAATGATGATAGCAGCAATCAACTGAAAGAACCTGTGGAGAAAACCCGCAAGTATGACAATGAATATCTTCAGTTTGGATTCTCATGGGCTGGAGATGAAAATGAGCCTATTCCAGTTTGCGTCATTTGTCTTGAAAAACTCGCAAACGAAAGCATGAAACCATCCAACTTCAAGCGCCATTTTGTAACAAACCATAATAAGTTCAAAGATAAATCGATAGATTTTTTTTTTGGAAATAAACTTAAGAATTTAAATCAATCTCAAAAAGTTATGCTGGTTTTAACAGGAGTTGATGATGAAAAAAATACTAGAAGCATACCTGCCAACTTTTAATCCCTTCCATTATGATTTTTCCCAGTGGTATTAAAATGGAACTAAAATTTCAATTTTAAGCAAAAAAAATACGCTGTATTTGAAAAAGCTTAAGCTAATAGATATGATAGTTACACATATTAATAAATATGCTTCATTTTTTTTTAAAGAATAGTGGTGATCAAAATCATTTAAAAATTAAGTTTATAAAAGAAAAAATAGTATATATTTATTACCACTTTAAATATGAAAATAAAATTCTGAGCCAAATTCTTAAAATTTGACAGGTATGTAAAAGCTTCTAATCATGTGTCACTATTTAAATGTTTTCATCGTACCTACCACCATTGAAAATGGTTGGTAAATACATCAATTAAATGATTTTATATTTGACTAGTTTTGAAGTTCTGGGTTACATTGAAAAATAAATATATAACATATATTTTTTAACTTAAAGTGGTAGATACTTAATCACATAAATATAAATATATCCATTGCGTATCCCAAAGTGTCATACGCTACCTCCAGGAATACGGGAATACGCGCTCTTATGCGAAATATCTTGCAACAAAATGAAAATTTTATTTAAAAACAAAGCTAGCCAAACAAACCATAGTAAGTACAAAGATAAATCGATTGATAAAAAATATTAGAAGCTTCTTATTGTGTGTCGCATTGGTGAAATTTAAATCAAGCCTGCTGACAAGACAATGGTTGAAATCATGACAGGAGAAAAAGCGAAACAAGCTTTTGATGGCAATTCTCTTTCAAATAATACAGTTCACCGACGAATCATTGACTTGTCTAAGAATGTGAAACAGATGTTATTATCTCATATTTCTCAAAGTCGCTACTATGCATTACAAGTCGATGAGTCCACTGATATTGTGAATTTTGCAAATCTGATGGCGTTTGTTAGATACGAAAAATTCATGATGATTTTTTATTTTGTCAGGCTTTATTAGGTCACACAACAGGAGAAGATATCTTTTATGTTAGCAATAAATCTATGCAAGAAAACAAAATTGCTTGGAACAGATGTGTTGGAATAAGCACAGATGGAGTAAAAAATATGGTTGCAATTATATTACAAGAATTTAAAATGTTGCGCCAAATGTCATATCCACACACTGTTGCAAACACAGAGAGACTTTGGCCATAATTAAAATTCCCGATGATCTACAGAAAGCTCTGGATGAATGCGTGAAAATCGTTAAATTTATCAAAACCTCGTCCTTTGAATTCACGACTTCTTTTGCTAATGTGCGAAGAAATGTAGACATACCCAGCTTCTTTTTCATACGGATGTTCGTTGGCTATCTCGAGGAAAATTTTAAGCAGACTCTTTGAATTGAGACATGAACTTCAATGTTTCCTTAAAGATAATTTTAAACTAAAGAGTTGTTTACATGACTTTCAGTGGTTCAATAAACTGTCATATTTAGCTAAAATATTTTAGTTTTAAATTGTTTGAATTTATCCTTACAAGGTAAAGAAATTATATTGTTTCATGTGCATGATAAAGTAAACGCTGCCACCGCAAATTTAAATTAATGGCAAAGAAGAGTTAGTAATGGAGAAATAGATTCGTTTCCGTCTCTTCATGAGTTTCTAACAAGTTCCGCTACTACAATTGATGCTGATACTCTGAAATGCATAACAGAGCATTTGGAGAGTTTGCATTGCAGGTGAACGTGAAAAACTATTTACCCGATTTTTAAAAAAAAATTGAATGGATAAGATATCCGTTTAATATTAATACAACATCCATGTCAGAAGGATTGTCGCGCACGGAAGAAGAGCCATTATTGGAATTGGCTTCAGACGAATTCTTGAAAAATAAACATGATGATTGTACTTTAACATCATTCTGGGTGCAAATGCAAAATATGTATCCAGTCTTAACGGAAAAAGTTGCCTTTTCCAGCTTCATATTTATGTGAAGTCGCTTTTTCAGAATTTGTGGACATTAGGTAGAAAAAAAGAAATAGATTATTGGACGTGGATTCGCTTCTCAGACTAAAATTGACCACAAGAGAACAGAATTATGATGAACTGTTATACACAGCGAAACCAATATCATCTTTCTCACTGATGCAAGTAAACTTATTAACAAAACTTTGTACCAAAAAAGAAAATTATTAAAAAAAAAAAATACATTAAATTTTTTTATTAGTGGTACACAGCGCTACGAGAAATTTAGGAAGGGTACACAAAAGTTATAAGTATGGGAAACTCTGGCGTATACCATGAGAGGTTACGTTTAAATTAGATAGTGATAAAGGAATGGTGGTGCTGCATAGGTTAATAGGGGGGTGAGAAGCATTTTTAAAATTAGAATCCTGTTATTAGTGCTGAGGGAGGAGTTTTTTTCTTGGAATAGGATAAAAGGCACATTTTGCAGTTATGAATTTATTTTTAATGTTTTTAAAATGATATTTGAACTCTTCAATGCTAATTTCCTACAATATTTAAAGCAGTAGTCAAAAAACACTTTAATTTAAGCTGCATTCGTTTAATTTTGTCCGAACCTACAAATTTCTTAGCATAATTAATAGGTTTTATAAGTTTGTTTGAATGCAATGGCGGTAAAAAAAAATCACAGCAATCATTTATTAAATCTATAATAAAATGAAAAATAATATTATTTACTATCACTATAAATATTCAAGTAAAATTACAGTTCGGAAAAAATTGGCAAGTTCTAAGTAAAATCATCCAATACTATGCCGTCTTTTCACAAATTTTAATGAAATTTTTTGTGAAACGTATTTACTGAAAGAGGCCTAAGATATTTTTTCCAGATTTTTCCAACTAAAACTATAATTTCGAAATTTGACTGAAAACAAAATGGCGAAACTACAGCTGAGGGCTTAAATATTAAAATAATGACTATAACTTTTTTTTTAAATATATAAGTCAATTTTCTTAATTTTGAGAACTATGCAATTAAATTATTAAAATGCAGGAAATATGCGTATAAAATATTTAAAAGAAAATTGTGGCGAGAGAAACGGAAAAAGTTTCTGAAGAAGGCCTGGGCCCACAAAAAGCTATCAATTCAGAAAAAGAATTTAAAAAAAAGAATTTTGTTTTTTAGGGTGGAGAGGGATTTTTTGTGGCTCAATTATTTTTTTGATCTCAATTATTTACTCACAAAGTTTAACGTCATATTTTTCAATATAGCAAAAACTCAAGACTTCGTCTTTTACATTTTATTATTAAAAAAATACAATAAAAAGGTGATTTTTAGCCAACATACTTTAAGTTTTTTTTTAAACGAAAAAAAAAAAAAAGATTTTTGATCTTGATTTTTTCTTCATAATCTTTGTCATACTTTAATTGCATTTTTTATAATGTAAAAGAATCAAGATGATGTTTTATGTTTCTTGTCACTAAAACAGGTTTTCAGTCAAAATACTTTAAGGATTTTTTTTTTTTTTATAGTACGAAAATAAAGTTTGTTGACCTTAGTTTTTTTTCTCATTATATTAAATATTATGTTTTTTAATATGAAAAACTTTTTCGCTTTTGGCCATTAAAAAAAATATAAAGTTCTTTTAACAAAACTAATTCATGATTCCTTTTTATAGCAGCAAAAAAAAAAAAAATAATAATAATCTTGTCCACAATATTTTTTCACATTTTTTATTTTCTTAGTGACGAAATACACTTGATGTTTCATGTTGAAAAGTGCATTAAATAAGATTAAGTGAAAAAAATTGAGGTGGTATTGGTTGTGATCTCCCTGTAGAAAATTTTAAGATTTGCAATCAAATTTCTCCCAAAAAAACTTTTCAATAAAATTTATTAAATACTTATACGTATTTATGTATCAAATTAGTGGCGATAATTTTTTAGATATTATTAGAACAATTGTCAGTTTTTAAAACCTTATAAAAAGAGATTTAAAGTGGTCTCACATCATGTTAAAGGTTATTACTCTTGAATTATTATTGGAATTATAGTTGGTCTTTAATAGTAGAAATTAAGTGGTTATGCATCAAATAAAAGGCAAAAGTTTTTTTTAATTATTATCGGAATCATAAGTTTTCAATAGTTATTAATTGGAGAAGAAAAAGGGTCATACATCATATTAAAGGCTATAATTTTCCAATTATTATTAGAAAAAAAATATCAGTTTTCAATTTCTCTTTTTAAAAGGAAAACTAAAGTTGTAATGCATCAAATTAAAAACTATAATTTTTAAAATATTTTTAAGACAATTGTCAATTTTTAAAAAGAGATTAGAAATGGTCTCATTTAGTTATAACTCTTGATTTATTATTGGAATATTGTTAGTTTTTAATAAGAGAAATAAAGTAGTTCTACATCATAATAAAAGGTTATAACTTTTGAAATATTATTGCTATTAACATCAGTTTTTTAATATTTTTTAACTACCAGAGGAAAGTAGTCACACATAAAAGTAAAGGCAATAATGTACAGAAAACTTTATAAGTATACTCTGGATTTTTTATAGCTTATTAACCACCATCCAAATAACAAAGGCTCTATTCATATGCGATACATGTGAATAGAGCTTTTTTTAAAGCATATAATATTATACCACTCGAATGTAATATTTCATAATTTATAAACATCATTTTTTGAGAAAAAAATGTTTGGGATGTTTTTTATAAGCTGTTAGAATTAAAGGAATGGAACGTTTCAATTTGTAACATAGGCAGAACGATATATATCATAGGATCTCCGTTTTTTTTTTAGATCGAATAATACACAGTTCTGGCAATCTACTTCCGTCGATTTTATGGCCCACTAAATCTACGATGCAGAGGCGTACGGAAGAATACTATGGTATACCGAAGTGTACAGCTATGTACTGGGGTACACCCTATTTCCTTTGAATGGGCCTAAATCGCATATTTATAACTATCTTCAACATTCCCATAACTATTTCCGTATATGTGGACTGATTTTCAGTAATTACAGTGAGTTGCTGTTAGTCAAGAATGCCTTTGAGCAGACGAAGAAGCAAGCCTGTATCAACAGCTCACTGACTTTGAACGTGGTCGTGCAATAGGGTTGCGAGGAGGTGGATTTTTTTTTTTTTTTTTTTTCGCGATATGGCAGAAACTCTGGGAAGATATGTATCCATTATGCATGATTTCATTTCATTTTATAACCGTCATTGAACAGCCGGCCCAAATTTTGGCTTACGACTACTAATGTTCAGCTCCGCAGCCTTGTAACTTCGAACCCAATCCAGTAGACTGTGGATACTCCTGGATCAAGTATTGGGAGAAATTTGCATTCGTGGATGACGTTTTGATGGAATTAATTCGCTGCATGGAGAGGAAGATCTCGAGAATCTCCAACGCTTAGCCTAACGGTAAGTGGACTCCAGCCCCTGATCCATCCCCCACTGAGGATATTTTGCGTCAGCACTGTGATCGGTGCAAGACGGATGCGGAATTCGTATCGACCATCCATGGCTGGGATTCAAACCCGGTTCACCTCATAGGAACGCTCTATCCCCTGAGCCACTCCGGCTCCACTATGCATGATTTTATTTGATTTTATAACCGTCGTTGAACAGCCGATCCAATTTTATGGGTGTACGTCTACTAATGTTCAACTCCGTAGCCTTGTAATTTTGAATCCAATCCAGAAGACAAGGGAACTCTTGGATCGAGCATTAGGAGAAATTTTGCCTTCGTGGAAGACTTTTTGATGGAGCTAACCCGCATTTGCGTTACATGGAGAGGAAGACCACTAGAGCCTTCCACCATTAGCCTGACGGCAAGGGGAATCTAACCCCTGATTCGTCTACCACTGAGGATATTTCACGTCAGCACTGTGGTCGGGGCAAGCTGGATGCGGAATTCGTATCGACTGGGATTCAAACCCGGTTCATCTCACACTTGAAATGGTTTTTCTCTTAATTACATTAACTTGTGATCTTGAATCTTTAAATGGATTAAATATTTTACTCAGACAAGCGCATTACCGAAATTTCATTACTCGACAATAATTCTATTCTTGGTGTTGGGATTTTTTTTTTTTCTTCCATCAGTGTATTTAATGATCCTCACAGTCCCTTCAGATTCCTCATCGTTCACAGATAGTAACAGTGACCCTGTTATTCGTCGCCCTTTAACGCCTGTTAGAGCTTTACCCGCTATCAGTTCGTTGGGTTTAAATTTGCTGATGTCTGATTCTGTGTTAATCCCTTGAAACATTAACATTCATTTTTTTTATTTTATTGCTTCATTATGCTCATAAAAATTAGTGCAGACGATATTTTAAGTTACTTAATCAGTCACAAAACGTATGCCCTGGCAATTACAACAATAGGTAAACAATATTTTAAGCCATTTCAAAGTATGTAATTTTACGTGACAAAATACAAATTCTTAATGAAATCAGTTGCATAGTTCCTGAGAAATTAAATTTTAAAGAAGTCGTATATTTAAAATTCAATTTCTCAAGAACTATTCAAACGAATTTCGCCCAAATGTCGCATTTTGCTCTGTAAGGTTACATACTTTAAAATGATGTAAGCAATTGTATACCTTACAATTCAATATTTTTCGACTATCAAAATGTAAAAAAAATGATAAAAATGTACTAAATGTTACTTCTAGCATGGATTTATCTGTGGATAAGCAAATTTTACAACTGTGTGAAAAATTTTTACAATTCGCTTAAAAAGTTTACGAGATATGATGAAATACGCAAAAAGTAAAATTAACATTAAGGTGTGCAAACATTGGACAGCTTTCCTGAAAAAACTATTGGGACCATAATTCCTTGAATGCGACTACCCCCTATTTTTTGGGGCTCAGAAATCTGAATCCGTTAAAAAGTACATGCTTATTCAGAGAAAGTACGTTTTTGTGCCTGATTTCGTGACTTATGAAATATCGTCTGCACTTATTAATTAACATATTTGAGATGACTCCCTGGAACCATTAGGATTTAGTTCTAAAACGTGAAGATCTGATTAATTGATCAAAAGTTATTTAGGATAGTTTGACTTTTTTTTTTTTTTTGGTGTACTGTTCTTGGTTTCAGACAAAATAATGAATTTGTATTTCTCTGAGAGCCAAGATACTTCGGATATTGAATTTAAGGTACTATATAATTTACAAGAAATTCGACATCCTTTAACTTTTTTTTTAACAGGATACTCTCCCGTATATCTGTTATTCAAACCAACTTCAAGTTTGCAAAGTTAAGAACAGACATGAAGATTTAAAATCGAACTTTTTTCCTAGGAGGGTCAAAATGTCTCCTGTTTATTGTTTTAAGCATTTCAATGATTATTTATTTTACTAATCAACTTGAACGTAGGGATTTTGGATACAGTTTACCTAAAAACAATTTAGGGAAAAAATTAGTTTCGAAGGTGTATCAACAAAAACAACATAAATGGCGAAAATACACTGAGTGGCCAAATTATTATGACCACCTCAGAGTTTTATGCAAATGAGTTATTGCGTCACAGCGCTGCCGCTAGAGGGCAAGATAACTATAACACGGGAATGCTAGACAAGTGAGTTATCAGTTATACTGTGTTGCTTGCTCAGATAAGGGAAAGAAAAGTGATTTAACTGAATTTCAACGTGGAATGATTTTGGGTGCGAGATTTGTCGGAACGAGTATCAGCAAAACGGCTGCACTTGTGAAGTGTTCTAGAGCAGCAGTTGTTAATGTGTACAAAGAATGGACAATCAAGCAAAAAATCGGGTCTGAACGTCAGACTTGTGGTCTTCACAGGGTACTGAATGCTCGATCAGAGAGAAGGCTGGCCAGGGTTGTGCAGCGCAACGGGAGAGCAGCAGTGCGACAAATTGCAAGTGATCTTAATCAAGGAGCAACTGTGAACGGACTGTTCGACGCACATTGCGCCATATAGGGTATAGGCCAACAGCGAGCTCTGAGGTGGTCATAATAATTTGGCCACTCAGTGTAGATCAAAATGACCCTTACGAAGCTTCTAGGGTTAATTGATTAACTTAAATTAATTGAGGAGAGTCATGAATTCGAAATATGTTAAACTTTCTTCCATTTTTATATATTTTTACTAAACTTTTCGAATTTATACAACAAAAATATATCCCAATCGAATCTAATATATATTGAGCCAAAGGAATGTTACAGGGTGTTCTATAATCACTGTTCTAAAATTTTCATTGTCTGAATTAAAGTAGAAACAGTAAACTCATTAGTGATCGCAAATTAATGAGAAAATGAGATGAAATCATTAAGTGCGGTCAAAATTAGCTCATCTTTATAATCACCACAGAAAAGTCAGATCCATTGGCCAAAATAAAGAGCAGTTAAAGAGTTAATTTTCGAAAACTCTTTTAAACTTCCCAGCAATCAAACAGATTTTCCCTCGCCATCCTCACAGGAAATTTGAACGATTATGTTAGCATTTTTTTTTTTCTTGCTCAAATATTAATGTGTGACCCAAAATGAGTATAAATTTTTAAAGGATTCGAAATAGATAATATTTTAATGAGGAGTCTAAATAGGTATATACATCAAGTCTGGTCATTACCCAACATATTGTAAATTGATAAGTATATTTTATAAGGTATTAAAATGTTTGTGTTTGAATTAAAATACAGTTTTTAAGTGGTACTTAATGGTAAAATATTTATAACATTAATATTTGCCTTAATATTTCATTGTAACAAATAAAGTTTTTCAACAATTCATGTTTGCTTTAATATTTAATTCTTGGCTTTTAACAATGAAATGCAGATTCTTTATTTTTAACAATAGAAAATGTAATCAAGATTTCATTGTATAAAAATTTCTATATCGCTCAACAATTGGAATACGATTGTTAGTTCATAAAATATAAACTACAATCATTGTTACAAACTAGCAAAAATACTTTGGAAAAATCATTTTTGATCATTCTTACTTGTGCTTTCATTACTGATTGTGCGTTTTAGAGTTCTTGCTTAACAGCAAATTGATTTGGGAAATTATTTTTCCTGCGCTTGATTGAGAAAGAGGATTTAGAGATGGATGATCATTTTGATGAAAGTGATCATGATTTGGGTCAAGAAGAACCCATGCTCCCCGATTCATCAGGGCAGCGATACCAGCACAAAAGAGATGCCATGAAAATTTTAGAAGCTAATCACTTCGTATGCATTCAAAAGCTTGGGTCTGGCGCTTTTGGTGACGTATACAAAATGATGGACTTCTCTGGCCAAGAAGTTGCCGTCAAAGTTGTATCTCTTGAGGTCACTAAAAAAAGTGAAATTGAAATTTGGCCAAAAATGCGTCACCCAAATATAATCCCCCTCCTGCAATATATTAGCTTCAGTAACCCTGATGTAGGAGTTTTTGTGATGCCCGTACACCGGGGCACTTTGAAGGATGCAGTCCAAAACGAGCACTTTTTGAGTCAGTCATGTGCCCTAGACTACTTCAAATCATGGCTTTATGACACTCTTTGTGGTCTGGCTTATTTGCACTCTAACGAGGCGTGTCACTTGGATTTGAAATCCGATAACATCTTGATCTCGCAAGATTACACAGCTGTCATATGTGACTTCTCTTGTCTTGCATCTGCGGCAAAGGCAATACCAAGGTGAGTTTCATATTTGACAAAATTTATTACTTAGTGTAATTTCATTTTAAGGTAAAATTTATTTTCCTATTCAGATTTTTTATTTGAAATGTTTTCAAGTTTAACTAAGATCATTATAAGATTATAATCTCCGCAAAAAAAATCAAATCTTATAAAGCAGAAAATCTTATTAAGCGAAAATTGGCAATTAGGATGATTAGAATTAGCATGCAGGGAGTAAAAAAAAAAAGACAAAACCCTAAAGTTTCCAATGAAGTGAACCGAGTTCGAATGCCAGCGATGTCTGGTCGATACGAATTCCGCTAGCCGGATGGCTTGCACCGACCGCAATGCTGATGTGAAATATCCTCAGTGATAGACGGATCATGGGTTAGACGGTTAGAGTCTCCTTGCCGCCAGGCTAACCTATGGAGGTTTTCGTGGTTTCCCTTTTCATGTAATACAAATATAGGTTAGCTTCATCAAAAAGTCCTCCACAAAAGCAATTTTCGGCAAATACTTGATCCAGGAGTTCCTTTGTCTTCTGGATTGTGTTCAAAATTTACAAGGCTATGGAGCTGGACATTAGTAGTTGGAAATCTAACAATTAACATTTCTAGCTGACACTTCTAAGAAAATTAAGTTTAACTGTTATTGCACTTTAAAATTGCCTTGTTGTGTTGCGTCCTGTCAACTTGATGCTGTCAACTTGAAGCTTTTGTCTACCTTTCTGCTAATTATATTAATGATTCCCTTATAGATTTTATTTATGACTCACGGTGCAGGATTTACATAATTTAATTTTGTTTCTCAGGGATGAACTTGGATTGCCGAGTGTTTATAGACCTCCAGAAGCTTGCCTATCACTCGGGGGTGTGACAGAATTTGATGGCAAGGCTTTTGATATGTGGGCGTATGGAATTATGGTCTTGGAGCTGTTCACCAACAGAGCTCTGAGCAATGCGATAACCTGCGCGGGTAATTGGAACAGGGATATTTATCCTGCAATGTTCCACATTCTTCAGGTAGGATATATATATCCTACCTCCTTCCTTATTCATATATATATATATATATATAAATATAGCAAAATAAAAAAAAAACACGAAAAAAATTAAGAAAAACAATAAGTATCACTATATATATTTATATATTCTTATTAAATTTTTATAAAATAAACCAATAAACCCTATACTATTTATTATGGTGTATTACTATTTTTTAAAACTTTTTTTTTTTTTTTTTTTTTGCTTAAAATGTAACTTAATCTCGTCATGAATATTCGTCAGTAATGCAGTAATTTGTTTCAATATTTGATATCTAGTGTTATAAATATCGAATGTTGTACAGTTATGTAGTTTTCGTGCAGACAGAGGGCTCCACAAAAATTCAGGCATGCTTTGAATTTTTCTAAAAATTTCAAATAGTTCATATCCAGAAAATTAAAAATTTCTGAATAAATATTGTTATTTGTTTCTAATTTTCTGTGGTATTTGAAACTGCCTCAAAAGAAAATATTTTTTTCTTTAATATTTTAGACATTGTTTTTGTTTTCTGTGATTTATTTTTCTATCAATTTAATATACATTCAGTAAAGTGTTTGGAAAAAATATGCATTGTTTTAGAATATACAAAAATTTTTATGAGGGCCTAAACTTTTGTTTAAATTATGATAATACTTCGAATTAATGTAGAGTGCGCCAAAAAACAACAATATATTAATAACTTTGGATCTAATGATTTAACTTTCATATTCGCATGGACACAATCCTGTAAAAATTCGCATGACTAACCTTAAATATGCTTAATTATTATATGTATGTGATATTTTAAAATAAGAAATAAGACACTGAACCTAAGTTTCTCACCGTAAAAATAGTGAGAGATATTTCCTAAATCTTCAAAAAATTTTTGAAAATATTTTTTCTTATGAATTCCTTTGATTAAATAAATAATTAAATAAATAATTGAATTTTTGAAAAAAAAAAATTGGAATGCTCTAACAATAATTACGCACTCGGAAAGTAATTAAAAAAGCTGTTTCAACATTCGAAAAATCATTCATGATTAAAATTTTGTAACTCCATTTTTTTTAGGGTGATGTATTCAAATGCTTCATGAGTGGAGTGTTTTCTGCGACGGGCATTGCGGACGGGCAAATTAGGCTTGCTTTGAATTTCATTCATACTTTTTTGATGCCCGATCGAAGGAAAAGGTGGAGTGCCGGAAAGGCTATCGACCACTGTTTTTTCAAAAGTGGTGGTCAAATTGGAAATGGGCCAGATGCGAAATGGCTGCATTTTGGTGGAGAGGAGAGCCAAGAAATTAGCATGCCCAGAAATCGGGGAGTTAAACGTGTTGCAGATGTCAGTGTTAAGCCACTGAATGCAAAAAAACCTAACACTGAATTTGAGCAAACACGTGAAAAATTCCAACTCATAGAGTGTGAGGGTTGCAAAAGAATCGAGGACTTAAAGGAGGAGTTTGGAGTGGTAAAACGCAAAAATGCAGCATTGGAACAGGAAGTTCGAGAGTTGAAAAAGTTTTTGGAAATTGACGAGTTTGCGCAGAAGAAAAAGTCTGTTCCAAAAAAGAGAATGGTTTCTGAATGTACACAAACTTCGAATCTTTCGAAAACAATAACCATTCAGGAGCATTCGCGTGAGCACACTTCAGATAATAACAACAATACACTTCCTGAAGACACATTCTTCAGTTGGGTGCGAAAAAAATTGCTTGCTTGCAGAAACCGAATACTTCGATTCAATTTTAAATAATTGGAGATTAAAATGACAATCAAATAAATTACAGAATCGAAGCATGCATGAAAATAGTTTACAGATTTTACGGAACGTGTTGAGACACTCAACGCAATTGAATAAGCTTTTTAATGGAAGTGTGCAATCACGTAGAGAATCTGCCTTAACATTTGTCAAAAGAGGACTTTTCCAGCTAAAAAGAAAAATGTTCCAAAAACAACATATCACATCATAAGAAAAAAAAAGCTTGGAAAAGATTAAAAAGAATGTGTTAGACTTTGATGAACGAAGTAGTCGTGTCCTACATCTAATAGACTAGAAATTGTGCAAAAAAAAAAAAAAAAAAAAAAAAAACTGAGCCAAAATAAATGAAAATGTATGGAACTTTAAAGAAAATAGATATTTGTCTTCAGCAGATGTATTTTCTGTATCTTCAGTAGACGTGTTCTGTACTTCTTCCAACGGACAACAAGCCTTAATATTCTGTTAAGAACAAAAATTCTATAAATGTCGGCTTCCACATAAATGAAGACGATCAGACTTTTCAAGATGTCTTGTTCCTCCTCTTAGAGCGAAATTAACTTACCAGAGGTTGAAAGAGAATGCTTTGGACTGAAGAGTAAGGAAACAGTCTTCAGCTGGCTATAAATTGAGCAAAGAAAAAAAAAAAAAGAAAAAGGGGAAAAAAAAACTAAATAAATCAAAAAAAATTTTTTTAAAAATTTAAAAAATAACTTAATGAGTGTGTATGGGACTTTGCATGATGTGTTCGCTATTCAGTAAATTGTACTTAACTTTAAAAAAAAAAAAAAAAAAAAAAAAATTTGAAAAGCCAAAGCTTAAAAAAAAGCCAAAGCTTTAAAAAAAAAAAAAAAAAAAAAAAAAAAAAAAAAAAAAAAAACACTGAATCAAAATTCAAAATTGATCTAAAGAACATTGTATCAAACAACCAACTGTCTTTGGTAGACATGTTCTTTATTCAGCAGACAATAAATTGTGTTCACTAATTCGAACAAAAATCCTATATATGACAACTTTTACATAAATCTGACGACTGGGTACTCCAAGATGGTTTGATCCTCTTCATAAAGCATAAATGATTAAACAGAGTTTGAAGGAGAAGGTGTGAGACTTGGCATAAAAACAACATTGGTCTTCGGAAGAAATGTTCTACATCCCACAGACTATAAATTGTGTTTTGAATTAGTGGTTGAAAATCCTACATGCAAAAGATGGACAATTGGAAATTTGAAGGAGCTCGGTAGATGACTGGTCAAGCAGACATCCTTAGATAGAGACATTACAATTAGTTCTTAAACATTATTAGAAGAAAAAAAGCTCCGAGTCTGAAATTTACTCTTGTGGAACGATATATAATTTGTTAAAGAAAAATATAGCAATATAAAATATTAGTTTCGCCACCAATGTAACAGAAAAATTTAAAGTTGGAAATAAAAAATTTAAAAAAAAAAAGAAGTTTATGTGTCTGGAGTAATATCTTTTTTTAAATCAAATCCCGTTTGTTACAATGTTAGATTAAAATATATATACACATATATATTTCCAGGGTAAATTTAATACTACGAAGACTGCAGTTTTTCAGTAGGTAAATTGAAATAAGCAATGCAACGATATTTAGTATTAAAATACCTTAAAACTATTCTTTCTAATATTGATTTTTTCACACGCTACAATTAGTGGTAAACTTACTGTAGCCTGTACTATTTTAATGGCAAAAAAATGTCTGCATGTTTTTAAAAAATGCTTAAGCTACACAAACAATGCTACAAAAATGCTACACAAACTCTCTTTAAGGCGGAAAAAAAAAGGATAAAAAAACCTTTATAAAACCTACAGCTTAGGTTCAGATAGAGAAAGCCTTAATGAAAAGTGCATCATTTGTAATCATTGTACTTTATCTAAGCTGCAGTTTTGTGACGGTGAACTATCTGTAAAAAACCTACAGTTTTTTCGAAGGAACTTTTTCCAAAGCTGCATTTATGAATTACTAAAGAGAATTTAGTAAATTTAGTTATATTACCAAACAGAATTAATCTTCAATCGAAATTTGAAAAAAATTTCCAACTACCTGAACTAAACGCAGTTGGGCGACAGTCCAAGGAGTGCCAAGGCCTATTGCACCCATCTCAGTTTCCTTAACTTTGGGCTCTGGGGAGTAGGAGCAGATGTCCCGGTTGTGTTTTCAGTCGAACGCAAAACCCTCAGTGTTCATTCCTGTTTTTTATATTAAGTTATTTTATTTCTGTCAGAGCTAAAATAAAACTCAGAGAGTGTTTCACTTTCATAAAAAAAACTTTTGTCATCATCTCAAATTCTCTCTCACGTCTTTTGAAAATGATGGGTACTAACTTCATTATTTGAAGTTTGATAAAAACATAATTATTTTCTTCTTTTTACTCTACTTGAAAACTTATTTTTAAAATAGTTTTTATTTTATTGAAAATGTTACCATTAAAGTGTTGTAATAATCAGTTATTCTACAGATGAAGATTAACTAGAGTGATTGATTCTACAGCCGATTTGGTTAATGTGAAGATTAACTAGAGTGATTCGATAAAGTGCCAAAACATTAATTCGTTTCTCAAATTACAATAATCTGCAAACTAAATAGATAACCTGTGCTCATTTTCTATCTAGGAAAAGTGAAAATGGGATCTTAGCTGTAAGAACAGCAACTTTTTTGCACACTTAAATTAACACATTGTTATTATTTATTTTTCTCAAGGCAAAAACTCAAGTGACTCTAATAAAAGAATCAGCACATTCGTAGACAAAATCCATTATTTTAAAACCATGATCAAACGGTTTACATTATTAAGATAAAAGAATTTAACGGAATGTAGTTCTAAAAAAATACATCAAGGGTGGTCATTATTCCAGTCCCTGTCTATTGATACATATTATTTATGGGTATTTAAAAATTCTTGTTTTGATTAAAATATTGGTTCGAAATTAGTATTTTATAGTTTAATTTCAACATTATAATCCAGTAATATCACGTATTTGGAGAGAATCACTAATTTCTTTTCATCTATGCCTGTTATTTTTAATAAGTATTGGTGGTGATTTTTACTTTTTTGGTGCAGGTAATTGAAAATTATTTTTTGCCCCATATTTTCAGATTCTGATTACTCACAGTCGTTATTTATGATTTACGTCAAAAGTAGGCATGTCCTTCATAGTTAGCAGGCATTTAAAAAGTTTCCCAGGTGCAGAATATTCCGAAGACTGAATCGTGCTGCCATCTATTGGCCATTCTCAGCTTCTTGTAATGATCAATTTCACAATCAGAAGTGGACTTAAAATTAATTTCAATAATTGTTTTTACACTAGTTTCATTGGAAGGATTAGAATAAAGCTTCTAACCTTTAGTTTTCACTTTTTTATTCTTTTTGCAGAAATAGTAGGCACATGGTAAGTGTTCTTGCCGTTTCCATTTTTTTAACATCTTTCCAGAGTATCCGCGGGCTTTTAAAATTTTAATAAGGGGTAAAAAAAAAAAAAAAAAACATATGTCGATATTTTAATTTCTGAGTAACCATGACTAAAAATTTCCCACTGATATTTGTTTTCAAAGAAAGTATATATGCATGAAAATTTCAGCTTGCTAACCCACATTACGATTAAGTGTTATATTAAAATAAGAAAAATGTTCTAGTATTAACCTATTATACTACCACTACTAAAAAATTTCAAGGACTGCGGGAACCCTGCTTTCGCTTCATTCATTCAATCCCTTATTCAAATAATTATATTGGCTTTTTAGTATAATACTTTCTTCTTGCTATTCTAAATTGATTAATGACATCTTGTAGTTTAGATATCGTTTTATTTAACGTTTCAATATTTAGGCTAAGATCTTGAATCAAACTAGTTAGGATGTTTGAATTCCAGTCACCGTCAGGTTAAACATTGTCACCTGTTGAAGATTTTCATTGGTTTCCATCTTGTTTCTTGAGGTAGTTATGATGTGTTCCTAGTAAAAAAAACCAGGTACACCTCGGGAAGCAAAACACACGCACATAACCATAATTAATATCGCACAGCATAAGCGTACGAAAGTTATTACACAATGATAAAAACTATGCACTTACGCACCATCGACCTACACTAACGCAAACGATTTTTATAACAGTTTAAATTTTGAGGTAGTCAAAATCATTGTAAAACACGTTTAACTAGTTAAATATGATAAGGTACTGCAAAAAAAAAGGAACTACTACTTAAAAATTATAGTAAAATCTTTGGTGAAATGTGAGAGAAGATGGCAAGTAATTAAATGGTTACTCCTACCGAAACGGAAATATTAGTTTAGCGCCCTTGAAACTGCAATAACTATTGTAATTTAATCGGGGGGAAATTAATAGAGAGTAGGCGTTACTTTTTACAGTGTGCGTTACCGCAGATGCAAAAATTTAACAATATCAACTAGTTAAAAAATAGTCAAATTAGTTGAAATTAGCACCTGCATTATAGTAACTCGGTTTTAGTGTCTCAGTAGGAAAAAACAAACTAACAGAATTAAGGATATTGGGGGGCTCAAACTCAGTCAGTATTAAAATTTTTCAATCTAAGTATTAGTAGAGGTAAGCGTTACTTATCATGCGGCACGTTTGTAATATTTATTATCATATGTTTGCAAATGATTCCTTTCCACATATCAAAATTACAAAATCTAAAACTTTAAGATGAAAGTGGTTGCGTTTTGTTCTAAGTTAGCTTCGAAACTATAGACAGACACTATCAACCATGCCCCTCTCATACTAGACTAATATTACTGAGCCATCACATCAACAAAGTGACATGACATGTAATGTATTTAAATAAAGTAAAACTCCTTTCTAAACAAAGTTGAATGTAAATAAAGAAGAATATTTACTTTTTAAAATAAAACAATCTGATAGTAATAGTAAACTTTTCAGTATTATCTGATTTTTAATTAAAAACTTTATTGAATGCAAATAAGAGATCACCGTTATATTACTACTCCGTTAATCTTGCACATATGGCGTTAACGATTCATTTTGTAGTAATGTCGAAAGCACATGTTTGAAAACGATAATCGGCAATCGTGCAACTACTAGTTAAGCTAAGTTGACAATTTTCAATGTAACTTTATTTTAGTTTTTTTAAAAAAAATATAGCAAAGGTAGATTATATTATAATTATATTCTGGTGAAAAGAAATGCGTTTTTATGCATCGATTGAAAATAAATTAATTGTTTTCGTTCCTCATCTCAAAGCCTCTGATGTCTTATATATATATATATATATATATAAGACATCAGAGGCTTTGAGATGTATATATATATACACATATACATGATATATATATATATATATATATATATATATATATATATATATATATATATTTACATTACATTAATCTTTACATTTTATTTCCTGTTTTTTGCTTGATATATTTGTTTATTTTTTACTTAATGTGTTCTAATTTCATTTCAATTTTTTGAGTGCTCCTCACACTATTGTATTGATATATTTTGCTTTGGCTATTTTGATACAATATTAGAAAGCACTCCTTTTTGCGGATATAATCGTGTGAGCTGAAGAAGAGATTATATCCTTTCTTTATTTTGCTTTCCGGATTTTTAATTTTTTCCCTCCATTTTTTAGATTATATATATATATATATATATAAGCTAAAAAATGGAGGGAAAAAATTTAATTATAATTTTACCCCTTAACAGTGACATATATTTCAGAAAAATGGACCAGAAATGGGAAGAAAATTTGAGTGTCTAATTTTGTTCTTTATATTATTATAAAATGGTTTTTTATGGCAAAATTAAACATTTAAATGCGATAACTACTGTATTTATAATTTTTATATACACCTAAAAAAGTAATGGATTACACACACATCTTATTCAATTAGAGCAAATTAAACAACATTTTGAAGCTAAATGTAATGTAACTAGTATAATATAATATGAAAACACCACAATATGATTTTCAATACATAAATTTTACAAATCTTTTGCAGTATGGCAACACCTGACGACACCCACATTTTCCTTCCCTAGACTGAAGTCGTAATCGGTGAAAAACTATGACCACATCTATTAGGAAAATATTGAATTAAGTATCCTGAAGTAGAAACGAACTCAACTCGGGCTTCACAAAATAGAAACCTTAATTTTTCTTATGCCCGAAGTCAGTTCGGGCATCACAAATAATGCACGTAGTAGTTGCCCGAACTGGATTCGGGCGACACTGGCAAGGGGTTAATCGAAAATGAATTAATAGAAAGTAGGCGTTACTTTTCATGGTGTGCGCTAATGCACATGCAAAAATGTAACACAATCAACTATTTAAAAATTGTGAAATTTGTTGAAGTTCGCAACTACATTAATGGTTACACGGTTAATTTCTCTGTTAAAAAACAACACAGAATTAAAGAAATTGGGGAATTCATACTTGTTAACTATTGAAATAATTCAACCTAAGTAAAGTATTCGTAGAGGTAGGCGTTACTTATATCCTAAGGCAGATCAGTAATATTTATTATCTAAAGTAAATGTTTAGATGTCACAAGTAAAAATTTTAAAAGTTAATAATTTCAGTTGAGGTCGTTGCTTTCTGCTCAACGTTCACGAGAAACTATAACTAATCACTAAAAAAACAACTTTGCCATTTTAAATTTAGATTAATTACTGAATCCTCAAGGAGCTCAGATAATTTATTATTAACTATAACCATGGTTTCTTCTAGAGATGGGTCAAAAGTAACGGAACAGTGACTTGTCACAGTGACTGGAGCAGTCACTGTGACAGCCTGTTCCAACCAAAAAGTTGTCACAGTGACAAAATCACTGCTACTGTCACTGTTACAAAAATCACTGCTACTGTCACTGTTACAAAAATCACTGCTACTGTCACTGTTACAAAAATCACTGCTACTGTCACTGTTACAAAAATCACTGCTACTGTCACTGTGACAGATTTCACTGCTACTGTCACAGTGAAAAATTTCACTGCTACTTTCACTGTGACAACTATCACTGCTACTCTAGCTGTTCCAAATGTCGCAGGTATGGTCGCTGCTCCAAAAATCATACTGAAATACCTGTGAATAATGCTTGTCGATGCTCCAGCTTCATATCGTAACCTGCAAATGAAAGTATTTTCGTTGCTAAGTTCAAGCTGCTTCACTGTGACAAATGTTGCTGTTATTTTTGATTAAATCTCATAATGGAGTCCAACCAATTTCTATTTCAGTTTGAAAAAAAAAAAGAACGAAAAAAAAACCATGATCTCTGTTTTTGATTTGATAATTTTTATAATTTAATATTAGGATAAATTGTTTTTAATGATGAATCTTCAAAATAATCTTAATAAAATATTATATATTTAAATAAGATATAATTCGAATATATTATATATAGCTTAGTTTATATTCATACTTGAAATTTAAAACAAAAAAAAAATTTGTATTGATTTTTCTTCTTTAAATGGAACTGAATTTTTTGTCATAAATATCAATTATGCAGCATATAAAAACGTAAAATTATGCAAAGTATGTTCGATATATGTTGATATGATATATGTTCGAAGAAACAGATATTGTTTAAAGACTTGGATTTTTTACATCAGGTTTTCAGACACTGCAAACATTTTTATTTATATCTTAAGATGTGAAAAGAATGAAAAATTTTATCTCCCCCCCCCCTTAAATCGAAAAGTTAGTACAAGTTATTACATATCAGTGATGATTTATGAATAAAGATTTCAAAAAATATCTATTATTTTTTAAGAGCAGAAATTAACTTTTTAAGTTTTTGTAAGCATCTTCACGCTGAGAAGTAAAGTGTATAGTGGGCACAATTCCGCACTAGTATGTAGGAGGTCTCAGGTTCGATGCCCCGAGAATGTGCTAATTTTAAATATTTATTTGTGGATTTATAACTATCAAGATTTTGCGGCAAATATTTTCTATTAAATTTATTCAAGCTACATAATACAAGTCGTTATCAGTTGTATATATAAAATTTAAATTTCAATATTTTTTTTTTTAAATTATTTTATGATTTTTTAAAAATAAATTGTAAAATGTCAGGTTCAAGAAACTCTAAAATGTCTACTTTATTGGGAAAAAAAAGTTTGCTTGAATATTACAAAATAAATAAATAAATAAAAATAAATATATAATTTCCAAAATTCTGCCAATAGCTGTGCGTAGTTAGTTAATTTCTGCGTAATTTTGATCATAACATATTTTGTTTTTCATTTAAATTATTGTAATTCAACTGGGAGGGAAAGACTAATGACATCTTCTTTTTATCTTAATTTTTGTTTAATTTAAGAACTGTAAAAAATCGTGAAGAGGATAAAGGATATGTCAAATCAAAAAACAAAACTAACCTCTTTGAATACAACTAAGTAAACTTAAGCTTAACCAATATAAATGTAAATATAGGCCATAGATGGCGACACTGCTTAACTAAAATTATTATTCACATTATGTATACGTAAACTTTGGCGATAGATGGCGTTGAGACATTTCTTCAATAGCATTTTTTTCTTTGTGAAGAATTATATATTTAAACATGGTTTGTTTTTTAAGTATGGCTTAAACATATTTTTAAACTTGGTTTTCCTGTTTCAAGACCTACATGAAAGTTTGTGTTTTAAACAAGCAAACAATTTAAGAAAAAATGCTTGAAAAAATAAATGAAATTATGTAAATAAATAATAGAAATTTAAATTTATTGTTTAGCTCTATTTATGAAATTGATATTATTTTCCGTAAATATTATTTTTGTAAAATTTATTACTTTGTAGTAGAGAAAATGAACTCGAGATTTCTTTAAAGAATTCTTCGCATACAGAAGAGTATTTTTAAAAAAAATGGAATATATATATATGTATAAGCTAATATTTGTATATATAAGCTAACTCTCAAATTTGGACGCCTTGCAAATTTTTTTTTTAAATAAAATAATTTTCACATTATAAAACGTCCAGATTTGTAACGCCCTAAAAATGTATTCATATTTTGCAAAGCTTGAAGGAAAAAATTAATTGAAATTATTTTCTTATAATATTTTATTTTTAAAATACTTTTTTATCTATCGCCTTACCTTCAGATAGAAGCTCCATTTGCGTGTATGATATGAATTTTTATAATATTACATATAAAACTATATAAAACTTCATTCAAAATTAAAAAATATGCTTAGTGGCGCCATCTGTTGATTATTACTACAAAACCTGGTGTAGGAAATAAATGCCGATAACTCAACTACGAAAATTTGAAGATTAGAATTTCACTGTAATAGCATTATGAAAATATTAGTAACGCGAAAAATTATGAGTCTTAAATTATTATATTATCTGAGATAGAAGCTTTCTTTATGTTATTTTTAACATTTTACAAGAATTAAATAAAGTCCCATATTGGTTATTAAAATTCATACTACTTTAGTTTGTACTACGAAATACATTAGTTAATAAAAATCATACTACTTACTATATTGCGTACTATGATATACATTGGTTAATAAAAATCATCACTTGTAATGAAAATGACTACTTAGTATAACGATTAATTATTTTTATTAACTACATTTAAAATTGATTTTATCGATTAATTTTACTAAAAACTAATTACATCGATACGAAAAACTAATTATATTGATTAATTTCACAAAAATCTAATCATATCGATTATTTATAAAATATTTAATCGATTAATCTATATTAAATTCTGATAAATTAAAACGATTAATCGATATACAATATCGATTAATTCTATATCGAAATATTAACAGTCACTGCTATTTGTCACTGTTACTTTTGGGTCCCAGTAGCAGTAGTAACAGTGACTGAGAAGTAGCAGTTTTGCACATCTCTAGTTTCTTCGTCGTTGCAAAGAACTAGTGTTGTAAAGAGTTTACTACGTTAACTGAATACGAAACAGAAAAGCTTTAAAATATGTTTTATTTTAATTACTAGTAAACTTTTATTCACATAAATGTAATTTTTATACATGTTGTATATATATCAATACATTCTGCAACAAATTTATAGCATTTATGCAAATTTTTGATCTTACCAAATTCGGATCCCCCAGTGTTGTCTTTTAACAAACAGTGCGTAAACAAATTTTTTCCCCTAATTTTTAAGAAATATAAATGTCTAATTTTCGAAACCTTTTTCAAACAAGGACAGTAAAAGCACTTAACCCAAGCAAAAGTAAATGTTACAGATTGATGGCATTTCTATTTTGAAAAGACTATAGGACTGTGTAATTTTCACGTATACTGTTTACGTCATTAAAAAAACTAATATTTAGAGGGATTAATTTTCAGAATAAAATATATTTGAATATAATATGAAATAAATTCTCCTTTTTTTGAGATTTCTGAAATATCTGTAGAGATCTTGCCTTTTGATGCAGCAAAGTTTTTTTAGTTACAACAACAAAGAAATAAGCTAGGTAAGAAGCTTTTTTTTTTTTTTTTTTTAATTTACTGGTAGGCATGTTTTTTTCTGGTTACACATGTTTTTTTTTTACATAAATCTGTGAGGTTTGTACATTTCACGCTAATTTCGTTTGGATAAATACAGATATGTATCAAAATGATTTTGATTGTTATATTAAAAAGCATATGACGTTAAAATATCGCTTCTTAAATTGAGATATACTATCGCCTCCTTCCTTACCCACCCTACGAATTGCGAAAATGGCGCCGAGTAGTATTCATTCGAATGAATTAAATAAGAAGTCTTAGTTTGGAATTGAATATGATATGGTGCTCCACTTAACAAGTGGTTCATATTTGGAAAAAAAAAAAAAACTGCAACTGTTGGTCGAACTGGATGATCACCTCCTACATCAAAAAGCCTCCACACGGTCTTTTATAAGTAGTCCACGCAGACTATCTAAAAAGTGAACCAGTTGTGCGCATGAACCCAAAAGCCTTTTAGAAAAGTGATTGAGAGAAATTTATCATATATATTTGAGAATTGACTCTGTAGTGGTTGACAAGTGAATAAGGCAAACCAATAATATTCATAAATAAAACAAATTTTTAGTCATATATTTTCTACCACTTTCTTATTTCAACTAGATTTTGTATTACATGAAACCATTTATCTCATGTGCATCCGACCTATTTTAACATACGCCTCACCAGCCTGGGGTACCCTAACAAAACCCCAAATCAAAAAACTAACGACATACCAAAATAAAACCCTTCGCTATATTACAGGCGCACCATGGTACGTTAGCAATAAAACTATCCACAACGACCTTAATATAGACCCACTAAATAACTACATAAACCGCCTAAACGCAACTTTTTTCAAAGACGCTAAAAAATGCACAAACTGCGACTTTAATAATATATTCAACTTCGAACTCATTAACGATAATGCAAAATTTAGTCCAATAACAGCCTTTTTTACCAGCGACGGGGTCCTCTCGAAATATTTCAATTAACCAATTTAAACAAACTCAAGAGGAACTGCATCACTTTGCACCAATGAAGCCCTTCGGGGGGGAGGCGAGGGAGTGATGCAGGGAATCAAGAAAATAAACCGCTCTTCAGCATCCCTAGAGAATTACCGCGGCCCAAAAAAGGGCCTTTTAGTCCTCCGCCTCTAGTCTATTCTTGGCCCTAAAAAGGGTCTTTCGGTTCCTCTACCCGTAGACAATTCTCGCGGCCCAAGAAAGGGCCTTTTAGTTCTTCACAAGCTCACACTCCTCGATGTAAATATGTAAATTTTTCATTAACCTGTATATATTTGTATTTTCATTCATATGTTATCGCACTAAATTGTAATTTTTGTACTTATACTTATTTAATCCAGACAGCGATTAAACCCGCTTACACTTTAATTATTGATCTTTACCCAATATGCAGTACGCCTGCGCACCCTCTAACCCCTTTCCTCCCTTATTGTTATTATTATATTCGATGAAAATGTAGATAGCCCTACGGGCTAGGAACATTGGAAACTCAAATTTAAATCGGTAAATCGGTATGAACTTGATTTTGATTTCAGTATTTATAAAAGAAGAAACCGTTATGCATTCAAAGTCATGAACTAGAAAATATATCAATTCGAATTTTAAAGACTTTGGAAAGAGTCTTTTTTTTTTTTCCCCTTTCTTGATTTTACTAACAAAGAACCATTATAATAGTATTTAACAAATCAAGAACCACGTAAAGGAAAATAAACAACATTAATCCCATTGTTGTAGTCAGATAAATAATAATTTATTTCAAGTATATTTTTAAAATTTTTATGATATTTTTTTCTTTGTTGGAAATTCAAATTTTATTTTGCCGTAAAATACCGATAAAAAGCCCAAATTCGAGAAAGTAGCTTAGTTTCACATAAATACAAATTTCATATAACATATAATATCACAAATCACAAAAAAACATATAATATCACTAATTTTTGAAACACTGTTCTAAGATTTGATTAATGGGAAAAATATAATCTCAAAAAAATTTATGTATGTATAAAATAATGTCCCATAACTTTTCACTCGTTTGAACATAGTATGGAAGACAAAGCATTTTGTGAACATAATTATGATCGAAAAATATTCACGTACGCAATGCGTATGTTTTTATTTATTTATTTATATATTCATTTATTTACTATTTTTTTTAAACATTGAGCAATTTATAATTTTTATTTCTTTTCTGTTTCGTTTCTGTATTTATACCTCAATAAAGAATCGAATAATGAGATAAATATTTGTCAAAACTAGATTAAAATGTTTATTTTTCTTTTTTTTTTTTTTTTAATTTTATCAGTTTAGATTACTTTCCTATAGGAGTACAAATGTTCTAAAGGAAATCAAATTTAATTAAAAAGACATTTTCTTTTTAATTTTTTAGAATAAGTGAAGTAATTAGATTTTCATGAGTGACGTTATATAAGTGACAGAAAATTAGTGAAATCATTCGTGTTTTGTCAAACTTAGTAAGAAAAGAATATTACTTATTTTGTCTTTGTTCCTTCTCATCTTTTTTTTTCCTATTTTCTTTTTCATTTCGAAGTAGGTCAGTACTCCCCTGGACCCTTCCTCTAGCACATTGCTTATTTTGAATATTTACATCTAAAAGGTATAAAAAAGTTAAGTCGAAATAATTCATTTTTAAATAATATTACTTTATTTGATATTTAAAATATGTAAATGATTTCCCATTCAGTGCTTTGAAAGCATTAAAAATTAAAGTATATGTATTTTATTTTATTTTTTAAATATTTTTCTCATAATTTTTTATCACTCTTCACTTTTAAGTGCTTGATAATTATTGTTATTAATGCCACAAATTTTAAAAAATCATTATTGAAGAAATAATATTGAGAATAAATAAGAAACTTAAAAGTTTTTTTTAAAAATAAATTCCATTTCCAAGTTTTATATTATATTTAATATCGAATTAGTATTTGATTTGATTTATTTACTACGCACCTTTTGAAACACGAAATAATTTCTTTTGAGATAAAAGACAACTTTTTTTTCTTCCTTTTTTAATTTCCGTCCTGTCCTATTTTGAGGATAAAAAGTTTAAGCTTGAAATGAAAAATATAGTAACGTGAAAAGTCTAAAATATGAATTCAGTTAAATTTTTGGTGCTCAAAAAATGTGATAATTCGTTTTTGAAGTCTTTTTTGTTTCGATTTGAACTCTAGGGCATTCCTCTATAATACTTAAGCGTTCAATCTGTGCTTCTTCTTGATTACTCATAGATTCTTAATCAGACATCTATGCATGCCTGACAAAAATATTGATTAATTGTAATTTACTAAAATAAGCAAGAATTATAATCGCATAAACCAGTTAAATTTTTTAAATTGATTAATAAATTTACAACTTAAGTGTCCTTCGCATAAACCCTTCCGATCAGCAAAAATTTAAAAGAAAATGTTTAGTGGCACCATCTGTTGGCTTCTACATTGCTGACGGTCTCGTTGATATATAGCTTGGTGTATAGCCAGACGTTATATACAGCCAGACGTTGATATATAGCCAGGCCGAGACCAGACTAAAATAAACGCATAATTATTGAAATATCGAAATTCCTCATTATAACAACAAAAAAATTTAAATAAACTTTTACTTTTATACCATGCATTCTTTTCTTTTATAAAGAAAGAAAAATCTTAATAAAATGTAGAAAAGCTAAGAAAATTTCCTCAATACGGTAATATTTTTTATCAGACAACATTACTAAAATTTTACCTATGATTAAGTTTGAACTTTACTGTACATTTAATTAAGAAATTGATCTTCTTTAAAACAAAATATCGAATTAATGTCATCATTCATCGTTTCTTAATACCAATAATAACTTCTGAAATTTAGAGTATTTTAAATTTAGAGATTTTACTGTAATAACATTTTGAAAATATTAGTAACGCGAAGAATTATGAGTTATAGTTTCTTATTTTATCTGAGATAAAATCTTTTTTTTATGTTATTTTAACATATTACAAGTATTGAAAAAGGTCCCATATTGGTTATCGAAAATCAAACTATTATATACATAGGTTATAAAAAATCATTACTTATCATAAATATGACTACTAAGTATAGCCATTAATTATCTTAATTGATTACATTAAAAATTGATGATATAGATTAATTTTACAGAAAACCTAATTATATCGATTATTTATTCACATATGTAATCGATTAATTTATACTAAATTTGAATAAATTAAAACAATTAAATGATAGAAAATATCGATTAATTTTATATCGAAATTATCCCAAGCACTGCTATTTGCCACTGTTACAAGTTAGCAGTAGTAACAGTGAAACAGAAGTAACAACTTTGCCTTTTAAATAAAAATTATTATTACCAAGCTCTCAATTAAATGATATGAGCTCAGATAAGTTTTACATTGACAGTGCATTGTTCATCATCATCATCATCAATATTTATCTGGGCGCCTGAGGCCGTTAGCGGCCTTTTTCCCATTCATCTTGAATTGTGGTCTTTAGGGTGGCTCTTTCTGGTAATTGGAATGCAATTGGAGTAAAAGGAATTTAAATATTTTGAGTTTTAGATAAAATTACGTCTCTACAAAAGTAAGCTGCCATCGGCCTGAGGTTTATGTCTTCTCTTAGGTTTTCAAAAGTAAAAATTTCGTTGAATCCTGCGGTGTCACAGTTTATGGTTTTTTCAAAAAATCTGAAATTTAGCTTTGCAATATGATGATCTAAAAAATCTATGTTAAGGTCGCGATGTATGTTTTTATTTCGGATAAACCATCTCGCTTTTGTTATTTTCCTGAGGATTTTGTTCTGGCATGTTTTGAGTTTTTTGAGGAGTGATGTGGAGATGTTGCACCAGGCTGGAGATGCATAAGTCAGGATGGGACGGATCATTGAGATGTAGAGTAGACGTTTAAGTCTAACTTCCATTTTGGGGTTCTGAAGAAGGATTTGTAATCTGTGGCAGGCTGCTTGTGCTTTGTTGATAACTGTTTTGACGTGATCTTTCCAATTAAATTTACTGTTAATGACGAGACCAAGGTATTTTGCGCTTTTGACTATGGGAATGATTTCATTAAATAGAACAATTTGATTTTTGGGGAGGATGGTTTTTCTTTTATGCTGAATGATTAGTAGTTTTGATTTTTGTCCGTTCACTTTGAACTTCCAGTCTAGACACCATGTTTCGATTTCCTTCAGTTTACTTTGAAGTTTTTGTAGGGCAATGTTGGGGTTTTTTGAATTCACTACGATTCCAGTGTCATCTGCGAATAGTGCGGTGATGCTGTTAAAGTCTTGTTTGTCGACAGGAAAGTCGTGGGTAAATAATATAAATAATATGGGCCCAAGAATGCTTCCTTGGGGCACTCCTGCTGTTATTTTTCTGTTTGTTGACTTCATGTGTTTAAAGCTAACTTGAAAAGTTCTATTGTGTAAGTAGGCTTGTATAATTTTAATGATACCAGATGGAAATTTCAGATTAATAAGCTTGAAGATGATACCCTGGTGCCAAACCCGATCGAATGCTTTTGCTATATCTAGCATCAAAAATGCTGAACTCTGTTTGTTGTGGAGGCCGCGGCCAATATAGTCGACTATTCTGAGGAGCTGTTTGGTTGTGTTAAGATGCTTCCGAAAGCCATACTGCTCGTCTGGTAATTTGGTAAGGTGAGGCATAATCCGTGTGTAGATAATTTTTTCCATAAGTTTTCCTAAATTGCACAAGAGACTGATGGGTCTGTAACTCTCAGGTAAGGTAGGATCCTTGCCAGGTTTAAGGAAAAGTATGACATTTGCGTTCTTCCAGGTATCAGGGAAATAGTTCAGGGCAAAGCAAGCATTATAGATATGAACGATTAGTTGAATATACTGTTTTGGTAGTAGCTTGATCATCTTGTTTTTGATATTGTCGCAACCAGGAGCTGTTTTTATTTTTAATTTCTTTATGTGGTTTGTAACTTCTTCTGTTGTGGCCGGTTCGATTATCTCTGGTGATGGATGTGATAAGTTGAATTGTTTCACTTCTTCAATAACCAAGTTGTGATTGTTCAGATTGAAAGCCGGGTTTAGAGAGAATTGTTTTTCTAGGGAGTCAGCAAATGTTTTGGCTTTATCTTCCGATGTGAAGACATACCCTGTTTCATTTACAGTGCATTGTTAATAATTTTCTTCATTAATATTTACTTTTCAAAATAAAATAAACTGGTAAATGTAATACATTTTTTCAGTATTATCTGCTATTTACTTAAAAACTTTATTGAATGCAAATAACAAGAAATCACCATTATATTACTGTTCCATTAACCGTCCACATCTAGCGTTTACGATACATTTTGTAGTAATGTTGAAAATACATTTTCTCAAGAGTACAAGAAAGTACATTTTCTTCTTTTACAAACTCAGTGAGTATTAAAATTATTCAATCTAAGTATCAATAGAGTTAGGCGTTATTTATCATAAGGCAGATCTGCAATATTTATTATCAAATGTTTGCAAATGATAATATCACAACTCAAAATAATAAGACTTTGAGATGAAAGGGGTTGCGTTCTGTTCTAAGTTAGGTTAGAGTTAGAAGCTATTAAACATTGGCTGCCTTGCCTTTTATACTAAATTAATATTACTAAGCCCTCAATCAGGTGACTAAGATAAAAAAAATTTTAACATTGAACTGGACGATATTCGTTCGTACGATTTAGTGGAACTGGGTGTCTAAGGCCATTACGGTCCTTTTCTTATTCATTCTGAAGTTAGACTAGGAAACGTACATGACAAAAATAAAGTTTGGGGAGCAAAATGGAGTTCGTGAGCGGGAAAAAAAATGGCACTTTGCCATTATTAGGTAATAACAAAATTACAAGTAGTAGAAATGTACATGAAAAAAGATTAAATGAAAAATTGGGCGAGCTCATATGATCAGAAGGTCGGGTCCCCAATCGTGGTTGCCGGGAGAAAAGTGTTGAACCAAGCAGACTCCTCAATTCTGCTTTTAACATGTAAAGTCTATGGCGGGCTTGTCATACTTTGAATCGATTTTTCTTGTTTAAGAATCGGAGTGATCAATTTAAAAAAAATACTAATAATTTTTTCAATCTTTCCTATCCACGAAAATGTAGGTCAATTTTTTTTATCTTTATTACTTTTTGTAATATTGCTTTTGAAACTCAAGTCACTTTCTACCTTTGAGTAAGGGAGGAAGGCAACTTCCACCCCAAGTTCATTCTCCAAGAGACGATTTCGGTCTAATCTTCTCCGTAGGTGGTCTTGGTCTTGCACCCTTCCTCCCAAATACTTTTACTCTGTTCAACTCTTTATGAATATCTTTTTCTCTCTGTCCTTTTGAAGAACTGATATGAGGAGCTTTTATAAGCTTGTAATTTATTATGGAAATTATATTCGCTGATAATTCGTTCATTCTACCTACATTTTATTTATTTAGTAGTAATACTTTTTCTTGTTTTTATTCATTTTGAGAGTGGAATTTATTTTTTAAATACATTATTCCCCCTTTTTTTTAAAACTTTTTTCCTTGTTTTTTAAAGATGTTTCAGAATTAAAAAATTTACCTTCTGAATAAAGTGAGATTAATTAAAATCGAGACAATGACGTAAAGATATTCCAATATACTATAAAGCATCACAAAACTGCAGTTTTCCTTTTTAAAAATATGTATATATATATATATATATATATATATATATATATATATATATATATATATATATATATATATATATATATATATATATATATATATATATATATATATATATATATATATATATATATATCGTACACTCATTTGTAGGTTTAAAAAAACATTTACATTATAAAAATTTAAAAGGTTGCAATTTTTCCATTCCATAAATAGTTTTAATTACTCCAATAGCTGGGATAGTTTGTTTTTCCACGGTAAGGAAAAACAATAGCTAGTACACAAGAACACATATCATCCAAACGTGAACACGCACTTAGCCCTGTGTTTAGGGCTTTAATGTACATACGCAAGAACACTAAGTATTATGAAAATTTTATTTAAATCAGTAAATGAAGAAAAATATGAAAATATACGCATGTATTGTAAAGTTCTTAAAAAAAAGGAAGTAAAAGAACATTAGTGGACATAATTAATATTCACGAAGAAAAGTAAAAATGGTATCAAAATATAATGAACCGTTGCTTAGGAACGCAACATTGAAAATATTGAAACCAGTCTGATTGCCAGATGAAATAGAAAGAATGAGGAATGTGAATATTATAAACACCACGAAATTTCATCACGATATATTAAAAAAAAAATAATAAGTTGTAATACTTAGAGTTAAGCTTCTCTTTGTTACTTCAGACAGTCAAAATGGTTTTGATGTTTTCAGACCTGATTCCTTAGTTGATTCACTAGATTTTGAAACTATTAGTCTTTTTTTATTGCTTTAACATTAATCTGTAATTCCTAATTAATATACTTTTTGAAACTTTTTTTAGCAATATTCTAAAAATATATATTAAAACTAGTAATTATGCAATATCTTATGTATTTAATAACGAGAAATTTTTCGAATTCCTATTAAAAGTGTGTAATGTCATTTTTATTCACAATTTTTCGCTCTTTTATAATGATAGAACAAAGTATGTACTCAATGTGTTATTTTAATTTCTCTTCCCTGACCCTCTTTTGCCATTCATGGAGAAGAGTTTTCTGAGTAGAAATTTCTGCACTGCAAACTTTAATTAGTGTAGTTATAGTTAATTAAAATCCGCATTAGCATTACATGGATTCACAATTTTTCGCTCTTTTATAATGATAGAACAAAGTATGTACTCAATGTGTTATTTTAATTTCTCTTCCCTGACCCTCTTTTGCCATTCATGGAGAAGAGTTTTCTGAGTAGAAATTTCTGCACTGCAAACTTTAATTAGTGTAGTTATAGTTAATTAAAATCCGCATTAGCATTACATGGAGAGGAAAAACACGAAAACCTCCCAGGGTTAGTGATAAAATTTTGTAAATTAAACTTGTCTCAATCAGTTATTATGTTGTAAGTTTTAATGAAAATCAATAAATGCCTTTTCTTTCAAAAATTTCGGTATCGTACTTTTTTATAAATTAATTTCGATTTTTTTGATAAATCTTTATATTAATTACAATGAGCAGCTTCACAAATCTACATATTAAAATGTAAAATAACATAGAATTGTTTTAGTTTGTTGTTTTTAATGATCCATCGAAATGATCTATTAGAAAAATGGTACAATCTTTAAAAAAATTTAAAAAAATTAATTAAAATTAAAAAAAAAAAAGGTTGTGAAAAATATACGTATTTAAATTGTAATTGAAAGAAACAAATTAAAAAAGTAATAAAAAAATAAAATCTTGAACTCAAGGTTTTACTTTAACATAAAAAGTTCTACAAGTTAGCAAAGCAATTTTTAAAAAAAATTAACAAACTTTATTTGATTTATAGAGAAAATATAAATTTATTTTTAATGTAGTTACTTTATATGAATTACTTTCATATGACTACATAGTAAAATTTTATAAATTTAAATACTCTGGTTTATAGTTCTCTAATAATTAAATCAAGTTATTCTTAGTTCTCTAAATATTCAAATCAAAATAATAAATAATTCAAGATATAATTAGAAAAAGTGCATGTTAAATAAAATGATAACACCATTTTGAAAATAAATAAAGCCGTTTTAGAGTTTAAAAAAAAAATTTTTTTAAGTTTTTCTTAGAAGGAAAAAAATCATAATGTAGAGTGAGTCTCTTCTGATATCTTTTGAAAGCTAGTTGACCCCCGCAGGTTGCAATTCCCCCTTTTCTGTGACAGTGGTTAGTCGATTAGTTTCGGATTACTTAACACCCCAGGAAGTACGCGCACCCCCACCAAAAATGTAGGGGAGACAGTGGAACGGGTTTTGGAGGTGCTATATTTTTCGTCCATATTCGGGGCTAACTCTCTGAAGGTTAGAAGGGAAATGGAAAGGCCTTCTCACAGTATCCTTTGGCCAAGATTAAGTACATTGAGAAAATAAACACTAATGTATATTTACAGTTTGGGAATATATACAAAGGGGGGACTAGTTAAAAAGGAATGTGAGGATGTGTGCATATGCGCAAAATGTGGCTCTGTTAAAGTAGAGACCCGGCCGTCCTGGAAATTACCACTCGTACCGAGTTGCTCTCTACACTTAAGTTACAGGGATTCGCTTACCCCTGATCAGACCCCGAGGGGTTGCTCTTTCACAAGGATAAGCTGAATCTGCGTGTAAATAACTCAGTGAGTGTATGTGTTGTTAAGTGTTATAATGTGATATCAGAAGTGTGCTAAGGGTCTAAGCTTTGCATCCTCTTTGAGATTTATGCAGTCGAAAATATCGCTAAAATTTGCGGTATCGCAGGTGACAGCTTCAATAAAGAAGTTTCTTTTCAATTTGTTGAAATGATGGTCAAAACGGTCAATGTTAAAATCTCTATGAATGGCGTTGTTGAGGATAAGCCATCTGGCTCCCATGGTAATCTCAAGATGTTGTTTTGGAGTACGATAAATTGGCTGAGCTCTTTTTCGGAGGCGTTCACCATTGAACGATATTGAGGAAACTAGTAATAGGTGCACCGGAGTACCTGGCCAAAAAGGTCACCTCCGTAAATTATATGATTACAAACTGAATCAAAGGCCATTGATGTTGAAATTATTTAGGTCAGTGAACTTAATGTTAGGTAGTTAAATAATATTGTGAATAAAGAAGATAAAAAGGACAGCACAAAGCAGGGATAACACAGACAGGTAAAAACATAAACAAACAAATGAAGTCATTAATCATTAAGAAAAAGTATTATATTATATTAAATTATTTATTTATTATTTAAAATTATAGACAAATAAGCAGTTAGTGATTTGCATTGTTAGTAGTTGTATTAGTAAATTGATTCAGAATGATCCGCAGTAATTCCGCTAAGAATAGGGCCAACCCAAGCAGGTGGAAAAGGGTAGTGATGAAAGAGGAGATGAGGAGCCAGTCAACAAGGGGATAGAAAAATCAGCAATACGACTCAAACGATTTCTTGACGATTTTTATAGTAAAGGAGAATAGCCTTAGGCCGTCTCCTGCACTTTATATCATCAGCATCGACTACTTAACAATGTTCCTAGTCCTAGTGTTTTTATTTTATTGGGCACCTGGGCCGCGAAGCGGCCCCTATCCCATTCATCTGGAATTTTAACACAGTTTTGGTTGAGCATTGAGGTAAGCAGGCAGTGGAGTTGCTTTTATGAATGTTTCAAACACTTTGCTTGAATAACTAAAAAGGAATCAACAATAAAATAAGCAGCTTGCTCTAAACTGTGTTTGTTTGATTTTGGAGTTTTTCAGAACTGTATCAGCATGAGGAAAAGTTATTTTCAGAATAACGATATTATTTGTTTTGCTAGTTATGATATGAGGCTTCGGAGGTGAAATGTGCAGCTATTGGTCTGTAGATTTTATCTTTGATATAATTTTCAAATTTAAAGACTTCATTAAAATTTGCTGTTTTACATTCTATGGCTTTATCGAAAAAATCTGCGTTTAGCTTGTATATATGCTGTGATAGAGTTGGTATTTTGAGGTCTGCATGTATATTGGTATTTCGTATTAACCATCTTGCACTGGTTATTTTTCTAAGGATCTTGTTTTGGCATTGGTTTAATTTCTTCAATAGATGTTGAGGTATCGTTGTCCAGGCAGGTGAGGTTTAGGTGAGTATTGGGCGGATCATTGCTGTATATAGTAGCTTCTTTAGTTTAAGTGACATATTCTGATTATATATTAATGGTTGTATGGCTATTATTGCTGCATTTGCTTTATCTATTGTGCTTTTGATATGATCATTCCAGGTGAGTTTGCTATTGATTATAAGGCCAAGATAATTTGCTTTTTTAACTATTGGTATTGGTATATTGAACATTTTTGGTTGAAATTGTGGAAATATTTTAATTCTTCTTTTTTGTATAATTAATATTTGTGATTTTCCAGCGTTTACTGTAGTTTTCCATTTTAAGCACCAGTCTTCGATTTCATATATATGGTCTTCTAGTTTTTGAAGAGCATGATTTGGGTTTCTGGATTTAATAATAATACCGGTGTCATCTGCGTAATAGGCAGTTATGCTATTATAATCGGCTTTGTTTATAGGAAAATCATAAGTGTATAATATGTATAAAATCGGTCCCAGAATGCTGCCTTGAGGTACTCCGGCTGTGATGTTTCTTTTTGTCTATTTTTTGTTTTTGATGGTGACTTGAAATGTTCTATCAGAAAGATAGCAGGATAGGAGTTTGATAATGCCGGTTGGAAAATTTAGTTGTATGAGTTCATATATTGTGCCAGTATGCCATACTTTATCAAATGCTTTGGATATGTCGATCATCAGGAAGGCTATTGTTTCCTTATTTATGATTACTCTGCCAGTATAGTCTATTATTCGGAGTAACTGTTTGGTGGTATCTAGTTTTTGTCGGAATCCATACTGCTCATTGGGGAGGGCTGTAAGTAGTGGTTTTATTCTGTTGTAGATGATTTTTTCGTATATTTTTCCAAGTATGTTAAGTAGACTGATTGGGCGATAACTCTCAGGGCAGCTTGGGTTCTTGTTTTTCTTGAGAAATAAAATGACTGATGCGTTTTTCCAGATTTGTGGGTAGTAATTATGAGCAAGGCAGATAATAAAAATATGCGTGATTTTGCAGATGTTGTTGTTTGGTAATAGTTTAATCATTTTATTCTTTATCCCGTCCTCACCTGGAGCTTAGTTGTTTTTCAGTTTTTGTATAATGCTGCTAACTTCTTGATTATTGGTTGAATTTATTGTTTCTGGGATGAGGTGTTCAGTTTGAAACTTATTAACTTCTTCTGTGATGATATTGTGATGATTTTGGTCAGAGTTGATATTTGGTGAAAATTGATTTTGAAGTGAATCAGCGAATATTTCGATTTTTTCTGATATTGTGTACGCTGTGCCTGATGGTCCATTTATTGGTCTGTCTATTTGATGAGTTGTTTTCAGTTTCTTGGCCATTTTCCATATAGAGTTGTCGGTAGTGCAGAGGGAGGCGATTTTTGCTTGCCACAGTTGTTTTTTATATTTTTTACTGCGTTTTTTAATCTGGTTATTGAGTTGTTTTATTTCGTCCAGGTGTGCTGGATCAAAAGTTCTTTGGTACCATTTCCTGTGCGAGTTCCTTAAGCTTATTATATTCTTTATTTCGGGTGGTAATCTGTAATGATGGGCAGTATACTTGGTTTCTGTGGAAGCATTTTTAAAAGCATCTGTTATTTCCTTCTGGATTTGCTGTATATAGTTTTCTATTGCAATTTCGTTATCCAAGGATGGTAGGTCTGTTTCATTGATTGTAAGAATATTTTGATAATGGTTCCAGTCAGTTTTATTATTTGGTTTCTCAGATTGTTCTATGGTTTCCCCAACGAGCAGTTGAACTGGCAGATGATCTGATGACAAATGGTTATGAGCACAGGCGACCATAGGAACTTGCATGTTTGTTATTGCGAAGTCAAGTATGTCTGGACTATGGTTAATCAGATTTGGAATGTAAGTTGGAGCTGGTGGTGCTGCTACTGTTAATTGATATTTGCTAATAAGATCTTTCAATTTTGCGCCACTGTGATTGAGGTTGTTGCAGCTCCATATTGGATGCTTGGAATTAAAATCACCTGCAACTATTGTATCTAGGTTGGATGGAAATAGGAGGTTCATATCATTGTCTGTTAATTTATTTTTTGGAGAATTGTAAATACCTGTGATTTTGATGTCCTTGTTTCTGTAGCTTAATAAAATAGAAATTTGCTCATATCCATTATCATCTTTTGAGTTATATTCTGTTGTTAATAAGTTGTTTTTTGCTAGAAGTGCTACGCTGCCCCTTCTGAACCTTCCATCACATCTGTAGATTGTATAGTTAGCTATTTTAAGATTTTGAGTTGCATTTAGATGGGTTTCTGGTATTATGAATATATCAGGATTGTGTTCTATTATAAAGTTTTTTAGTTCATGCTGTTTTTCGATTATACCATTAGCGTTCCAGAAATAAATATTGAGGGTTGGTTTGAGTGTTAATCTTAGTATTCTGAATCTATTGCTTCTTGTTCTTCTGAGTAAACTGCCTTTAGGATTTTCTTGAACATGTTAAAGTTTTCATTGCTTTGTAAAAAGTTCACAAAGAGCTTGAGTTCTGATAGTAGTGATTTAGCTTCCTTGATGATGGTTATGTCTGTTTGTAGATTATTGCTGGTAGTTGGTTGATATGCTGATTTTACGATTGTTGCATAACTGCTTGTGCTGCCAGGAGTAATTCTGTTGTTTTGATTGTGGTAGCTGTTCATCTTGAGAGTCGGATATTTTGGGCACTGTTTGTATATGGCCGGATGTGGTCCGCCACAGTTGGCACATGTAGCTGGAGTATCTTTGGGTTTCTGACAGAGATGAGTTAGTTGCTCCTGACCGCACTTCAAGCATTTAGGTGTATGTCTGCAGCTGGCCTGGACGTGGTTATATTGTTGACACCTATGACACTGTGTGAGTCCTCGGCGCCCTTTGTAACTGGTTACTGAGACAACAAGGTGCATGAATCGGGTTAGGTAGAAGATATCTTTATTTTGTTCCGTTTTGTCTAATGTGATAATATGTAGAGGTAATTTAGTCCTGCCTTGCTCAGTAAATTTTGTCATCAGTGTAACTTTTTTCGGTGTGAATCCATATAATATGAGGTTTTGTTCCACTTGTTCTTCTGTAATTTCTACCGGAATGCTTTTAATGACAACTCTGATTGGCTTTTCTTCATTTAATTGGAAAGTATGGTATTTTATCTGTAAGTCATCTAGTATATCTATCGCACGACGTCTCATATCAATTTCGAAAAAATGTAATTTTAAATATCCTCCTGTATGTTTACCTTCAAAACTGGTTATTTGCTGGTCTTGAAGCTTCTTTTTTAGGTTTAGCCATTGTACGCTGTTATCGTTTATTATTATCGGTGGAATCCTGGGTTTGCTTGCTCTCTAGTATTGAAAATCTGTTGTTTCTTCCATTGCTTCTTCTGTGACGTCATTAGACTGATTCAATTGGTTTCTCATAGGTCCGGATGTAGCGGGCGTTTCCCCATGCTGGCATTCCTTAGAGGTGGTCGCTATTGATGTCTGCCGTATGGTGGCTCCTTCTTGAGCTGCTGTAGTGTTGGCTTGTTGTTTTTGATTTATGTACACGTTGATATATGTACACGCAAAGTATGTACTTATGTACAACGTACGTATGTACTTGCATAACTACATACTTTGTTAATACTTATGCGCATATAATGTATGGATGTACAAAAAAAATAGTTATATGCACAATGCCCGTATGTACATACAACGTATACATATACATAATTACAAGTAATGTATAAATACATGCATAAATTTAAATATATGTAATTACAATATACATATACATTGTGCATACATTAAAAAAATTATGTAAGTAAAGTTATTAAAGTTTGTTTTAAAATTTATTCTAGGGCATATAAAACTCGAGCGCATATTTTTTAGAAGGCAAACGATAATCTTATTTTAAATTTCTAAATATTAATTCCACACATAGAATTTAACCGGTTTTTTTTTTTTTTTTTTTTTGCCATAAAAAAAATTTCTATGGACCATGCATTATGTTATATAAAAAATAAATCAATGTTGTCATATATTTCATGAAAATACCTGAAAATAATTTTTTATTCAAAGAATTTTAAAATGATTTAGAGCAATTAAAGCTGAAAACTAAACTTAAATATCGTTTGATTTTGTCATTTAACTTGTTTGAGTCTTTTTAAGTTAACTTACATGCATTTTATTTACTGTATTGTACACATATTTAGACATAAATGTAATGTACATATGTATACGTGTAATGTATGTACGTATGTACATGTATGTACATACATTCATGCATTGTACACACATATAAAGTACATATGGATATGTATACATGGAGCATACGTGCATTGTACATGTGTGGATACATTCATTGGACATATATACATTGCACCATATGTATAGATTGGGATAGCATGCATGTACACATGTAAAATTTGTATGAAAGAATTATGTCCAATATATTTATGCACATATGTACTGTATATGTACACACATACGTGCATTATATGAACATTATATGTTAATTTCATCATATGTACATTATATGAATATACATCTGTACACTATATGTATATACATCTGTAAAATATATGCATTTCAAATGTCTGTATGTACATACGTTATGCATGTCAACTGATGTATGAATATATGTAAAATATAAATACGCCCACTGCACGTACAATCGTACACAAATGTATTATGCATATTTGGATACATTGAACATGAACATATTGTGTATATGTACATCCATACATTGAACTTGCATATCATGTACATGTATACATACATATATTGTACATATATACCAATATTGTACATGTATACAGATATTATACAGTTAATAAATAAATTGTACATGCATGCATGGGACATACATTACACAGACAATGTATGTATGTTTGTTCAAACAACAAGTGCTTGTATATACATGCGTACATGAACATAGATATAAGTTTTACATACACAAATATTTGCATAAAATGCATATATTCACTGTGTATAAATTTACAAGTCTACATTGTTTGCACATACATACGTAAGTATTAGCTATATACATACGTACATATATTTTATACTTACAATATAAGAGTATGTACATGTGTGTGAAACTAAAATGTCTGTACATATGCACTAGATAAATTCATATGTACATGCATTTTAATTACATTTATTTGTACGTATACAAATAAGTACAAAATGCGATGCATGTAAATACGTGCAAAATGTATCATTATAAAATACATTATACTATCTACTGTAAAATATAATCATTTATAAGAATACAATAGTCTTGTAATCGTGTATTTAGATTACATGTAATCATATATTTTGATTACTTGTAATCATAATTACCCGAAATCGTTTTTGTTGTGTTGTGATTATTTGTAATCGCAATTACTTGGAATTATAATTACAGTGGTAATCAAAATTTTGATTACAGCTGTCATCAAGATTACAAGTAATTGATTACTGTAATCAAAAAATGTAATCGATTAAATTTTTGTGTCCAACTATATATATATATATATATATATATATATATATATATATATATATATAATCCTCAGTAATGTAAGAGGATTAATGTATTGTAAATATATATATATATATATATAATGAAACTTAGTACTTGTTGCTTTGTAATTAACATAAAAATAATAACTGCTCACCACGTGGCGCGTCAACAAAAAAAAAAAATAAATAAAAAAATGTGGGGACTTAGGTGACTTAAATTAAATAAGCAACCGGTCACTTTATCCCATGCTTTTTGTTCATAATATTTTTCAATCTTATTAATAAAAATAACGTGGTGGCTCAGGGTACAGAGCGTTCGCCTGCCAATGAGGCAAACCGGGTACGAATCCCAGTCATGGCAGGTAGATCCGAATTCCGCATCTGGCTTAAATCGACCACATTACTGATGTGAAATATCCTCAGTTGCTGACGGATTATAAGTTAGAGTCCCCTTGCGGTCAGGCTAACCGTAGGAGGCACTCATGGTCTCCCTCCTCACGTAACGCAAATTAGGAGTTATTTTCATCAAAAAAGTCCTGCATGAAGGATAATTTCTCCCAATACTTTATCCAGGAGCTCCCTTGTCCTCAGGATTGGGTTCAAAATTACAAATCTATGTAGTTGAACATCGGTAGTTGTAAATCCAAAAATTGGGTCGGCTGTTCAACGACGGATATAAAATAAAATTTTATTAATAATAATTTCTAAAACTCAACAGATGGTATTCTGAGCAGTAATGTAAGAGGATTAATTGTATTCAGTTTCCTTTATAGCACTTTATCATGAACATCATTCCTCGTTTTTGATATTAGGTATATCAAAGGCGTTTGTAACACTTTAAAACCCCGAGCTTATAGTATTTAAAACTTTTTCTTTGAAGATCAATGCTGTAAAAGACACTGTCCAAGTCAAAAATGTTTATGGTTTTTTCCTTGATAAACCAACATATTCTTGATGGCAACCATCAATAATTCCATTATGAGCCATTATATTTTTTGATGGTAACCAGCATAAGTAACTATCACCCCAAGTAGGAATTTGGACTTAATTAGGATGATCCAATATAAGAATAGCAACTTGTTTTGATGGTTTGTTCATTTTGAACCAATAGAAATTTCCATCATAGTTTCTTATAAAATCAGGAAGACCACGTGAAGCCTGAGGCAAGGGGACCCTAACCCATAATCTTTCTACCACTGAGGATATTTTACGTCAGCACTGTAGTACTGTGTATGGTGCAAGCTGGATGCGGAATTCGTATTGATCAACCATGGCTGGGATTCGAACCCGGTTCACTTCATTGGACGGCGAACGCTCTATCCCCTGAGAAATCACGGCTCTCAGGTTAACTTTGTAGTTGATTTTAAATTTGAGAAAGCCCCATTTCTTATTTATTAACTGAGCTGATCATAAACATTTCCACAGTTTCAATTCTTATCACAATTATTTGTAGTTGACAATTTAAATTATTTATCACTTTACAAATCCCATTACACAAATTAACCTTATAATCTACTGTCAAAATATATATCAATACCAACGTTAGTCCGCCTGTCAGAATTTGAAATCTTTAAGAGAAAACGAATTCTTGAAACACATCCAACTTCTATAAATTCTTTTAAATCGCAACAAAAATGCCAATTTATGAAGTCAATGCAACAAAAAGATAATGACCTGCTGAATATACTGTTTTATAGTACAAAACACTTCTATGTCGAACATTAACCCAGCGTCACTTCGCATGCTCATTAGAAACCGTTAGAAGAATATTCTTTTTAACTTTCTTAGACGCTCTGTAAACACATTATTTATTTCTCCATCAGAACTGTTGCGAACATAACTTTCCCTTCTTCAAAATCGTCTGCTTTATTTTCTTCATTTTACTTCTTTTTTACTTCGTAGTCAGTAATAGCAAATTTATCAACGTTCCAGATTTACTTGCCAATGTTATTTCTCCCACAAACACTATATTCCATGTTTTTATTTTCTTTAATTCCATCTTCTTTTAAATTCCATCGTCATCCTTTTCCTCCCTCTCACCTCCACGCTGTCGCTCTCTTCATCTTATGTATTCTTTTTCTCCCTCTTTTTCTTTTTTTCTTTTCAAAACTGCAGGGATTTCTTTTTGCGTGGGCGTTAAAGCAAAAGATGTTTTTTGTTTGATTTTTATTTCTAGACCGGCCTACATGAAAAAGTTTGTCTCCTTTTCGGCCATACAAGGCTTGGTCGCAGACTATATTGCTCGTGCGACGAATTATCGCTCTCGAACGAAAAAGCGCGGGAAGTTGAGTTTGTGTTTAGTTTGATCGAAACTGAGAGAGAGTGTTAAATAGTTTATAATTCAAGAAATATATTCTCGTTGCCGGTGAGTAAACTCTAATTGCTCTAAATCCTTCTTGCTCGTTTATGTTTCTAAATTGCCAATTTAAAATGAAATGAATTGACAATTCGCAATATATCTTTTCGCAAAATTTAGGAATTTATATTATAACTCAACATGAAATTACTGTAAAAAATAAGCGTAACATTTTAATAAATTAAAATTTTTAATCTTTTTTATTATTATTATTTTTTTTTTTTTACTTTTGTACTAGTATAAAAAAATGTACTAGTATAAAAAAAATTTACTAGTATAATTTATTTTCAGGTAC
>OX421979.1:82743791-82993791 GCA_949128135.1 Parasteatoda lunata | reverse complement strand
TAGCATTTTATAGTGCGTCTAATAATTTGAACAGGGACTGTATGTTAAAACACTCACAGTTGGCATTTTAATAAATTTCTCAGAAAAAGGAAACTGTCGTGATACTCATTCCGAAATATAATTGGCAAGTAGGCGAAAATTGCAAACAGGTCAATTAAAAAGGGAATTTGACACTTCATCGCATTGAAAAGGCCGTTGTACTTCATTACCATTCAAGCTGCGTAGACCACCTACCATGCATATTATGACTCTCTTCATCCTTATATCGTCATATAGCCTCAAGAAGGCAATCAAATTTTTTACCATGAGTCGTGATAACGCGCCATCCCACGCTATTGTCACTTTTCACAATTACTCCAGTGATTAAGTATCGTTGTGACTAACCCTTACCCCTTTACATTACTTTATTTGGTAACGTAAAGAATATAGATAGTAACAGAAAGGGAAAAATTGATAGTTTTAATCTTAAGTGTAACGTTTTGATAGCTTTCACTGTTGTTCTTAAAAGCATTTTGCTCGCAAGCGAACTTAACCTTCCGAAGCTGTAGAAGGAGGTAAAAAATGCTAAATATTTATTTTATTTTATTAATTAATAGTTCCTAAACTAATGATGGGTATTTAATGCTACCCAGTAGTGTCTTTCAAAAAATAAAAAAATACAATTTCGTTAATGTAGCGATTCTGATGGATATTTAATGTAATTAGTAGTATCTCTCAACAAAAAAAAAAAAAAAAAAATACAATTTCGTATCGTCTGATCAGAATTAAACGTAGCGAACTTAACCATCCAAAGTTGTAGACAAAGGAAGAAAATGGTAAATACGTACTTTATTTTATTAAATAATAGTTCCTAAACTTAAGATGGGTGTATCATATTATTAGACGCGCTATAAGATTCTATGTAAAATCATAATTATCAGGTGATGCTATACAGATGTATTGTTTTTACTTGGATGAAACCGGTTTGCATTTGTTTACGCTCCTGTATCAATTGGTTAACATTGTAATGCAATACGTAAAAAATAAATTGAAACTGAAAGTTTAGAAGTATATAAAAAATCTCCTGAATAAAAACCGATTACATGTATGTTTAAATATAAAAGTATTGCATATAAACTCGTGCAAATCATGTAATTATTAAAAACTACAGTGCGTCTAATAATGTGATTTAATTATTATAATATACTAATATAATGTTTGATGTAATGAATATTCTATATTTATATAATATATCGATATATTATATAAATATATAAAATACGATTTCGTATTGTCTGATCAGAATTAAATGTAGCGATACTTATCTCTGATCAGATTTAAATGTAGCAAACTTTACAATCCAAAGCTGTAGTCGAAGGTAGAAAATGCTTAATACGTATTTTATTTAATTGATTAATAGTTCCTAAACGAATGATGAGTATTTAATGTACTCAGTAGTGTCTTTCAAAAAATATAAAATATGATTTCGTATCGTCTGATCAGAATTAAATGCAGCGATTCATATCTTTGATCGGAATTAAATGTAGCAAACTTTACCATCCAAAGCTGTAGTCGAAGGTAGAAAATGCTAAATACGCATTTTATTTAATAGATTAATAGTTCCTAAATTAATGATGAGTATTTAATGTACTCAGTAGTGTCTTTCAAAAAATATAAAATACGATTTCGTATCGTCTGATCAGAATTAAATGTAGCGATTCTTATCTTTGATCAGAATTAAATGTAGCAAACTTTACCATCCAAAGCTGTAGTCGAAGGTAGAAAATGCTAAATACGCATTTTATTTAATTGATTAATAGTTCCTAAACGAATGATGAGTATTTAATGTACTCAGTAGTGTCTTTCAAAAAATATAAAATATGATTTCGTATCGTCTGATCAGAATTAAATGTAGCGATTCTTATCTTTGATCGGAATTAAATGTAGCAAACTTTACCATCCAAAGCTGTAGTCGAAGGTAGAAAATGCTAAATACGCATTTTATTTAATTGATTAATAGTTACTAAACTAATGATGAGTATTTAATGTACTCAGTAGTGTCGTTCAAAAAATATAAAACGCAATTTCGTATCGTCTGATCAGAATTAAATGTAGCGATTCTCATTCTAGAATTTCATCGGAATTTTTACTGCGTCTAGTGAGATTATTTTCATAAAAGTTTTATCTTTATTTTTCCCAAATAAATATTTGTTGTAAAAGAAATGTGGCACAAATGTTTTTTTCCTTTCTGCAAGTCAGTGCATGCATTTATTTGTTAATACATCGAAGAAAAACGTTGTATACTTCGAAGAAAAACGATGTATACTAATACTCACGACTACTAATGCTCAACTCCGTAGCCTTGTAATTTTGAACTCCTGGAACAAGTATCGGGAGAAATTCGTCTTCGGGGAGGACTTATTTATGGAACTAACCCTCATTTGCGTTACATGGAGAGGAAGACCACGAGAACCTACCACGGTTAGCCTAACGACAAGGGGACTCTAACCCATGATCCGTTTACCACTGAGAATATTTTACGTCAGCACTGTGGTCGGTGCGAACAAGGTGCGGAATTCGTATCGATCAGCCATCACCGAGATTCGAACCCGGCTCACATCATTGAAAGGCGACCGTCTATCGCTTAAGCCAGTGTTTCCCAAAGTGTGGTACGCGTACCCCAGGTGTACGGGAGCAGTTTAGCGGGGGTACGCGTTCTTATACGAAATATCTTGCAACAAACGAAAATTTCAAAAATTTTCATTTAAAAACAAAGCTGGTCATGAAAATTTACGATTACGTATTTTTTCTGTTGTCTTTTTTTCTCAGAGTTAAGTTAATAATTAGTAGTGTCAACAGTCAGTTGTGATTCTTAACTTTTGTGCAATTTTTTATAGTAAATAATACATGAATTTTTTATTAGTGGTACACAGCGTTACGAAAAATTTAAAATAGGTACACAAAAGTCATAAGTTTGGAAAACACTGCCGTAAGCCACCACGGATCTTATGCAATGATTGGCAGCATTCCATTCTTAATGCCAAATGTTCATTAGTCTTTGTAGACTACACCTAATTGTTAGAATTTTTATGAAATTTTGTTATATCCTATAACGAAATTTCAAAACATTCTTTCAATTATATAGGAGTTATTTTTACAAGCTAAATCGAATGTGATATAATTTATATGTTTTCCAAGAAAAAAAATTTATATGTTTTGCGTCAGAATAAGCATATTTTGTCACGGTTACAACTAACTGTTAAGAAAAACTGAACGTATCGATTGTGTTTTTGTTTGTTTGGAAAAAAATATGATGAGCAAATGACGGTTAATGCCGTCAAGAGTTTTCATGGGATATCAAAATGGTCGAACTTTCACTTCTAAACTCACGACTGATATTCTATTTTATATGACATTTATAAGCAAAGGGGAAACATGTGTCTCTGAGCACGGTCATTAAATTAAGAGTGTGTGACCCAAAGTTTTCCGCTGGATAAACGTAATTAATTAGTACGTACCGTAATTATAATTAATTAGTTGTAAGATTTAACGTAATTAATTAGTACTAAAGTTCAATACAAGTCTCTAACCCTCTTATAGATATTTTGAATTTATGATCTAAAAATTTTTGATTTTTTTTTAAAAAATTTATCTATGATATTATTGCATTTAGTTTTGAAACCTTTTTCTCTCAGACCTCAAGAATTGATGTAAATATGAAAAAAATTGAATAAATAAATACATGAAAAGTGGAAGCATGCATTTCTTTCAATTATTTAAAACCTATCTTTTAGAGCCGCGATGGCTCATTAGATAGAGTACCTCACAATGAGATGACCCAGCTTCGAATAATCCTAACGGTGGCTGATTGGTACGTAAAATATCGTCAATGGTAGATGGATTATAGGGTAGAATCCACTTGCCATCTGGCTAACAGTGGAAGGGATTCATGATTCTTTTGTTCATGTTACCACTTCACAAATTCATCAAAAAAATCCTCCAAGAAGGCTAGTTTGTTTCATCGCTTGATCCGGGATTTTCCTTGTCTACTGGGTTGGGTTCAAAACTACAAAGCTACGGAGTTGAAGGTTGATAGTCGTAAACTCAGAATTGGGCTGGTCAACGCCGGTTTTAAAATTTAATGTAAAAAAAATTATATTTTACCTTAATCGCTAGGTAATAGGGGCCCGGGGCAAAAGCTCCCCCTCTACTTCACTACTTTAGTAATAAAGAACCAAACGTTATGGAGGTATTTAAATTTTCCTCCTCACTATAGATAACAAGAAAATTGACTAGAACCTAAAATAGCTACTAAGTTCCACCCCCTCCAATGGTCAGGCGAAGTATCGCTCTGTCCATTTTATTGATTTTCTGACAATTTTATGTTCATCACGCTGAATGCAGTTTTCTGATTGTTATCTTTGCCATCTAGCTGCGAAAAATTCATATCCTTGATGACATATCCTCAGGGCGGAATTCAGCTAAATTTACGCAATTACGATAGCTCAATTAAGCCAACAAAAAGCACATATCGCATTTTGCGATACGTAAAAATACAGGCTTTTGATGGGCCAAATTTGTCCATCGTAATTGCGAAAAATTATCTGAATTCCGCTTTAGAAAGCCATGGATTTACGAAATACAGATGGTGTTCATACGACTGTACTGATATTTTGTTTTAAAAAAAGTTCATTAAAGAAGGAAACGTAAAATAAACTTTCTATTTGATTTGGGGGGCCCCTCTGATGTAAGGGCCCGGAGCAACTGCCCCGTATGCCCCTGCCTTAGTCAAGCTCTGTATATGAGTTAAATTCATTCTCATCAAATTTGTAGTTTTATCAAAATAATTACTGGACTAATTATAAAATAAGTGTATATACAATAACAATAATTAATCCATACCATTAATTAATCCGCAAAACTTTGTTTAAATAAATATATTATTAATTAAATATAGCACATATTATTAAAAATTTAATAAATACATAATATTTTTCATACACCAATCTAATTATCAGTAAACCAAAATGATTGAGAAGTAATAGGGGGGATCGGTGAGCGAAGCGAACAGGTGACATATATTGCCCATAGTGACATATATATTGATTAAAATAGAAAACTGTGACTACAAAATATCGAATTTTGTCTCTTTTTTGTAGATATTGTTCAAAATCGTCAACAAAAAAAAATTTTAAAGATGGCATTTTGTCATTCTGAACGTCTGTTGTTATTATTATTATGATTTAAATGTGAGATTATCTCCCCTCTAGAATTAAAGCTACATATGCGCGGTACATGTATACAAAGTTCTACCATTAAAGATGAGATTCATTGATTTATTTTACCAATATGCCATACTATCAGTTAAATTTCCGTTGAGCCACACTTAGTTCGTGCGTTTAATATCCCTGGATTCCTATAACCTAAATTTCATAATTACTTTTTCAACAACGTATCTAAATTGCGTAAAACCTATAAATCCGTTGAATTTATAACTCAAAAATATATATATATTACAACCAATCTTGTTGCTTGACATGAGATTCGGAGTGATCCTTCTTAAGAAAAAATAAAACTGGCAAATTTTTCAACTTCTCTTTTACTTGTTTGCTTTTTTTGAACAGCTGCCAGCGTTTAAAGTACATTTATCAATTTTCAGGATCCGAACACTTTATGGCCAAGGATTATCTCTGTTTGGAATCAATTTTCTGTAACTTTTTTTTAAAAAAAAACTTTTTCTATGCTCTGTACATCTATTTCCTTTCGTTTGTTTATTTTCAGGTGGGTCTTTACGAACGAAAAATAAAAAATTGAAATTCACTGAGAAACAGATTCATTACCAGCTGAGGAAATGGCAACAGGCCAAAGCTATCTCGGTACGTATTTAGCCTTTGCCAGATTACTTTGTTTTTATTTTACTACAATTTTTTCCCACTGATTTGAGAGAGCATTTCAAGGATTAACTCTTTAATGATTTTAAAATTTGCTGAAAATTAATCTTTTTCCACGTTTATTCTTATTAATCATTTAAGAGTGCCTCCAGGCGAAATTCAAATTCAACGCCATAGTATAGTCTCCAATAGTATTATATAATATCTTTCGGAAGATTTTATTTTTGCATTTAATGTTGTAGATTCCAATTCATTTTATTTCACTATATGTAATACACATTCAAATAATTCATATATATATATATATATATATATATATATATATATATATATATATATATATATATATATATATATATATATATATATATATATATATATATTGTAAGCCAGGGCTCGAAAAAACTCGGAAAAATTTTAACCGTCCCCGAGGACGGCTTGTCCAACAATGTACCCGTCCTCCTTTTAAACTAATCCGTCACTTCTAAATAAATAAAAATATAATTTTCTCTTATTTATTACAAACATTTATCATATAAATTGCACAATGAATTGGTAGTTATTAGGATTACAAATACTAGGATAACATTATACAGTTATAAAAGAAATACTAGGTTACTAATAGTAACCTAGTATTTATTTTATGAAATAATTTATTTCTTATATGAAATAATTTAAATGACAAAGGTCAAGTTATCTGGAATGTAAATTAATCCGAGGGTACTGCGTTTTTTAAATGAATCAAATATGACGTTTGCCAGTTCCACAATCAATCCAATGATTTACAGAGGTTTGTGCTCAGAAATCTGAAAGGGGTTTTCCATTTAGGTAGATGTTCATAATTGCGTTTAACGCTTCTTGTTAAGACCAGTACGTTATGTTTTTTTTTTTTTTTAAAGTTCATTACTGAAAAGCTCCTTTCAACCGCTGCAGTACTCCCAGACAGAGAAAACATCAATTCCACCAAGCGCAGTATGTTGCTGTATTTCTAGATTAGAGGGTCATTAGAAGTGAGACGATAGACTCTTGTAAGATAACAAAAATTGAAAATGTATCACGAACTTTAACGGAAAAATGGCCGTCCGCACGTACGTCAGATTCGACAAATTTGTTGTCCACGGGGAATTTTTGACCGCCGAGGACGGGCGGTTTCTCGAGCCCTGGTGTAAGACTACTGAGTATATGAAAGTGTGTACCAAGAAAGTATAAGAAAGCACTTCTCAATAAATATTTTATTATCAAAGCTGTGATTTTTGAAAATATTTATAAAATATTAGTAATTCAATTGGAGAAATTACTTTCCGTTGAAAATTTTTTAAACTGCGTTAGATTCTTAACTTGAGACTGTTATTGACAAATTCGACTTTTTGAAATGCATAATTATTCCATTTGAGATGAATCATATGTTTTTATGATGGATTAAATTTGCAAGTTATGCAAATAAAACAAATACAAAACAAATTTCATTAAAAAAAAAAAACTAATGTTCAATTTTATGGTTTGCCCATTGATTGTGGTTTGTGCATTTATTTTTTAAATCAAATATATTTTTTCTTGCACGAAACTTTTTTTTTTGTTTCTAAATGAATGTAATTTAAGTATATTTCGATGCAAATAATACCAAATTTTATAAATCTCTATGCTTGGCCTAAAACGGGATAAGTATTGGCGAAATTTTGATGATACACCAGCTCACAATCTCAAATGAAATAGCATTTCCCTGCTACTAGGGGGGATGGATATAGGAACTGCGTTAGATTCTTAACTTGAGACTGTTATTGACAAATTCGACTTTTTGAAATGCATAATTATTCCATTTGAGATGAATCATATGTTTTTATGATGGATTAAATTTGCAAGTTATGCAAATAAAACAAATATAAAGCAAATTTCATTAAAAAAAAAACTAATGTTCAATTTTATGGTTTGCCCATTGATTGTGGTTTGTGCATTTATTTTTTAAATCAAATATATTTTTTCTTGCACGAAACTTTTTTTTTTTGTTTCTAAATGAATGTAATTTAAGTATATTTCGATGCAAATAATACCAAATTTTATAAAATCTCTATGCTTGGCCTAAAACGGGATAAGTATTGGCGAAATTCTGATGATACACCAGCTCACAATCTCAAATGAAATAGCATTTCACTGCTACTAGGGGGGATGGATATAGGAATATAAAATTCTTTAAAAAGCGCAAAGATTGGCAGGTGTGCTATAATTCTCCGCAAATGAGATCTTTAGGATATAATTTTTCAAATCGTAGTGAAAAAAAGCAAAAATTCTTTATTAGCTGATATTAGCTTATTTGACTTATTATAACAAAATATTATTAGCTTACAAATTAAATTTAAATAATCAAAATTAAAATATTGAGGCATAATAATTAGCACCACCTCAAATATTAAAAAAAAAGCATCCTTCCAAAAGTACGGGTGTCTGTCAAGTACGCTATGTCAAAAATTTTGAAATAATATAATAAGTATCATTATGAAAAAAAAGGAATTGTACAGTCAAGAAGAAAAAAAAGAACGTTCACCGCTGTAACTTTGGAACGGTTGGACAGATTTTCATTCTGTAACGAATTATAGCAAAACCTCAAAGAAATCTCTTGAATTATATATAACAGTTAATTTTAACCGTGACGGAATTTGCTTATTTTGACGAGAAAGCGGACTTTTTCAGAAAACATCTAAATTTTTTTAATACTTTATTCGATTTAGCCAGTAAAAATAACTCCTACAAGTTATAATTGTTAGAATCCCTTGAAATTTCGTTACAGGCAAAAACAGAATTTCAAAAATTTCTAACAATTAGGTGGAGTTGAGAAAGACAAATGAACATTTGGCATTAACAATGGACTGTTGCCAATCATTGGCATTAGAGCCGTGGTGGCTTATGGGATAGAGCGTCGCTTTCCAATTTTCCGGGTTCGAATTCCAGTGATGGCTGGTTGATACGAATTCGCATTTGGCTAGCACCGACCACAGTGCTGGCGTAAAATATACTCAGTGATAGACGAATCAAGCGTTAAAGTCCCCTAGCCGACTGGCTAACTAACCTAAACCTGCTGAACCTAACCATGAAAGGTTTTCTCCTCACCGTGTAAAGCAAATGCGGGTTAGTTGGAAGAAAAAAAAGTTCCACAAAAGCAAGTGTTTCCCAATATTTGATCCAGGAGTTCCCTTTTTTTCTGGATTGGGTTCAAAATTACAAGGTCACGGAGTTGAACATTGGTGGTCATAAACTCAAAATCGAGTGGGCTGTTCAACGACGGTAAGAATATAAAGTAAAAATAAAATTGTTGGCATCGATAGAAATGGATTTACGTGAAGCATAACTTTGGAGTCGTGCTTCTTTTAAAAAGCTATTCATTACGCAAACATACTGAATCATACAACGAAGTGAACGTGACGCTGAATTTATAAAATAAATAGTTTCAAAATTATATATTGCGAGAACCTAGCAATTTGCACCCCTGCCAACTTTTAATCCCTTCGAGGATAATTTTCCACAGTGGTAGTAAAATGGAATTTAAATTACAATTTTAGGCAGAAACATGTGCTGTATTTTGAGGAAGCTTATGTGGACTACCACGATGGTATTACACATTAATATATATGGTTAATTTTTTGAAAAATAGTGGTTAAAAAAGATTATAAATTGAGTTTATAAATGCAAGGAATACATAGATAGCAATACATTTTACTACCACTTAAAATGTAGAAATAAAATTTTCACCCAAATGCGGAAGAGTTGGCAGGTATGAATTTGTGAGATAAATCCGACTCCAGTATAATAAAATAAATAAAAAGTGGTAGTAAGATTTTGTTTCCCCCATTAAACAACAACTAAAATCCATTAAATAAATTAGGAAAAATATTTTTCCATTGCTCTTTTTCTGACTATTTGGGCTCATTATGCTACTCTAATCTTGGCAAACACAGGGCTGCCACTTCTATGTTTTTTGCAAAATATATAATTGGCAATTAAAAAATAAGGTTCAGAACATTTGGTAAGTTTCTGAAAGCTGACATAAAGTGGCGCTTCGTATTATCTTTTGAAACGTATAGTGGTGCAGAAGTAACTTTAGTTTAACTTCTTAGAAACGGGCGAGTCATATATGCATTCTCAGGGTGGCGAAAATCACGATTAAAAAGATAAAACTGGTAGCCAAATTATTTTTATAGCAGTTTATTTGTGGGCTGGGTCAACGCCTCCTATAACTGAAAGCCTCCACACGGTTTTTTATAGGTAGTCTGATCAGACCACTATGAAGGATATCCACTTTCCGAACGAGTCAGTTAATACAAAATCTAGTTGAAATAAGAAAGTGGTAGCAAATATATGACTAAAAATTTGTTTTCTTTATGAATATTATTGGTTTGCCTTATTCACTTGTCAACCACTACAGATTCAATTCTCAAATATATATGATAAATTTCTGTCAATTACTTTTATAAAAGGTTTTGGGTTCATGTGCACAACTGGTTCACTTTTTAAATAGTCTGCGCTGACTACTTATCAAAGACCGTGTGAAGGCTATAAATAAAGAAAACTATTATTACCCAAATAATAGTTTTCTTTATTTATATCACCAAGACTTAGTTCAAATTAAAAATTAAAATCGTTACACTTTTAACAAACATAGATTGGATGTATTAGATTTAAAGTGAAAGCAAAAATAAGGTTATCAAATTAGACATGCTACCGATCAATCAACTTAAGCTACCGATTTTTTTTTTTTTTTTTTTTTCATCCTGTTTCTGATTCTATACGAATATATTTATGACTCACCCGTCCCGAAAAGGATAAATCAAATTTACAAAACACAATAAATTTTATTGATGAAACTTGAAAAATTCTTTCCCAAAACGCTTTAAAAGTTGGTAGCCCTGTAAAAATAATATTCCTGAAATTAATCCTATTGTTCCTGAATTTTTTCCCAATTTAGCTCATACGAATTTTTTTTTTTTAAAGTTTTATTAATTTATTTATTTTGTCTTGATAGAAGTGTGCTTTTAAATATAGAAATTAAATTTGCGGTAGTTGCTCTTGTATCCTGATATGATTAAATACGATTTAGCTCCATTTAGGAAAAAATTAAATAAATATATAAATAAAAAAATAAGATAAATAAATAAATGAAATATAATAAATTTACTTACGATTAACTTTTTTCGTGATGAAATAGAATGTGGTGTAGCTTTTCCCTACTATTTTATTAAAAAGCGATCAAAAATATTAAAAACTGCTGATTGCGAGAAATAAATAAATAAAGATGACTGTCAGCTTTCATGTTTTAAAATTCTCTGAAACAAGAGTGCTTTTTTTTTTTTTTCATTTTATAAGTAAATGATTATAAATGGAGAATTAACTCTCTAATTTGTTGGCTAGTGTTTTAAAGTACAGCAATTTGGCAATATAATCGCTGAATGGTGTACCGTTTTTTAATTATTCAATTATAAATTTTTCAAACTACTTTTTAAGCATTTTTTTCTATGAATATTAGATTTAAACAAATTTGAAACGTCTAATTTTTTTTATATTTAATATCGTATAGTGCCCACTACCATTTCAATTTTAAAGCGACAGCATAATTTCAGATAAGCTTTACTTATGTTTAAAATCAATTAATTATGTCTCGTTCCTACATGATAAATTTAAATAATTAAGGTACCAGTCTTTTAGTTAAAATAAAATTTAGAGTGATATATGAACACTTAAAATTTCTAATGCGTTTCCATAGTGTACTAATTTATTAATAAAGCTGAATTTTGAAAATTATGTTTCCATACAGAGCGACCACTTAGCGGGCCACTCTGTTATTAACGAATAATCGTATGCACATCAATAAATTAAAATTCTTTCTTTATTTATACAAATTGGGCACCTGGGCCGCGCAGAAGGCCCCTATCCCATATATCATGAAGTAAAAAAAAAGTTAAAATAAAAGACAGTTTGAGTTCGGCAGTCTATGGGGTGGCTGTTACAAAGAATTGTTACTGGGAGACAAACACCTTGCTTGTATAACTGAAAGAAAATGAAAATAATAAGAGCAACTTGCTGTTAAACTGTGGATGGCTGTGGTTTGATTATCAACGTGAAGTAACATGTCAGGATTTTAGTATACAAATTAAAGTTGTAGGTACATTGAATATAAAAATCAATTTAAAAAATATTTAAATTAGCATTTCTAACGTATAGTTATAAGAACTGTATTAGAAATAGCGTTGCATAGACAAAACGAAGAAATATAATTTTTACACTTGCTCTCGTGTTTTTCAAAATTCTTCTTCAAGACCTTGGCACACTCTTGTACTTAACTTCCTGCAAATATTTACGACACTTAAGAAAAAAGAAGAAATAAATAATTTTTTGAAAATAACAATTGGCAACCCTTTTTCATCGCGTGTAAACTGAGCATTCAGAATGTGAAGGGAGGTTAAGTTTAGTGAAAAATGCAGTATATTTAACAATTTGGCAATGTTCAACTACTGAAATAATCTCTTTAATTCGATCTTGAAAGAAGTTTAACCGTAAAAATGTTGATTATAAATAGAAAGTTATTTCACAACAAATGAATGTTAACGAATGAAACGAAACTTAGATGCTGAATGGCGACAGCTATGGAAAAACTAAAAAAGTGGTAGACAAATTATTTTGTTATCGAATAATTAGTGGGCGAGACGATAATGCTTTGGCTTACATTAATATCTATTATGACTAATTTTGAAACAAAAATTATTCGACTATATTTATAATTAACACAACCGTTTCATAAACTTTTTCAACAAAGATAAGATTGATAACACAATTATTTCATTTTTGAAATTCATTATGGAAATTCAAGGCCTTTGTACGTAATTTTAATGCGTTCATAATGTATTTATTTTGTCCCTGCGGAATTCCTTCACTATGATATTTAAAAAAGCCAAAGTTGTGATTAAAATTTTAAAAAACAACAAATTTGTCTTAGCACTAATGCAAAGGTTCTTTTTGCATTGCTAGAAAATTGAGAGTTTTCGTTTTGCGATTCCAGAAGGGGGGGTTCAAGGTGCAAGCAAAAGAAATTTATATTAGATTTTACACATTTTTATGCAACTACTTTTTTCTGTCTACTACAGTCGGATTTCTATTTAACGAAGTCGCTAAGTCCCGATAATAGGTTCGTTATATGGAAAATTCGTTAAATAGACAATCACCTTTTGAAATACTTAAACAACACAAAGGTTTTTAAATTCATAAACACTAGACATAATTAAAATGGCAATTGATACATCTTTATTTTGTAAACTAGTATGTACTATTTATTTTATAAAGCTTAGCCATAAAAGAAATTTGCATGAAAAGCAAGAATAGATCAAAACAATATCGAGTGTTACACTGTCATGCTATGTACATTTTTAACTTTTCATGTCTAAAATTCATTTGAGTATAAAATTTATCATTTCAACTTTCATATTTTTTTAATCATATCCTAAACTTCATTTATGTATAAAATTATAGCTGCGTTTATTGCGAAAGTAATTTTATTAAATTTTAAACATGCATTACCAGATGCGTTCTTTAAGTTTAATTACTATTGAAAAAATCTGTTTTGCCTGAGTTTTCCGTTTGAAATGCAAACACAAAATGGGATTTAACTGCTTTATCTAAACGTTAAGTGGCTGAGAAAATAAATTCAAGGTCATTTCCTTCATAAAATTCGTTAAAGTTTGAAATATTCTAAAATATTTTTAAAATGGGGAAATTAGAGCTCAAAGAAAAGTTCATTTAAATAGAAAATACGCTATTTGGAAGTTACTTTACGAAGAAATTACCAAAATGTTTTTGGTTCATCGGAAGAAAAAAAAAAAAAAAAATAGTGAAATTCAAAAAATGGAAGTTCGTTAAAAGGAAGTCCGTAAGTACAAGTACAAGTATTGTTGTTGAGAAAGAATGATTTTAATTAATGATTTAGAATAGCAACATACTATAGCAGGTATGCCAACTGCTCCGGACACGACAAAATGATAGAAGAAACGGTACATAACTACAAAACAAATTTTGCAAATATTTGACAATTTTTACTTATTTTTTAAGTGGTTTGGCATAAATATTTGAAAAAAAAGTGGTGAATTATATAAGCCTACGAATTATTTAGAAATAGTGGTGGATGAAAACCTGCTAAATTGAATTTTTTAAACCAAGAATCACAATTGTTGCTGCCTGGGGCAAGTTGGCATCTCTGCTATTGTCATATCCAGAGACTATATCGCTGGTTCAAAACTAAAACGACACATCTTCAATTGAGTTAACATTGCAGATGTGTCGTTTTAGTTTTGAACCAGCGATATGTTTGAGGCTGTTACGAAAAAAAAATTTTTTTCAGTAATTTTGATTTAAAGCAGATTTTTCTAAAACATTATATATATATTTTTTAAATAAGCTGTTGTCTATAAGACCTTAAATATATCTATTTAAATTACTTGTGTTTAGTGGTGGGCAAAATTCTCTTAATTCTAATTTATTAAAATATGAACATTGTAATCTCTGTCAATGCAATACTTCAAAATTCACCGCTAAACCTGTTTTGTAAGATAGTAATAAGCCACAAGATACGAAGGTTTGGAAAAAATAATAATGTGGTACTATTTTCGAGATAAAATGTAATAGAAAGTATTTCGTGTTAGCTTACAATTTAATTTTAAAAATGATGTATAGAAAATCCCGGTTAGATAATTTTCTTCATTAGAAACTGTTTATAAATCAGGGAATATTACCACCACCTTGCTATTTTTCAAGGTGAATTAAAAAAAAGAAAAAAAAAAGTGACTTAGTACTGTGACGTACTAAACCCATAAATGCATGCATTTTATTACCTCTTTAAATATACAGATAAAATCAGTAACTGTGATTTTTTGTAGAAGGATAAAGAATAAACGAAATAGTAAAAAATATACATAGAAGCTTCTTAGTCCGAATTGTATAAATGAGAGAACATTAATCCTCGGATACAATTTAACAAGAAATTGGTGCAAATACTTTTTTATTTCTTTACTCTTAGTAAACACTATAGGCGTCTTAGGGTTAAGCAATGTCTTCACTCTCCACATTTTAAACCTCTCCGTAACCATGGTTTTGGAAAATCTTGCTTTTTCCCAAACAAGTATGTTCGAATTTCTTACTGAAACGAGGGAAAGAAAGCAAGATTTACTAAAAGCACGGTAACGGAGAGAGGGGAATTGAAGATAGTGGGGAAATTACGTAAACTTTAGACAACTGTTCTATGAGTGAAGAGTATTTTATTTAATAGTTAGTCCTTACGCTATAAATACCTATGAGGTCAACTTGAGCTTGTCTTAGGCAAGTAATTGCATACCTACCAACATTAACTCTTTCCGAGAACGGATATTCCAAATGGTAGTAAAACAGTTACGAAAAACAATTTTACTGACAAATTTATGTTTACATCAATGTTTTATGTGGCTGGGTGGCGCAGTTGGTTTGTCGTCAGCCTTCTGAGCCCAAGTCTGCGGGTTCGATCCCGGCCCAGACACAGGATTTTCGGGATGCAGAAAATCCTCAGCGGCCATGTCGTATGATTATGCGGCATGTAAAAGATCCCTGGAGTGCCTTATTGGCTCTTGGCATTTCCGGCAAAATTAAATTCCTAGTGCACTTTAGCATCCAAAAAGAGTCTCGGTGCTGCCATCTAGTGTGGCAGAAACTAGACGTCCACATTAACTTGGCCAACGGTATCTCACCCATTGTGGTTGTCCTGAAAGAGTGGATACCACTTCTGGAGTACGCACTATGTCTGCTCATCGGGAAGACTGATTGTTCAGCTCATAGGAAATAAAAAAAAAAAAATTATGTTTTAATGTGATCAAATAAAATCGCTATTCGCTTTATATATTTGTTGTAATTATTTATATATAGTGGTGGTCAAACTCATTTATAATTATTATTGTAATTCAAAAAGTTTAATGGAATTACGTAAGTTTCGCTACCACTTTAAATATGAAAATAAAATCTCCCGGGAAAATTGGAAGAGTTGGCAGCGATGTAGGTAATACTTTTTTTTTTTTTTTAAACTTTTTTCTCCGGGATAATCTTACCGAAAAAAAAAATTTCATATACACTATATGAAAGTACCACTTTTAAAATTAAATAAAGTTTAATAAAATTTATCTCATTATTAAACTTTTTAAAAGAATCACATTTTCCCTCTCACATCTTGCAAAACATTATCCTAAATTAAATTATTCAACATAATTGATACATATAAATGAATAAACAATTTTAATCCTAAGAGCTTGGAGCAGTATGCTGATAAACTACACTTTTCTCAATGATTATTCAAGTGCAATTTTTCTATCACACGATTTCTTAGTGTTGTAATCGGGTAGATATTTTTTCTCATTTTATAACCGGAATTAAACAGTTGATTCATTTCAGAGTAGATACTTGACACCATGGAAGTTGGAACATATTTGCTTGGGGAAAAGAGCAAGATTTGCCAAAACTATGGTAAGGGAGAGGGTAAAAGTGTCGAGAGATGGAAAATCGCGTAACCTTGTATCATCACCGACTTATTACTGAGTATATATTTTTGGAATTTTATCTGAAATATCTTACTTCCTACAAGAAAATTTTGTTTTTCCCTGAAAACACTCTTAGAAACACTTTCCTGCGCAATTTAAAAGTGTGACTTATCATTATATTTCCCTAAACGTTTCCCTAAAATTACATGTTTGTTATATTGTACTACAATTTGTAAGTATCCTCAATTATGGCAAATGTTTTTTCTTTATTTATTTACAGGTACATGTGCAAAATGTTTGGGTGTGATTTCTGAAAAAGGCTGCACAGCTGAAAAACTAAACTACCACCAGAGATGCTTTGTCTGCTCCCTCTGTTGTAGGTATTATCTGTTATAATATTGGATTTCTTGACATTAAGAAGGTCAGCGACACAATTTCTAAACTTTTATCAAAATACATGCTCCATATATGGAGACATTTTATGAACTCAAAATTATTTATAAAAAAAAGTTCTAATTTTTGATCTTTTGATTTGAGTGGTTTAGTGACACATTTAAAAAAATTTGTCAGTAATTTAAATGAATACCTACTTATGAATTTTTTTGTGCTTGTCGATCCTAAAACTTATCAGAGAATAATAGAGAAAATTAAACCTTATTAGAGTATAACAAAGATTAATACAAAAACTTATTGGAAGACATTTCAGATAATTTAAAAAATTTGATATTCCTAATTTTTGCTCTATCTGAAAAAGTTACTAGGCTGCCACGCGTGACTAAAAATACAAAAAGAGGTGAGTAATAAATTTCTAAATTTTTTTCGAAAGAGATTAAAATTGGCAAAGTTTTATAGCATTTTTTTAGCATAATTTGCATTATTTGAAATGTAAGTCCTAATGGTAGATACGATTGACTGATTAAAGCAATAATAAATAGATAAAAATGAATTAAGTTTCTACCATCGAGTTTCAACCATTTTACATTTTTAATCTCCTGTAACATTTATGATTTAAGTATAAAACTACATGTTAAGTATGATAAGTATAAAAACTACATCAACTACATGTTTTGGAGATTTTTTTTAAATACACATATCATTTTATTTATGCTTTTATTTATCTAAATATTTATTTATTTATCTACTTATTTATTTATATATTTATAGATTGATCTATTTATAGATTGATCTATTTATTTACTTATGGGCTGTAGTATCACATATAGGTCAACAAAGAATTGCTCAAATTTTTAAGAAATAAAATTTAATATTTTTTTTTTTTTTTAAATTTTTGTTGTAACTGAAAATGTTGTTTATATGCCCTGCACAAAAGCTGGCTATGAAGAAACACACTTTGAAATTGGAGCATACAAATTCGAAGCCGTTGATAGCTTTACCTATTTGGGGTCGAAGATTAACAACAGAAACTACACTACACAAGAAATACACACGAGAATAACGATGGCCAATAAGTGTTTTTATGGTCTAAGAAAATATCTTAAGTCAAGCCTAATAAAAAGAAAAACAAAAGTGCTACTCTCTAAATGTCTCATACGATCAGTGCTTACATACGCACGTGAGACCTGGACAATGACTCTTGGAGATGAAAATATAATAGCTAGATTTGAGAGAAAAATACTGCGAATATTTTTGGTGGAATAAATAACAACGGTACCTGGTTTAGAAGATCAAACATGGAACTTTACAAAGCATATAGAGAGCCTGATGTCATTAAATTTATCAAAATTCAAAGGATTAAATGGGCAGGCCACATAGTAAGAATGGAGCATAGCAGGACAACTAAAAAAGTTTTCAGTGCCAGGCCAACAGGTACAAGAAAAAGAGGACGGCCAAACCTAAGATTTTTAGACTGCCTTGAAAAGGACCTACAAAGAGAAAAAACTGGTCGTAGAACTAGTTCAATAATAGATAATTTTCGGAAGGAGTCAGGGCTGAAAGCCCATATATATCGAGACGGAAAAGAGTAAAAACTGGTAACAGATAAATTTCATTTTTTAGTTTTTTTTCCGGGAATAATGAAAATCCATAACTACCAATTGTTTTTAACGGATGCAATTTTTATATTGGAATTGCTTCTTCGCTGTGAAAAATTTCCTTACAGTGAATTGTTATTGTTGAGAATAGATTAACTCCTCCCGAATATTACCTAATATTGAAATAGTTCTTCTACCAGTATTTACCCTTTTCCGTCCAGCTTTCAAGCCTGGAAGGAGTAAATCCATTCTTAACAATAAACAATTCATTTCCATTAATTTTTTATCGATACCAGAAGCAGTTCAATATATAAATTGTGTCCATTAAAAAATTTGGTAGTTATGGATATTTTAGTTTTCGCGAAAAAAAGGTAAAAATGAAATTTAATTTTTACCAGTTTTTTCACTTTTCCGTCTTGATATATACCGACTTTCAGCCTTGGTGGACATGGACGATCCACGACTCGGGAGTATAACACCCCTAATATTCCCAGATTGCTATAACATTTTTAATTTTTTTATTTATTTATAGTCTGCCACCACTTCTCTTAATCTGATCTTTCTGATTTACAGTATATTGCCAATATTCCAGCACGGGCATTAGTTCTTATGCGAAAGTAAAGTGCCGCTTTCGTATCTTGTTGCCAACACAGAACACGCATGTTGTTTCGTATTGACGGGTACCTCGTTGTCAACATAAAACAAGCGAGCACAAAAATTGTATCTTAAAAATTTAGTTAGGTCAAAAATTCTCTAAAATCGTCTAATTTCGAATAAATGTAACGAATTTTTTTTCTTACTTTATTTGAATATAAATATCCTTCAATAAGGATGCTGTTCTATTGCGTTACCTCCCTGACTGAGCGGTATCACACGAAAGCACTCGATAGGGTGGAAATAGCGGGTTCGAATCCCACCAGCGTGATCTTGATTGTATCTCTCATACTGTCTTTCTCTGTATTGTGCTATCTTCTACTTTACAGAGATTGCTGATGTATGCGGACCAATAAAGTAAACCAACATTGTCTAGCTGGCATTCTAACATAACTTGTTCAATTAAAAGATTAAAGAATTTGTACGTATTTTAATTGCATAAGTTGAATTAATAAGTAAAATATGGAAAGGAACAAAACTATTCAAAGTCATTTTTAGTTCAATTTATAAATTATATGTGAAAAAAAAACTCAAATTTTACTAGTATCATTTTAATTTATAAAAATACAATTTTGCAAAAAATTCGTTGTAGTCAGTGGACGTGCTTCCCGTAATATCGTGCTTTTTATACTGTGGCGATCATACTAAAGTTTAATGGTATCAAAACCATTTCGTTTCACTATGTTTCCTAAAAAGGAGTGAACAGAGTACCTAGAAAGATCTCTTCCTAAAAAGATCGGTTTCATAGAAACCCTAAAAATAAATCATAGAAATGATCTTAGATAGATCTATTTCATGGAAAGATATATTTCATATTTCTTTTACCAAATATAAATGATTCAGTGGAAATATATTCAATACTACAAGCTCATCATGAATTTTTTTTTATCCCGAAGTTGTAGCTTTAGTGCTAAGTTTACGCCAATTGATAAAATCTTGCTTTACATTTCAATCTGTAACAGCTGAGTTATATTTTTGAGAAAGTTTCTTGCACGCAATGCGTTAATTCAACTAGGTACGAATTGCTTCAAAGAACCTGTCCACGGCTAAAGATAAACTTCTTCGTATGAGTTAGAGCACTTGGACAGCTGCTATAAATATCGTGCTACAAAACAATGTGTTAATCGATTTATGTGAACTTTAAATGCTTAACACCAAATTGTCTACACTAATAATACCAATTACTCCAACCACTGCACTACATTTTTAAATTCAAGTTTCCTCTGACAAAACAATTTCGTCTACAGGTAAAGAATTGTATGGCAAACCTTATTATACAATGAATGGGAAACCTTATTGTGAGGAAGACTACCTGGTATGTTTTATTCTTATTTATAACATTAAACTATTACATATTAGTGTAAAAATACTTCTTTATTCGATAAACGTCACAAAGCAAGTGTTGATTATAGTTAAGTAATTATTACATCACATTTTTTTCAATGGAAAAGTTTATGAGAACAACAATCACTTGAATTTTAAGAATATTTTTCTTAAATTAACTTCCGTTCAAATATAGGAAACGTTAACTTTTTTTTTGTTTTAAGCTTTAATAACGAGTTGTGGGTTTACTAAAATTTTCAAATTCAAAATTTGAGGTATCAAAGTTTTCTTATTTCTTTTATTTAAGTCTTTCTTTTTCCTTTTTTTTTTTTTTTTTTCTTTATCTTTATCTTCGATCCTTCTTTTTTCTCTCTTTTATTTCTAATCTCATTCCTTTCTTCTTTCATTTCTATATTCTTTCATTCCTTTCTTTCCTCATTCTTTTTTTTATTTATCTTTCATTCCTTTTTTCTCTCTCATTCCTTTTTTCTCTCTTATTTCTTTTATTCCTGAATCCTTTCATCTCTCATTCCTATTATCCAGTCTTCTCCCAATCTTTTCATCCCAGATTCCAATTTTTCAACCGTCCATTTACTCATTCTTTCAGAATACCTCATTCTTGTAGGATTCACTCATTCTTTTAGAACTTCTCTGCTCAAAATGCGTGTTTATGAAAATGGAAACAGTTCAAAACGCGTGTTATAGAAAACGAACACAGCTCAGAATGCGCGTTTACGAAAGTGGAAACAGTTCAAAACGCGTGTTATAGAAAACGAACACAGCTCAGAATGCGCGTTTACGAAAGTGGAAACAGTTCAAAACGCGTGTTATAGAAAACGAACACAGCTCAAAATGCGCGTTTACGAAAGTGGAAACAGCTCAAAACGCGTGTTATAGAAAACGAACACAGCTCAGAATGCGCGTTTACGAAAGTAGAAACAGTTCAAAACGCGTGTTATAGAAAACGAACACAGCTCAGAATGCGCGTTTACGAAAGTGGAAACAGTTCAAAACGCGTGTTATAGAAAACGAACACAGCTCAAAATGCGCGTTTACGAAAGTGGAAACAGCTCAAAACGCGTGTTATAGAAAACGAACACAGCTCAGAATGCGCGTTTACGAAAGTGGAAACAGTTCAAAACGCGTGATATAGAAAACGAACACAGCTCAAAATGCGCGTTTACGAAAGTGGAAACAGTTCAAAACGCGTGTTATAGAAAACGAACACAGCTCAAAATGCGCGTTTACGAAAGTGGAAACAGTTCAAAACGCGTGTTATAGAAAACGAACACAGCTCAGAATGTGAGTGTTTAAGAAAATGGTCGTAGCATTTTATTCCATTTTTCAAACTTCCTTTATAAATATTATTCTTTTTTAGAATAATAAACTATTAAATCCAAATAAATACGTAACGTGACATCGTCCATTTGTTAAAAACATTTTATAAGTCACTAGTACATTTTATTATTATTATTTTTAAAAATGAAAAAAAAACTTTAAAAGCAACAGTTGTTTTAACAAGATTGCCACATGTGTGCGATTTATTTATATATATATATATATATATATATATATTAATAAAAATGGTAATAAATTTACATTGTAGAAATTTACAATTTACAGTTTCAAAAGTGTTTGGAGTTCTGAATAATTCGGAATGATTAATCTTAATATTTATATAAGTAAGATAAGAATGCACTTTATTCCTCGTTTAATTTTTAAAATATGGTTGAAAACTGAAAATGCGCTTTTTTTACTGAGTCTATTTTTTTAAACAAGCATTTCGAGCTAAATCCAGTTTCTTAAAGAAGCTTTTTGAACTGCGTCTACATTTAAAATCTCACCAACTCTTAGCAATTTGTTCACCCTTTGACAGAAACTCAGTTTAAGTCTACTCTAATAATTATTACTCGTTTTATATTCAAAACGTTTATTTCATATGCGTTTTAAAATATATTACGGTTTAAACGTTAGTGAAGTGAAGTTTTGCTTATATAACCAAAAATTTGCCAAAAATAATATTTCAGCATCTAAAATTATTTTCTAAGAAACTAAAAAAAAAATAAAGCGGGTTCAATATTTAAACAGAATACATAAAAGGACGAATCGTTTATTTTTTACTAATTTACCAGTGGGGGGTGTTTGATTCATCTACCAAAATACGATCTGTCAGAAGTATTTAGTTAATTTTCTTTATTCAGAACTAGAAGAACTAAATATACTTTCAAGAATTTAATTAATTTGAAAAAATTGGAAACATGTAATACCTATGTTGGCATGACAATTCATTCCCAGAAAATTATTTTGAACTTTAAGTTAGTCTGAACTTAGACTTATATAAGTGACAAGTAATAACTTATCAGATTTTACTACTTAGGAACTATTTACTACCTAAATTAATTATAATTATAACATTAGATTGTATCTAACTTCAATTTATTTAATATTCTATACCATTGCGTAGTTTGTTTTTATTAAAAAATATCTATTTTGATATCTTTTTTATATTATTATTTTTTTTTTCTTCATTAAAATGAAATTTTGTAATTTTCAGAACAAATTGGACAAATGCGCTTCTTGTAATCGGCCAATATTAGAAAAGGTGAGTACAGTTTCATTTCATGCCTAAACTTTTTTTTTTTCAGTTGGTTATACAATTTTCAAAATTTTAAAACTATTTTTGAAATTTATACTTTAAAATATAAAATCAATCATAAATTTTTGTTGTGCTTTTCATTTAAAATTTCAAAACTTTTACAAAGTGATAGTAAAATGGTTTTAGTAGGAAAATTTTCTATAGATTAAGCTGACAATTAAAACATTAAGATACATAAGCTGTGAATGTATTTGACATATATGTACCATATAACACTATTTATCATGTAATTATGTATAAAACTTTAAAAAAAAAAAAATTAAAAAAAAAGTAAATATTATAATTTTTCTATTATTTTTAATAAACATTTTACTGACAGTAACATTTTGCAAAGAAGAAAAGTTTCTTTAACTGTATTTAATTTTCTTTAATTGTATTAAAGAAGCTGTCTTTAACTGCCTTGAAGAACGTTTCTTTAACTGTAATAAAGAAAAAATACATATTTTACAAAAAATCATTTTTTATACTATACAAAAACAGTTCTTTAACTATCAACAGATTTTTAACTATCGAAAAAGTATTTTTCTCTGACATAAATAAATTTTTTAATTCATAAAACTTAGATTTTAAAAAAAAAATATGCTTTAAAACTTATCTATTGTTTGAAATAAAAAAATTAAAGTATTTTAACGTTCAGTTACGTAATTTAGGCGACTTTCAGAAATTTTTTTTATAGGTTTTGACTCTGTAGTGATTTAAAATTAAATATTTTTTTTAGCTTTTTAAAGTAACTGAAATTTCATTAAATTGTAACGAAGAAATCCTATAAACTCGTTTTGATGATAAATTGTTACTGAACGAATCAAGTGAATTATAATTAAAAAAAGAGATGATTCCGGTTTACAAGAGATAAGCTGAAATATTTTTATCCTTATCCTTCAAGTACGATTTAAACATACAAATCACACTTCTTTTACAATAGTTCTTTCCTGTAGTGCTTCATTTCAATGTTTCGTCACAACTTGGCAATCATAATTCTTGACATGACTCACACGTCTTTAATGACATTGCATCCATTCATTTTTTTAACAAATTATTTTTTATTTATTTTTTTTTTTTTTGTGAAACTAGGAGTTTTCATCCAATGCTCTCTCTGGCTTACCAACTCTCGTAATTGCGTCTCGTTGATCATTTTTTTATGTCGATATATATATATTTTTTTCAAATAAGCTTAAAACATTTTGTTTAAAATAAACAACTATTTTAGTTTTTTGTTAGAACATTTTGTTAATCGTAACGAAATGAATGATTATCTGGATTTGAGAAATAAGCTGATGTGCTTGAATGCGCATAGAATGGATAATTTTTTTTTTTTTTTTTTACTTAAGTAACTCATATATTGATATATTTTACTGTAAAAAATAAACTAATTATAAAATATGCTTAGATTATTTATAAGAAAAGCAGTAGCGCTAAATTAAATATTTCACGTGACACATTATGTTGTGACGTTTCTTTAAAGATCTCAATTAAACTTTTAGAGTTTTAATCCATTAATGATCCAGACATAAAAAGCTTTAATTAATTTTTTTATGTTATTCCTTTTCTGTAAATACTTTAACTAAGTTTTTATTCAAAACGATACGCTTTCTCATACTTTTAAATTCGCATCCTGTCCTTTAATTTATTTTTGGATCAAGTATGCATTAATTAAAAGTACGACATTTTTCCCTTTGCTCTTTGTGGGAATCGAGTGACTCATTTTAATAAACCAATTACAATTACTATGATTTCCCTTATTCCCTAAAACGAGACATTTTACGGATTTACTTTGCAAGACTTTCCCAAGCTTTTGTTGAGGAGCACAACGATTTCGTTTCTACATTGATAACCGTTCTCTGTCTAATAATTAATAAATAAATTTTGTATCCTCTTTCTCTGCCTAAGACCTGTTTTTATCTTTCTACTCGACTATATATATCTATATATATATATATATATATATATATATATATATATATATATATATATATATATATATATATATATATATATATAAAGTTGTTCTTCGCAAGAACTGGATAATAGTGGCGGTGTGGAAAATACCATTAAATCAAACATTAAAAAAAGAAAGAAAAAAAAAAAATTTCATTATTTTAGGTATTACTAGAAAAAAAAATTTCCTTTCTAAAGACCATAGAAAGTTGGCAGTCCTGCAAAAACCAACTAGTTTTTTAGTTTTTAATTAAAATTTTTGTTAGTTCAATTTAAATTGTCTACCACTTTTAAATTTTATAAGACTATTACATAACACTAGTTAAATTTCATAATACTATTTACTCCAAACTTAGCTCTAATAAAACTACAAGAACAAATAGATGAAATAGAGAACTGGTGTAGAAAATGGAAAATAGCCGTAAACGCCGACAAATCACAAATCCTCATCATACAAAAAAGAATTAAAATTTCACCTCAATGCTAACCGAAACTGTTCAACATTCAAATTCCAATAGTTAAGAGAGCAAAGTACCTTGGACTCATAATTAATAGCAAACTCACTTGGAGCGACCATATTAAAAATATAATAGACAAAGCAAATGCAGCAGTTAATATCATCCAACCTCTCATCTATAACCAAAATGCCTCACTAAAAAACAGAAAATTACTATACACCTCTATGATCCGACCTATTCTTACATATGCTACACCTGCCTGGACTACTATACCCGAACACATAATGAAAAAGCTCAACCAATGTCAAAATAAAATACTCAGAAAAATCACTTGTGCCAGATGGTTCATACGTAATTCAAATATCCATAAAGATCTCAAAATTCCGTTTCTATCCGAATATATACATAAATTAAATGCAGACTTCTACGATATAGCCATAAAATGCAGCACAGCCAACTTCAATCAGATTTTTAACTTCGAGAACTATAAAAAAGACGAAAAACTAAGACCAATAGCCGCTCATTTCACCTCCGACTCCTCATACAACAACTATCAGCATAAGTAATAGTCATCAATTCCAGCATCTATAGTCTACATCAATAATCCAAAGCATCAAACACTTTACCAATACTGAAATCCTGACTTATGTTACTTCACGTTGACAATCAAACCACAGCCATCCACAGTTTAACAGCAAGTTGCTCTTATTATTTTCATTTTCTTTCAGTTATGCAAGCAAGGTGCTTGTCTCCCAGTAACAGCCACCCCATAGACTGCTGAACTCAAACTGTCTTTTATTTTAACTTTTTTTTTACTTCATGATATATGGGATAGGGGCCTTCTGCGCGGCCCAGGTGCCCAATTTGTATAAATAAAGAAAGAATAATACTATTTACATAAAAGCACCTTTCATTTTAATATATAATAAATGATTGCGAAGAAATGCATAACTAATTACACCCTTTTTGGCGGAAAGTAATTTAACAATATTCTAAATGATGATAGCGATATTATAGAATTTTTTGGAAAAGATGATCAATCTTAAATTACATGTTTAAATTATTTATTTACTGTTGTGGTTATTACAGAGTCACTTAGAATAATCTTTACATTTGGAGGGTAAAAAAAAAAAAAAGGTAAAAAATTAAAGGTAAAATTTATTAAATTTAAAGGTAAAAATTATAAAGTTATTATTATTAAAGATACCCAGTACAGTTGTTTTTTATTTTAATAAATTAGATTTAGCCCACTAGGACTAGATGTAAATGTATCCATTTCACCCAGTTCTTTTCTGTCTTGAAGAAATTAAACGTACTCATACCCCATAACTACTGCTGATTTTCCCTGCTTTTGGAAAATATTTTTCTTAGTGGTACAGAGGAAATGCATTTATAATTTAAATAAATTATAATTAAAGAAATTTTGTCTATTATTGTATGTAATTAATTTAAATGAATTTATAAATGATCATAGACAACTGTTTATGTTCTTAATAAAAGATTTTTGAAAATTCGCTTCGTTGGAAAAAAAATGTGTGCATTAGTTTTCTATGCTTGCGTATTAATATAAATTTCATTACTGCGAATTGAAATTATACTGCGACTATATGTTATAACGGAAGAAAATGGTTAGCTTAACCTCTACTAGTTCACTCAAAATATGACACAAAGTGAATAATTGAACGAAAGTAATTATATTTGAGTCTAATTTTTTATGATACATCCACGAGCTAACTTAATTGCAAGTAAATGCTTCATTTAGAGTAATTTTGATTTATGATAAACTGATTTTATTTTTAAAATTTATTTTAAAAATAATTTATTTAATTTTTTTTTTAATTTATTTTTAAATTTATTTTAATTTTATAAAAATTATTTATTGCATAAAGTGGTAATTAATGAATTGACTAATTTTTAATATTCACATAGTTGGTGCATTTTTCTTAAAGAGTCCTTCCTTTTCTACCGAACTCAATTGTCAAAGGAGAGGAAACGGAGAAGTATAATTCCAAATGTGCGTTTATTGCTTTTTATTTAATTTTTACAACTAAACTGATGTTGGAGACTGTTAGGCGGCATCTTTCGAAACATTTAAAATACAAGGTCATTATCCAATCAGAAATTGAGATAGACCTGCGGTAGTTTAGATTCTCTATAAATTTTTTCAGACCAAATTAAGCTAATGCAATTCTGCAATCTATTTAATGGATGGTTGAATTGTAAGCAGTTGCCTGTTTTCAGATTTTTTTTTAATACGCATGTTTTTATGCAGGAAGGATTTTTTAGGATCTTTTAAAGGATTTTTTTGCAATTTTAAACTGTAATAAAATTAGAATTTGAAAAATATAAAAACTGATAAACGTGTAATTTTAAATTGTTTTTTGAAAACCACAAATCGCCTCATTTTCTTGCTTTAAAATTAAGAAAAAAATCATAAAAGCTCTATAAATGATTATCATAAAGGAAAATGAAAAATAAATGAATAATAAATGAAAAATAAAGGAGTAGCCGCCGGCAACTCCTTTATTTTCTACTTCTATTGAAAGGTATTGTGCTGTCTAATATTACTATATCATCAAAAGAAAATATCAAGAAAACACAAATTAAAAATTTTACTTAAATTTCAAGATGGCGAGAAAAGAGGCCTCTTAAGCATCATTGATAAGCCCCATGTATAAAACAGGTTTTAAGCAGTCCCTATTAAACATTTAAAAAAAAACTATATAGTATATTTACGATAAAAGCAGTTATTATATTTTCGTATCATGTCACTGTTTCAGTTATAAAAGGACTTTATAAACTTAAATATAAATGAATAACCATATTTTATTGTTATGTTGTTGTTATAACCAGAGTATTTCGTGTTTTTAACTGATCCTAAATCATAATGAAGGCTTAATTCCGGTTTATTTGATGAAATCCTAAGTTTGATTTTTATTACATTTATTGTTACATTGTCATAAAAATAACCTCATTTAGATATAGTGATGAGAACGAAATGAAATTTTACAAACAAAAATACAGTGTTGTTAAAATTAAGTGATTAAAACCTTAAAGCAAAATGGCTAGAAAAAATACAAATTATAGGAGATTCTAGTACCTGCTGGGGCCAACTCTAACGCGAATGCAAGATGCGATGCAATCAGGCATTGGGTCATACAAGTCCAGTCCAAGTACAATTTATACTTTAATATGTACTACTGTTACAAACCATATTGTTGCATGTACTTCAGATACAAACCATACCGCTATGTGTACTCCTGTTACAAACCATACTGCTATATGTATTGTATAAACTATACTGCCATGCGTATTACTGTTATAAAACATACTGCTATTTGTACTACTGTTATAAACCATACAGCTATTTGTATAAAAAAAATTGTTACTGCTATTCGTACTACTATTACTAAACATACTATATATATTACTGTTACTTTAACATACAAAAGTAACTCCGCAATAGCCTGATATGCGCGTGGTGGTCGTGGCGGTTAAGGCTTCACAATTTCGCATCTAATGGTTTTATGACAGCAATGCGTACGCACACATCAACCTCTTTATTCCTAGACAATCTGATACCCATGGATCTGTTGCTGTTTGCCCTTCAAGTAGCCACCAGGTTAGAAGCCTAATTTTTCATGATGGCAGTTCAGTGCCTTAAGCACAGTACCATGGTTATTTATTATCAAGCATATACCCTATAATTTCTATATTTTATTTTATATTATAACCGTCGTTGAAGAGCCGACCCAATTTCATGGGGTTACGACTACTAATGTTCAACTCCGTAGCCTTGTAATTTCGAATCTATCCAGAAGACAAGGAAACTCCTGGATCAGTATCCCCAGAGATTTTGATTTGTTAGATAATTGATTGCGACTCGACAGATTTAACGTGCATCAGTCACCATTTACTACACAGGGAGTCTGCAACCGGCGAGGATCGAACCCACGACCTCTTGGACATGGGCCCAGCGCCCTACCGACCAGGCTATCCCGGCCCTAATTTCTATATTTGGAATTTTTTCTTATTGTTTGAGCAGTGTGATCACTAAAAGTTCTTTTGTTAGCAATGCAGCCGCTGTAGCTCAAGGAATAAAGCGCTCACCTTCCAATGAAGTAGTCTAGGTTCGAATTCCAGGGATGACTAATCGATACGAAGCCTACTTCCGGCACGCACATAAAGCACATTGCTGACATAAAATATATCCTCAGTTTTATACGAATCATTGGCTACAATCCCTTTATCATCTGAGTAAAAACGCAGCAGGTTTTAATCATTTTCCTCTCCATGTAGCGCAAATGTTACTTCCGTCAAAAGGCTCTCAATGAAGGTTATTTTGTCCCAATGTCTGAGCCAGGAGTTCCCTTGTCTTCTGACTTCAGTTCAAAATAACAAATCTACTGAATTGAACATAGATCCAAAAATAGCTCGGCTGTTCAACACCAGTTATGAAGTTACATAAAATGAGTCTTAACCACTATACTAGGGTGACTCATTATTAAACATATGTCCAATAGTTTCTATACTTGGATTAACCATATGACATTTTTATTATTTTATTACTTCAGTGAACTCAGATACTTACTTCAGGAACTTTCAGGTCACTAGAAGTTCTTACATTAGCTATAATATCTTATTCATTTTTATCCCTACCAAAGAACAATTATTATAACTAAGAGTATAGTGCGGTTTTCAGGAGAACTCTTCCAGACACCAGTCTCGCGTCGTGCTGTGTACCATGGTTACTAGGAAAAGTCACTTCGAATAGGGGTGTGGGGTGAATAGTTTTGTCTTGATCTTGGCATAGGTCAGCGTGAGTAAATCAATCGACACCTTCCTTCCTCCATTGCACCCCCATTAGAAATGTGCCTTCGCTTGTTACCATAGCAGCAGACAGCCCCAAACTTTTAGTCTGGAGGAGTTCTCCTTAAAGCCGCACTATACTCTCATTTTTTTTTTTTTTTTTTTTTGTATGTAAAAACGCCTTCCACAGTTAGTCCGAAAGTGATGAACTTATATCCATGCATAATCTGACAACTTACTAAAAACAATATATATCAACTCTAGGTAAAAATCAGTAAAAAGAATCAATAATTAATCACCAAGATTCGAAAATGTATCACCTGTAACGATATTAGGTGCTAAAATTAACATTTACGGTTGGTGTTTTTGTTTGCATAGATTTTGAAAGCAGAAGGACACAAATTCCACCCTGAGTGTTTCAAATGCAGTGCCTGCAAAAAGTGCCTAGATGGTGTGCCTTTTAGTGTCGATCCAGACTCTAAGAATGTTCTTTGCATGGATGATTATAAAAAGTAAGACTTCTTATAAGACAAGTAAGTTAGCATGCACTTTTAGTATGTATTTAATGCTGTTTCTCAAACAGCTTTATTAAGTATATAGTCTTTAAAAAATTTATTTTCTAACTAAGCGGTAGCTCTACAGATACAGAGCGGCCAACTTTTTTTTGCGCTTTGCGAAACAATTTCTTTCAGTGGTAACAAATTATATGTTTTAATACTAAGTTCTTTGTTGAGTTAATTTAATTTAAATTGTTGTGCACACCACTACATGTGAAAATTTCAAAAGTTTATACAAAAAGTCACCTCGTATTCACCTTCTCTACAGTACTGTGTACATTCTTGGGCATTTATTTGCATTTAAATTTATCTAATTGGTGCTAAATTTTAATTTAATTTATTTTTTTCTTAATTTTAACTTTAACCTGAATATAAAAAATTAAATCAATACGAACTTCTTATAAGTTTTGTATTTCCAGAGAATTTGTTTCCTATTTTTAAATAACTATTTCAAATGTTTAAATTTTAAAATCGTTAATTAATTTTTAACTTTTGATTTAAATATTAATTAGTCTTATGCTTTTATAATTACGTAATTGTAATTCATCGCAAATAAGAGGTACTGTATGTTTGTGTAATAGTTCAAGTTTCTTGTGGCGAAGCTTTTAAAATGTTTGCAAAATTATGCAAAATACTAAAGGCTCTGGTTTTTAATTGTTTTCCACGCTATAAAAATTTTTGTAAAAAGCGTAGTTACGTCTTTTGCCTACTTATAATATTTGCTTTATAATATTTTTTTTTTCAACATCATTATTTAGCATAACGATGTTCTTAAAAAACAGCAAAAGGATATTTTATTACAAGTCGGCTATTTTGCCGATATTTTTATCCACTTTTAATTTTTGCTTAACTCTTTCATCATGACAGACGAGATAAATCGTCTTCCAAGAATAATCGTTATGCGCTTGTAACGAGTTATCTCGTCCTGTACACAACATTTTTCTCTATTAATACAGCGTGTCTAGCGATTTATTTATCAATACTTTAGCGCATTTCTTCAGTCCATAGTATTTTGACATTACAACGTTTTTTCAAAATGGCACCAGCGTCATAATTTTTAGAGACTTTGAGGAGAGAATGATACAATGAAGCACCATTACCGTGATGAAGTGTTAATAATGCTTTTTTTTTAATATTATTACTAAGCAAATGGATGTATTAAAAACATCATTAAGGCCTATTCTTACGAAATGGTTATCACCAACTTTTAACATTCGCTAAATAATGTTTGTTTTAACATCATTATCAAGCATAATTGTGTATAAAAAAACACCATTAAGTCCTGTTCTTATAAATCGATTACTTTGTCGATAATGCATAATCATCTTTAAAATTTGTTTAATAATGTTTCATATAAACACAATAAAATAAGGAATGAAATTGTTTCCCTTTCTTCATATTACAGTTCCGTGACTCTTTCTAAATCAATTTTTATTGTGCAGAAACAGAACGAGTGTCTGATCTGGTGACGATGAACAACAGGTTTGGCTCAACAATGTCTTATGGCAGACTTACATTTCACACGATCTTCAAAAAATTAAAAAGTGGTAGACAAAACTGAGATGATTAAAGACATTCTAATTTACTCGCAATTTCAAAACATTTTTTATAACTTTAAGTACAGAGATGCCGAATTGCATCGCTTCATGAGGAATCCTTTCCCAGGGATAGCAAAATTTATGAGTCAATATTTGATATTTTTTTTAAATAAATTTAAATGATTTTGCTCAGCACTACGGATAAATAATGCGAACGCACAAATAAAGTGACACACTGTCTTTATTAACATTCCGTGCGTAATTTAATGAGTTTTCAAATTTTAACAGATTTCTAGCAATGTTTAAAATTTCACCACGTTATAAAATATTTTGCAGAAAGCTGAACAGTTGGCATCTGTGTAAAACATAGATGTAAATGTATATCCTGTTGCGAAATCTTGGCTTTCGGGGTTCGGAAAAATATTTTCAAGTAGTAGCAAAATTGAAAGAAAAAATTATGGTTTAGGCTTTTCGAATTGTTGAAATTTATGGAAAATTTATATATAGGCCTAAATAAAACGTTGGAAGGATTTTACAACGCTCAAGTAGAAGCGGAGGCAAATGGTCCCATAATAAATTTTACGAAAACGTGGAATAATTGTATTTTTAATTAATAAGAAATTAACAACTTATTTTTGAAAAGGTTGCTATTATTGGAAACTTGTTGAAAATAATATACATAAGATACTACATAAGAATAATACGAACTGAAAATGAGAGCTTCCAAATAAAATGATTCTAATCGTTGTATTCAATTAAAAAATATCAAGGATAACAGGACTGCTAATATTCAAGAATATCTATAACTATTCCTCTGCTCTATGACCAGCGGGGAAGTATTGGTCCTGTTTATATAAAGTATTAAAGATAACATTCCCGTAACAGCACGTTGTGTGCCAAAGGGTTCACGGAGGTCATAGACTTCTACAATTTCGTAACCAACTGCATAGTTGTGGCAAAGCTTTACGCTCAGGCCGCCTTTCCAGATAAACTCAAACCCGCCGCACTGAGCCTGGGTGGGCTTCACTGGGGATCGACATAATCGATTCAATATATTTATCTATTGCAGACATAAGGATTTTTTTTTATTGAAAACTCTCTTTGAAAGCCGGAATATAGCTTGTTTTAGGGTGTTGGACCCATATCTAAGAGGTCGTGACTTCAATACCCGCTGGCCTAAAACTCCCCGTGTATAAGATGGTGACTGGTGCATGCTAAATCTGTCGGGGTCACAAAGTTCCCATAACAAATTAATACCTTTGGGGTTACTGGATCAGAGATTGATCGTTCTGTAGTTCCGATCAAAATTACTGTATGCAGATGGATGGTGTGTGAATGGGTGCTCCCTGTAAAACGGGCTGTGACATATGTGTGTGGCAGAAGTAGAATTCTTGTCCATAAATGACGCCAATGGAATACAAGAAACGCAAACCCCAAATCTTAAAATAGACTTGTCACAGTATTGACAAGTGGAATAAAACAACAAACCCTCTTAGAATAGTTAAGTCATATCGGATACTTGGCTAACGGAACTGTGTAATTCAACCCAACCCGATAGAACAAGGGAACTCCTGGACCCAACCATTAGGTAAACAACGCCTTATGGAGGCCTTTTGATTAATCTAACACACATTTGTATTACATGGGTGGAGGGGGGATCTCCCACAGAAAGCCTAGTAGCAAGCCATTCTGTGTTACGATCCATCTGCCACTGAAAATTTTTTACGCCATCAATATGAGCAGCGCAAACTGGGAGAAGAATGTGTATCAGTAGTTTTCGCTGTGCTTCAAACCCGGGACACTTCATTCTTAACTGGGGGTTCTTTATCTTTCTCAGAAAGATCCCGGGTATCAGACGCTTTTGAGTCCTCCAGGCACATAAATTGATAATAATCGCTAATTTAAATAATTTTTTTATTTTCAGAAAAGTGGCTCCTCAGTGCGCCAGATGTAAGAAGCCAATTGCACCGCCTTCTTATTCAAATGAAGTCACCAGAGTTCTGGCAATGGGAAACAGTTATCACACTACATGTTACAGATGTGAAGTAAGGATAAGTATATATATATACATACATAAACATATATATATTGATAATATTAATGATGTGATGTGGTCAGAAATATGGTGTTCTTTCTTCTTCAGGATTGTAGACTCGTTCCACGACATAAACCTTTCTCGTTTAATAGCAATGATGGTTGAGGTTGTTATACTCTCAATGATAACAACCTCGACCATTGATGGCAAAGATGAGGTTTTATGAGAAAAATATTTATATTTTGGCTTTAAGCTCGGTTAACAGTCAACTTAGCTACGTTACAATATGAATATTTAACTAGTTGTCCATTGATGGTACAAAGTTTTATTCTTTCGTTTTCAGGATTGTGGGCTTCTCTCGTCCAAGCAATGGTCAAGGTTGTTATCCTCTGAATGATAACAACCTTGACCATTGCTATTGGACCAAATATTGGGGATTTACGAGGAAAATATTTACGATTTGGCTCTAAGCTCGGTTATTATTATTTAGCTACTTCACAATATGAATATTTAACTAGTTGTCAAGTGATGGTACAAAGTTTTATTTTTTCTTCTTCAGGATTGTGGGCTTCCTCTTTCGTCCAATAGCAATGGCCGAGGTTGTTATCCTCTGAATGACCGGCTTTTTTGTTTCGACTGCCACAAAAGAAGAGCTCCCAATGTTGCCAAGATGACAGGAAAAGCCAAGTAGAACAGAAAATAAAGAACGATCTTCAGAAATAGATCTTTTTCTTTTTTTAGTTTTGGAATTATTTAATTAGCCAAGTTATTCTTAGGTCATAATTGCCCCATATTTGAATATTATTATCTTCATATTACACCTTAGAGAGATACTCGCACGGCATAAGGCTAATCGAAATAAAAATAAAGTGATAAGTTATTTATTTAACATCAAACTGTGGCCACTAAAAACTTAATTCTTTAACTTAACAATTTGAAGCTTTAAACAGCTATAAAGAATTTTAACTTTTTAGAGTTTCTTTTTAAAAAACAAACATTAGGCTATTAGAGCTCGAACCGAATGTAGAGAATCACTATAGAGAAAGTCAAGACTAAAAAAAATCAAAATTTGCTTTATTACCGAAGGAAACAAAAATTGCAAGGCATTAAATAGTAACACCTCTAAGTTGCATCAGAGAATCAAACGGATTTGGATGCTTTTCAGTCCTGCCTCCCTCAAAAGTAATTAGTTGCATATCGATAGCATTTTTGGTTTTTCTTCTCTTAAATATCAATTTAATACCTGTAATGTGCTCATTTGTTTTGATATAGATTCTAAAAAAGTATATCTAAGTTTTTGTTACAAAAGGCCTGTATAATTTTGTTAAACATGTAGCTAAAAAAAAAATTTTCTCCTTATTTAATATTGGACTATTCTTCAAACTAAAATAAATTTCATTTTATTTCAGATTTTCTTACTTTTTCGATTAATGATAAAAAAAAAAAAATAATACTCGATGTTTGTATCACTTTTAAATTTATTTAAAAAACTTCTTTGAAAAAATTAAAAATTTTAACTCAAAAAAAAAAAAAAAAATTAGAATGCATAAAATATTTGGTATATATATATATTTTTTTTTTGTATTACTACATGCAAGCACTTTTATGTTTGAATACTTTAACTGCACTAAACTTGCTCTAGTTTATCATTTATGTGATACTCTCTTATAAAGAGACATGTTGTAACACAATGTATACTTTTTTGTTATTTAACTTGTAAAAGGAAAAAAATTTGAAACATTTATTCCTAACCTTGTTTTTAATAATAAATTTGTTGAAATTATACTTGTGTTAAATTTCTTGATAGATTTTTTTATATGGATAACTAAGAAAGTGGGTCTGAACTGTTTTGTGCTTTGACAAAAAGCTGTAAAAGAACAAAAGTACAGTTAGGACAAAACAAATCACACAATAAGTCGTTAAACAGAGGTGGGTCCAGTCTAGAAAAACCCAGTGCTTTTTTTTTTTTTTCACATTGGACCACCACATTTTACCATATCTAGTCTTTTTTGTTGTTTTTGTTATTATCAAACCAAATTGCTTTTTGAAATTATCAACTTGTTTAATTTTGAAATTATCAACTTGTTTGTAAATATAACTTTGAATCATTATTTTTTTAAACAAAATATTACGAAGTAAAACATCAAAACATTTGGTTGATCTGGATAGACTAAAATAAAAGCTAATTATCAGTTTTTTAATTTTTTAAAAATTCTTTGAGATTTTTAAATTTAAATATATTAAAACATTGTATTGTGACGAGAATGATTACAAAAGGCTTCTCAGACACCAGAGAGGAGATAAAAAAATAATTTTTTTTAGGCATCATCTAAAATCTCCACAAAAAATGTAGTTTTATAAAATAGCATAAAAAATAAAATCTCAACCTCTACTAATTTAAAACATTTATTTATTTCTCATAACAGAAAATGACAAAATCAAAAAGTAATAATGAATAAGCAGTGTGTATAATTTTTAGAGCTGACAAACCATTAAAATAAAACGTAATGCTTCTTAGATGCATTGTTGTCAAGTTACTTAAAATGAAAACTTTTACAATAAAAAGGAGAAGATACACAATAAAAGGAAGAGTAAAGGATTCACATAAATAAGAGAAATTTTCACTCCACGATGCATATTATTTATGCTCCATAGACGCTCTCATCACTATAGGCTATATACAAAAATGAATCCTCTTCATGGTGCTCCTGCAAAGAAAAAAAGCAACATTATTTATTTATTGCAACAATGGCATAATTTAATTTGAAAACAAAACCAATGAACAAAAACTAAATCCAACTTATAACAACTTTAAATAATGTTTTTTTAACATTTGCCTTAACTATGTAGTTAGAAACTTTTTTCTAAATACATTTAGGAATCCACTTTTGGATTTGAATATATAGTGTACAGGTAGAATATAAAGTGTACAGGTAGAATATAAAGTGTATTGTGACAAAAATTAATTTGAAAACAAAACAAATAAATAAAAATCAAATCCAACTTTTAACAACATAAAATAAAAAAAAATTTTTATACATTTAGGAATCCACTTATTTGATTTGAATATGTAGTGTACAGGGGAATAAGAATTATCTAACAAACTTTGACCTATAACACACGTAAAAGTTGACAAAATTCTGAAGACTGAAATTTTTTATATGAAATGGGGAGAGAGTCAAATTTTTAAATAAATAAAAAAGATGATAAATTAAACTTTATCATTGAAAAAACAGAATAGCTAGCTTTTCAATGTGTGACAATATTCAATTCAGACGTTAAGAGATTCAAGGCAAGGCTTCAGGTTTACTTGTTAAAGTGATGCCACGAAAACACAAAAATCAGGAATATCAGGCCAAAAAGCTAAAAATCAGGATAAATAAGAACAGGATATTTTAAATTCAGGAAAATATGGAATATCCGGATGGACAACTTCAAGCCCAGCTTTTGATGTTTTAAAACTATCGTTACTAAGCAGATTAAACTACATCAAAAATTTATAACCCAAACAAATACTAAAGGATATAAATTTTTTTAAAAAATGGATAAAAAAGTTATATACCAGATATTTAAATAAAACTAAAATGAGAGTCAGGGTAACACTTAATAAAGAAAAAAATTAAAATATAAAAAAAAGTTCTAATTAAAAATAAACCAAGATATAAACATCAAAACATAATTTTTGCCATTTAACACTGTTGCAATTTAATATTTACAGATTTTCTTTTCGAATTGAAACTACTCCACAAATCAAACAAGAAAAGAAATTATTAAATAAGTGAAGTTAATAAAACTTTTTGAAACTTATTTAAAATATTTTTAATATGAAAACTATAAGCAAATAGTTTTAGTACAAATGCCACATTTGCTTAGCCTTAGAAAATGATAGCATGCCAATTAGTATAAATCAATAGAAAGTTTTTACGAATTATATTAACAAAATAAATTCTAGCAAGTTCAACAGCGCTAAAAGAACACGAAACAACATATTTAGACAAATTGACAAAACTACATGATTCATATTTAAATTATACAAATAATATAAAAATGATTATTCTGGTCTTTTGTACAAGTATACAACAAGAATTATTAAGCAACCTAACATTTAATCTTAATATATCAGATCCTCGGGCTGCCAAAACAGGGGAGTCATCCCCTCTGTAGAAGATCAAAATTGAGATGGCATGTCTGTGAATCATCCCTAAGCATGTTTCAAAGACCACAATATCCCATTCTGCAGGATAGAGTACTACTAATATCTTAATTAATTCAATTTTAATATCATGTTTTACCCAGTAAACTCATTGTTTATAAAAAAAATTATGTGGGAATTTTTTAGATATAAAAAAATTCCCTGTGGCTGTCTGAATATCCCCCAAAGCCTTGTTAGACAGTCAGACCTATTCTGCTTTGCTGAATATATTTAATAACAACAAATATTGAAAATCAATAAAAAAAATTAACACTGAAATCAGAAAAGTACTGTCTAGCACTTTAATTATACTTAATCTGAAAAATCTGTCTAAATTGTAACATAAAAGATTTAAAATCAATACTCAGATTTATAATTGTTAACAGTTCATAGTTATTACCAGTAATATAAACCAAATAGTTATGAGTCTTTAAGTATTAAGATTACCATCAGAAAAACCAATTAATAGTTTTATTAATTTTGGCTACATATCTTATGTGATGTATATAATATAAATCATAATTATAATAGTATATAATGCAAGTATAGTGCATGATTTAGTATCCAATAATGTGAAAAAAAGAAACTTATCCCAGGATTTTGACATCAAAAACTCCACACCAAAATTTATATATGTAATTTAGAAATTAATAATTAAAGAAATGTACCTGGTAAAGTGCTCCCATTGTAGCACTAGTAGGTGGAATGACATTGTTCACAAAGAAGAATAGGGCATCTTCAGGCCTTAAGTGAATCCTTTTCCTTATAAGGAAGTAGAACTGGCCCACTGTCAGATCAGAAGGAACAAGGTATTTCTTTTTATCCAAATCTCCAATACGAGCTCTTGGAGCTTTCTCAACAATCACCTAAAAGAATTCATTAAGAAAGATATGCTTAGTTTTGAAAAGCTATAGATACAAAATAAACACTTTAAAGTAATATTTAAAATTAAAAAAAAGTAAATAGATTTTTAATTACAGAAAAACATCTTGTTCTTAGCAGGGATCTAACTAATATTTTTTTTTTTATTTTTATAACCGTCGTTGAACAGCCGACCTAACTTAATGGGTTTACGGCTACTAATGTTCAACTCCGTAGCCTTGTAATTTTGAACCCAATCCAGAAGACAAGGGAACTCCTGGATCGAGTATTGGGAGAAATTTGCCTTCGTGGAGGACTTTTTGATGGAGCTAACCCGCATTTGCGTTACATGGAGAGGAAGACCACGAGAACCTCCCACGGTTAGCCTGACGGCAAGGGGACTCTAACCCATGATCCGTCTACCACTGAGGATATTTCACGTCAGCCCTGTGGTCAGTGCAAGCCGGATGCGGAATTCGTATCGACTGGGATTCGAACCCGGTTCGCCTCATTGGAAGGCGAACGCTCTATCCCCTGAGCCATCGCGGCTCTCTAACTAATATTTGGCAAATATTAAGTATTCGGCCATTTTGCGGAATATTTGGCTTGGTTATGATTTTAATTAGGACTGATTAAACACCTGCATCAACGCCTGATCAGTCCTAATAAGAAAACCTTGATTGTTCAAATATAACTCTTCTTGTTTTTAATTCCTTTTGTTTATCAATTGATAGAATATGAAAGTAAATATTAATAGATTAAAAAGATAAGCAAATTGATATAGTAAACAAGAACCCATCTTTAAAACAGAAACCAGGTAATAAAAAAAGATTCAGAAATCCTGGGTCCTATAGATCCATAGTTTCTCATATAGTCTAACAAATACTATATATAATACTACTTAATACTTTTTAGTCTTCCTAAATATTTAAGATATTTTTAATTTACTTCTTTTTTACTATTAAAAAACAACTGTTATTTTTAATCTCTCACTCTATAGTTAACTTTTTTGAAAAAGGCAAAATAATAATACATTAAATAGTGATTTTGACAAAATAATAACAAATATACAGCCAGCCGGCCACTGAATAGATAGCTTATTTTTAATCATACTAGACTACAATGAAATTAATTTTTATTATGATAATAAATAAATAAATATACAAAAATTATGTATTTAAATTAATATAAAGAAAAAGAAGTCAGAACACATGCAAGAAACTTGTGCTTGGTCTGTTATAATTAATAGCATTTTTCTTTAGACTTTTCCCAGTTTTTTTTTTTTTTTTTGTGACACCCTTGATTACAAGAAAAAGAGAGATTAAAATATTAAAAAAAGCACGATGTTCATAATTAAAATTTTGTAACTAGTTATACCATGTGTTTAATTTCTCATTCAAGTATCTCGTGTTATATAACTTTTACTTAGCACAACACATAAAAAAAAAATCTCCTGTGTTCACACAACAGATTTTTAACTAATAATTGAATAAGATAATTATATTATTTTCAGAAAATATTTCTTTGGTGCCAACCAGGGATAATATTTGTAGTTAGTTGCAGATTATTTGTTTCAGAAAAAATGAGACAATTACTAAAAGTATTGATAAAGCATTTTTATACCTTACATAAAGAATAATATATAAATCACACACACTCACACAAATTATAATAATAAATAAGAAATAAATAAGGCAATACCAATTACAAAATAGATACTAATTACTGATTAAAATAAAACTTTTCAATAATACATTCAGTAGCTTAATTATTATTCATGCATTGTAAAAAATATTGAAATACAATATTTCATAATTTACAAAATGGTTATTTAAAATAAAACACTTTAAAGACCACTATGTATTTTAGAGGTTACTTTAGAGACTACGAAAATTGAATTCAAGTTATGTATTTTTATGAATACACCTTTATTTGAATTACAAAGATAGCTTAGCTAAGCAGGCTCTGGATTGATGTTCTCTCTCTGATAACAAGAAGCTCAAACTTCATTAAAGTTCTCGCAATTTTGCCATTTTGAGGATCAAATTTTAATTAAAATTTTTTATAATAAAAATAAATATTAAAAAAATTAATAACTATCATCAGCTTTCAAAGAAAATACAAATTTACTTTGATTGATTGTTGAGTTATTTGATCATTCTTAAAAAAACAATGGAATCTAATAAATCCTCTTTCATATTTGATCTTAAATCCTCATAAATGTATTTCAATGCAGATAGCAACTTCACTAACAAGTAATGCTCTTACAATACGGCAAGCCCCTTGAATGTCTATAGGATTCATTGAAATTGCAGCAACCCTATAGCGTAGGAAAATTTAGAGCTCTAGGTTCCTGATTATAAAGCTCACATTAGGACTTTTGCTTACCCACATACCACACACTCCAAACAAGCGTACTTGGTAACATAAAGATGGCAACAATCTTAAAAAATCCCTCTTCTTGATAGTAAAACACCAAGAACTTGTACCGTAAGACCAGGAAATCAGTCTTTAGGACATAGTGATTTCAAAATTATATAATTTCACAAAGAAATAAAAATAAAGCATCAATGGTGGACAAAAAAAAAAAATAAATAAATAAATGCACAGTAGAAGATAGCAATCATTAGACCACCAAGTACAGTATTATACATTGAGTTTATTTTGCTAATTTTTATCAATAAATTAAATTTGTACCAGATACAAATTGGGTTTATAAAGAATAAAAAATTATTTTAAACAAATTTACTCATTGAAATTAAAATATTTCATGCATTTAAAAAGAAATTAAGAATACTGAGTTGCAAATTATAAAATTTTAATCATAAATTTAGTAGCAAAACATTTAAAAAAAACCATGTAAGAAGAAATTCAGAAATTATAAACTTAATTACCAATTTTCACTATCATTTGTAAATTAAAGTAATAATTGGTTATTCAGTTGGTGTTATACCAAAATGGAAATCTAAAATCTGGATTTTGAATATATTATATAGGTCATTCTTCAGAAATGAGTGATTTTGCATTTCTAAATTTTCAACTTTTTACAAGGCATTCTTTTTTATTTTATTTAGAGAGGCATTAGAAATCAAATATTAAAAAGAAAGAAAGAAAACTCTGTTGAACAGATTTAATAATTTCTTTTCTTCAATTTTACAATTCAGTTTCACTTTCAGTTGTACAAAAGATAAGATATACTCAATAAACTTGAAAAATATGATTGATATACAAGTTAATGTTACATTTACAAGCTTTTTAATTAGATTAAAAACCTTACTTGATTGTTTAACAGTATTAAACTTAAATATATAACTAACATCCCCAGCAATTAATGCGTCCCTCTTCTCCATATTTAAATAATAATTAGAAATCTAAAAGAATTTTTGCAGATAAAAATATAGATATGCAGCAACTTATTAAAATGCTGCAACAGCAAAAGAATTTGCTTAAAAAAATTAAATCAAGGATTAAATGTAGCACGAGTAAATTATATTGTTAAAGATAATAAAAATTCTCTAATATAAATGGAGAATAATTAGAAATCTGCTATAATTTAATTAAAGAAAAAGAAACATAGACAATAATATTTATTATTTATCCACAACAATATTTTTTATTTTACAAATATTAGTAATTCCTTGAACAGTCTTTGAATTTTTAAGGTAAATTTATTTTATTACTTTACAACAATGAATAAATGATTATTAACAGACACCAACTAATTGCAAAAGACTATAAGAAATTAAAAGATTTTGTTTTGATTGTCATGTCATTAAATATGGTATACACCACCTAAACAATTTACCAACTCATAGACTAAGTAACAGTTAAAATGTATTTGAATGTATTCATAGTAAAACAAACACAAGGTTATCTTAAAATAAATCTTCTGATCTCATCCACAAAGCGATTGCGCCAGCTTGGAGAATTAAATGCAGGCAGGTAAAAACAAGAATTTCAAAAAGATGACGCCTTTAAAAAATAAAATTTATTTTTCAATAAACATAAACAATGCGATCAGTTTTCTTAATTTCACTTATTTTACACACTAAAGCGTTTTACTGGACATATTAAAGTGTTTTTTATTCGTAAACACATTTTAATTTCTTTAATATTTAAGAGGAAACAATAGCCCTTGATTGCATAACATTTTGAATACCTCTACGGAAGAGTTTATGGATTAAACTGATAACACACTTTCCCATTGAAACATGACTTATTGTTTGAAATGTAATTTTGAATTAATTGATTTAATAACGATTGATTGATTTAATTGAAACTTACAGGCACTCGATCAGGGTACTTCCTTCGGATTTTTTCACCTTCAGCTCGTCTCTTTTCAAATGGATGCTCTTCTTTATATAAGAATTTCATCGTGGTTACCATAAACTAAAATTTTTAATAACAATTTAATAAACAAATGTAAAAGCTAGAAGAAGATTCTCGGTCTAAATTTTAAAATATCTCGTAAAAGACAAATGCAATGACACTTGTAAAAATTAGTAAACAACAAACGGATCAGTTCACTAAAGCAACCAATGCGTAAGAGGAAAATGGAAAAATTAGTTCCAAATAAAATCGAGAACAAATCTATAACTTAAACAAGTAAGATCTAAAAATTATTAATAAAACCTAAAATAGCGTCTAATTTTTAAATATATGTAGTTACAATTTAATATCATGAACGTGAAATTCTATTGCGTCAAGGCGCGTAAACATACAAAACCTGATTGCACATCAAATTACGTCACGAGCTGTCACGTTCATGTGATTGATGTCACTAGAAAATGAAACTAAAAGCCAGTAGAGGGGAAAAAAAATCCATAAAAACCTGATGATTAATGAAATTTTATTCCTTTTTGATATATACAAATAGTATGACCCACTAAGCAATAACTTTAAGAACTTTGATCTTTAATTAAACTTTAAGAACATTTTTAAAAAACATCAATTTACTTAATTAATTTAAGGGTTATTTTTACTAACAATGCTTTATTCGCATGCGCAAAATTGCAAACAGCGAGAATGGTCTCTTACTTTGTTGAATTTGATTTCTGATTCAGTTCAAGCTGAGAAGACATAGGCAGACAAGAACGTAAAACATAAATAAAGAGATCTTAACTAGTAAGAGCAAGTTGTCTCGACATCTGCTTTTTAGATTTCTCATTGAAAAGTTTCTGGAATATTGAAGTATTAACAGGTCGGCGGTGAGTTAAGAATTTCTATTCTCCTGTATTTGTATAGTAGTTAACTAATTACTATATTCGCATTGTAATATCGCCCTTCAAATAATACGGCATAACAACCCGACTTATCAAACCGGGCACCGCCCACCGGTGCGGCTTGAGTAGCCGTAGTTTACTACTGAAGTACTGCGTGTGGATTGATTCAAGCTTCCATATCTCAACATGAAGGAAGACGAAATGGACTTTGGAACAGACCCGTGTCTGGAAAGACCTGCTAAAATATCAACTCCTATAATACTTGAATTTGAAGACTCAGTTACCGAGAAAATTGAATATGCAACAGCTGGTGGCTTATCCACATATGCCATACTCTTCACCCCTAATGACCAAAACTCATTTCCAAAAAAACCAATCCTGTTAAAAGAAAGCCTAAATAACGCAGTTAGCTGCCCCAAAAATATAATCTCGTGCATGCACACACGGCAAGGAAAATTGTTAATAAAAACAAATGACTCGACGACTGCAATCGAAATCAGTAAAATAACTAACTTAATGGGAATCCCAACCCATCCATACGTCTTCCCTGAAAATATCACAACAAGATTTCTTCTTCAAGAAATTCCCACCGATCACTCCCTTTCCGACTTAGCTTTAGAACTCTCGTATAATAACCTACTGGTTCACAGTATTCGGAGATTCACTAAGAGGAAATCTTCAGAGTTGTCAGAAACCTGCCTAATAACAATCTATGGCACGTCAATTCCAACAGAGGTTAAATTCTGGTACAATCTTGTACAGCCTACTCTCTTCTGTGATCGCCCGCGCCAGTGTTCTAAATGTTACAAATTTAACCACTCTGTGAAAAAATGTACATCTAAATCTCAAATATGCTCTTATTGTGGAGGACAACATACCTTTTCAGAATGCGACAGCAAAATACCACACTGTACTAATTGCACAGGGAGTCATCCAGTGAACACTCAGACCTGTCCATCTTGGGTGGAGGAAGCGAATTTCCTGGAATTTAAATGCAAGAGACAGCTTTCCTTCTCTGAAGCCAGGCGACTATATAAATCTGCAAACTCCAAATCCACGTACGCAACTATTTCCAGATCCGAACAAACAACAAAAGTTGAGGACATAAAGACAATTGTCAAGAGCGTCATATCCGAGGTTGTCACAACCTTCGACGCTAAACTTCAAGCACTCACCAAACGTCAAGATATCCTGTTCGAAAAACTTTTTACGGTAATAGATAACCTCACTTCTCGGCCCGATACCTCAGCACCAGAACCACACCCATCAAGGAAGAAATTTCGCCCCTTGAGTGACCAAGATTACCATCCTCCGATACGGACTGCTCCCGAACCCGTGTCCTCTCTCTCAACTAATTCAACTATCGAACCAACCCCTCTGAACAACAAATCTTCTCCTGCTTATCCACAACGTGAGACCTCTACTCCTGTATCATCTCAAACTTCAAGCGCAATAACACAGAACGCCTCATCCAAAAACATCACTAATAAAACTCAACAATCTTGCCCAAACGTCTCTATCAGTGATACCGTGAAGCTGGACAAACGCCATGCTAGCATCTCGAAACGCTCATAACCACCAATCAGATAACCTATTATCTCTCTGCTTATTTACTCTGCATTAATTTCATGTTTCAGATAGTTTCTTGGAACGCTAGAAGCCTTTCAAATAAACGGCAATGGTTGCGAACATCTTATTTTAACCACGCGGAATGTTTATGTATCCAAGAGACCTTTTTAAAGCACTCAGATGCATTTAACCTACCACCATTTTCTATTTATCGCCAGGATCGTGATGGACAACGAGGCGGTGGTCTCATCACTGCAGTAAATAGTCGTTATCCCTCCAGACTAATACAACCTCCTCCTACCCCCTCCATAGAACATGAATGCATAATCGTAGAGACGGGTGTTGATTCATACGTACTAACCATTATTAACATCTACTCCCCCCCAGGAAGGCTGGACCTACATTGGATTGAACAAATTGTCCGCCAATCAAAACCACCATATCTTATAGTAGGCGATCTCAATGTACGCCATCGGGCCTTGGGCAGCTCCAGTGACTCACCAGGGTCAGCCCGATTCCTCGACTATGTAATATCAGAAAACCTGTGCATGCTCAATTTATCGACCCCAACCCGTTTTGACCAGCACCATAGACCGTCGCTGCTCGACGTGGCTCTTGTATCTCCAGACCTATATCTACTTTGCTCACATGAGGTCCATGCGGACAGCTTCGATAGTGACCACGTGCCCATAAAAACGTCCATCAGTCTGGGGCCCGGTCACGATCTGGATTACTCCCGCCCTCGAATTCTGTGGAATGTCTTTTATACTCAAGTAAATGCAAATTTAAAAAATAGTGGTAGTAACACAATTGCAGAATTCACCTCGACGTGCACTAACACATTACAGGCAAATCGCAAAATGCAAAAATTTCCGAAGGCTAAATACCCCCCATGGTGGTCCTCCTACCTCTCTCACCTACTTGGAAGAAAAAGACAAGCATGGAGGCTGGCCAAACGTTCTGGTGACACGGCCCTATGGATCAAGTTTAAGAAAACTGCTGCTCATCTCCGACTCACGATTAAAAAGGAATCCAAAAAATACTGGTCTCAACTTTGTTGCTCCTTAGGCTCCTCCCCAAACATCTTTAGGTTACTTAAAAATCTTCAACGCACACAATCTCATGTATCTGACTCCCATCTTATCCTGTTACGGGGAAATCAGCACATCTTTGACGTAAATCAACAGGCTGATCTTTTTGGTCAGTTTTACGCCAGAGAACCTATCGTTATGCGCATCCCCTATGACTCCAGTGAACCAGACTTATACTCTGCTCTGTCAGAGCCTTTCCAACTCGTGGAACTCCAAACAGCCATATCCTTAGCCAAATCAACTGCACCAGGTCCGGACAGAATCTCAACCCGAATGCTAAAGGGGCTCGATGAGGAATCCCTCAACATTCTGCTGTCCTTATTCAACAAATCTTGGTCCTCAGGATCGCTTCCGGTGGAGTGGAAAACCTCTACGGTGCTCCCTTTCGCCAAACCCGGAAAACCACGCCTAAAAATCTCTTCTTACAGGCCCATATCTTTAACTAGCGTCCTTTGCAAAACTATGGAAAGAATAATACACAAACGCTTAGTTGCACACCTCGAACATCAAAACTCCCTCCATCCTTATCTACACGGATTTCTCCCCCGTCGTGGATGTGACAGTCTCCTTTCGACACTAGATCATCATATTCGTTTTGCAAAAGCGAACCACCTCTTTACAGTCGGAATCTCCTTGGATATCACCCAGGCCTATGATAACGTCTGGACAGATGGCCTGGCATACAAACTCTTGCAACATAACATCAGGGGATCTCCTCATAAGTGGATATGTGACTTCGTCACGGATAGATCCTTTCGAGTGCGCTGGAGGCATACATACTCAAGGACTTTTAGCAGCAGTAAGGGCGTTCCACAAGGATCAGTGCTATCGCCCCTCCTCTTCATCTTATATATAAATGATATCTTTGATATCCTCCCCGACGGCGTCAATTGCTTTATCTACGCAGACGATATATTCCTTCTAATCTATTCCCCGAACCTGCCGTCTCTAACCCGCAAACTTCAGCTATCCCTTCTACGTCTACAGAAGTGGCTAGCAGAATGGCACCTTTCTACAGACATTGGGAAATGTCGAGCAATAGATTTCTCCTATAGAGCCATCGAATCCCCCCCTACCCTGCATCTTCAGGGAGAAACTATCATATGGACGCCACATATCCGCATTCTAGGAGTGTACTTTTCATCGAACCTCAGCTACCGCCATCATTTTCAGGAAAAAAGAATTTCAACACTAAAAAAGCTAAACATACTAAAATGTATATCAAGAAACTCCTGGGGCGCACGTTCCTTCCACTTACTCAGAATTGTCCAATCATACATTACGCCTACGCTTGATTTCGGCTGTCACCTGCACTCCCTCGCCAGCAAAAGTGAACGCAAGATACTCGACACGGTATACCATGCTGCCTTGCGGATAGCCACGGGCCTCCCGAAGTGGACTCCACTACCGCTACTGTATCAGGAGGCAGGATGTCTGAGTCTCCAAGAACGCCATAACATGATTTCCATGCGGTTTTATGCCAGACAAATCCATTATCAGTCACTAAGTGCTATAACTTACCAGAATCTGCCCATTCCGAATACCTACAGGAGATCAACTCTCCCCCTACAAGCAAAGAACTGGCTAAACGATCACGGCATAGCCATTAATCATATGATTAAAATGTACCATCAAACTCCGAAAATACCCTCAAAAGTCCATATACATCTCACAAATCTCCCCTATCAAAACAAGAATCTACCACCGAACTTAATACCTACCATATTCTGGGACTTTGTCCGCAATAATTGGCCACACCACACTCTAATCTATACAGATGCCTCCCGAACATCAGACAAAGCAGGAGTGGCAATATACAACTCCCGCTCCGGGTCAGCGATGTCTGGATCTGTTCCATCCATATGCTCTGTCTTCACAGCTGAGGGAATAGCCATATTATTAGCACTTCAAAAATGCTCTACAAATTCTCGAATAATAATTTTTACTGACTCACTATCTGTTCTGACAGCTCTAAAGTCTGCTACAGTCTCTCCTCAAGGAATCATACACCAAATCATAGCCTCGATGGAAGCGCTCCCACCCTCATGCCAATCTGTAGATATAGCATGGGTTCCCGGCCACTCCGGGATTCTCGGCAATGAAATCGCCGATGAGCTGGCAAAAGCAGCGTTTTCCAGACCGAGAATTTACAATAGATTTACAATAGAAGATACTTATCAAGCAATTAAACGAATCCACCAAACATCCAGGCAATCAACCTTCAAAAATAGCAAATACCATACCGATTTTCTTCATCTGAGCCAAAACAAAAACGAACTTCTACCCCTCTCCAGCAGGCACCAAGATGTTACTTTCTCTAGAATCCGCACCAGATCCTACCCAACAAAAGCAAAATTATTCCGGTTTGGACTAGCTCCAGACAACAAATGCAACTGTGGCTCCATCTCCGACATTGACCACACCATCCTAGTATGCCCTCTGTTCGATCAACAGCGCACCACCCTCAAAACACAGCTAGGGATTGGGGCCTTTTCCTTTTCATACCTAATGGACACATCTGACAAACGAAAACTAGAATATGTTATGCAATACCTAAAATCTATCCATCTGCTATAATCACCATCCACTAAAATCTGTTATAATCACCCACCTACTCTCGCTACCCTAGATATAAGCGAGCTATAAGCTGAAAACTGCAAAAAGCTCCAAAACCGATCGACGACAATCATCATCATTAACTAGTAAGCCTATCTTAAAGTGAAGAAATTAAAAATTAATTCCAGATTTTATCAAAATGGTTTTCTTATCTCTGCCTAATTTTATTACTAAAACTGGATATGATGTTCAATTTAAACGACAAAAGGTTCTTAAATTGACAGCGGTAAGTTTATTTTCAATGACTTAGGTCAGATATGATTGAATGATTATTAAGATAGAAAAAATGATTAAAGATGACACAGTTTTCATCTACTCCCGGTAAATGATGTTATGAAAAGTTAAATTCATTTTTCAGCTGCTTTGATTCAAAGTTTATTTTTTTCTTTTTTGTTAGAGTTCAAGCTTAATTCACAAGTACATAGTTAAAAAAGATAGAAAGCTTTAGAAAATGCTAAAGAAAGCCGCGAATGTTGTGAAAAGGAGCTGGAGCTCTTCATTTTTCCAATGCTCCGGGTTTAACAATTTCATATCTTACAGACTTTCAAGAAGCCTGTCGCATTGTAACGGCATTACGTATTAGCCAAGTTGCAGTTGAAAGATTATTTTCGGCATAGAAATACATTTATAATGTTTTAAGATTAAATATGAAGGAGGATTTATTACATTCAATTCCTTTCTTAAGATTGGGAAAATGACTCAAATGTGAATTAAATTAAATATCTATGCTGTGCGAGCTGATAATTACCTATATTATTTATTTATTTTTAAATTTTTTTTTTGTTTCTTTTTATCATATAATGTTTAATAAAATCTGAAACTTAAAAACACACATAAAAATCATATTGCTGGAGCCTTAGCCCTCATTAGCTTTCATCTGGTAGCAGAGCTAAAATTTTGATCATCTTTTAGGAATCCTTTGTTGTGAATTAGAGGAAAAATTTGCAAATTTGTACCTGTATCCAAAAAGTTGCTATTTTTGTTGACAACTGGGTAGATTAATGGGAGAAACTAATTAACAAACATCACAAATCAAGACTAACTCTGTAAGGTATAATTGGATTGTAATTTTTGGATTGTATTTAGTTTTTGGATTGTATTCTGTAAGGTATAACTCGTAACCACTGCTGGAAAAAACTACTGCACATATTTTTGTTCAATTTTTACCTGCACAAAAAAATTAATAAATACTTTTGAGGGAGATATTTATGTGTTGGTACGTATTTGCAGAAACTACAATCTCCAGGGTCCCAAAAAGATTTTAAATTTGCTAAAGTTAAAAAAATATATAAATAATAAGGTGTTTGCTACATAATGGCTATAGATTATGTCTTTTGTGTCACTATTGATACCTATGCGATGATTATGTTAATAACCTATGCGATGATTATGTTAGTTATAATAATAATATAGAACAATGTGTGTGTATTAGTTCTTTTGAATTTTATTAAGTTTTACTCTTTTATAGAAATATTTTGGACGTAGGAGAAATTGCTATTCCATCGCAATAAAGTTTCTCCAAAAGGCTTTGAGATATACAACTGCTACAAGGAAAGTCAAACCAGCATATGTGGGCCGAGTAAATATAACTATTTATTTATATAAATATTTTTTATTTACTTTTGAATGTGCTTTTGAAAATTAACACTAAAAGATGCACTGTAATTTTTAAATCTTTTCTCTAAATCATAACATTCTCTTTATGCCATACTAATCAGACAAATGTTGCTCTTACACTTTTTTTAAGTGAAAATATGAATACCTTTAAGTATGCAATCAATATTTAAAGAAATTATTTGTTTCTTAAACAATGCAACACTATAACCAAAAAATATTTCAGGCAAAATATTATAATAATACTATAACCAATTCCACTCAAATGTTGGATTTTGTTATTTGATCTGATTATCTTTCCATTGCTTACATTATTTATTGTTTTTTTGGTAGTTAATAACTTTTGTTATAATTTTTGAAATTTAACTTATAAAATTTCTATATTTTAAATACAATATAAAGTAATACCTAAAAGATTTTAAAAATACAAAAATTTTGCACATTTTAAAACTAATTTATAAAATAAGGAATTTTTTTTTTTATGTTGAACTGTTTCGTGCAAAATTTTGAATTTCTTAAGGAAAAATTTATCAACTTTGAACCATTCTCTTTTTTGCCAATGCTTTCTTTTCCTAAAAGGTGTCTTTTTCAGTTTCTAACACACAACCCCTTTTTTCAATCTATACTGAACGCTTCTTTTTATGATAAAAATGCCACAATATTTCCAAGGTAGTTCATTTTTTTTAATTTATAACTTTTTAGCAATGTGCTGGTTAAATATTAATTTTTAATTTTCATTTTTTTCATTTGATTTTGGCATTTCCAAGTGTTGAATTTTATATTACTACCTGTAAAAAAAAAAATTATCTTCTCAGCTAGATTTATTTATAGTGTTCAAAACTGTATTTTTAAAATTTTTTTTTAACTATTATCCATTTATCATTCCTCATAATTAACTTTTATCCCTTTTAGTTTTATCATTAATGGTACTTGAACTTATGTTTTTTTTTTCTTCGTTTTTATATTGTTTTATTTTATCATTAGATCAATGAAAATGTAAGATTTTAACCTTGTTGCCATTCTTTGAATATTTTAGTGTGGAAGATTTCTAAGAGTGTTTTAAATTTTCTGTAACACTATTTATCATAAAACTACTCAAAGAGTTTGAAAACTACTGACAATTTTCATAGTTCCTCCTAAAAACTCTGACCAAAGTTTGGAGTTTTCAGTGATGGACAGGACTGCTTCATTTTCTAGACATTTGCTTCAATCTTTAAAGCCGAGAAAGAGGTTTTAATGGTTAAATTGCTGAATGTCTCTTGTTTTTACCTGGGTGAATAAGAAAATATCAATCTTTCTGAAGATGTGAACACTGGCTTTCTTTTATCTTTAAGAAGACTGAGCCAAATGTTTCAATTTTGGCTATAAGGTCGGTTAGCAGTTAACTTGGCTTGTTAATAAAGTTAAAAAATCATGTTGTTAAATCATAATTATTCTTCAACTTAATTTGCTGTAAATTTACATCTGTTATTTATTATATTGCCATTTTTTTGTTTGGTGTTCGCATAACTCTGAAGGCATGTTAAATTCCTATTTCCTGATCACTGCTTCTGTCTTATCTTATACAAATGAACCTGCATCTTCTCCATTCAATATATTTATTGTTTACCTCAGGATGCTGGAAATGCTGAATCAGTTCCCATACATGTATAATATACACGAAAGTGCAAATAATATTCACCTATGTGGAAAATGTTAAAATTCATTTTTGTGTCTGACTTTGTGACTTAAGGGGACACGGGACCTTTCAAATGAAAATTTATGAAAACTTGTTTTTATATTTATTTAAACTTTTATGAGCATAATTTATTTAGTTTTTAGCATATTTTAGGAAATAGGCTAAGTAAAAGCAATTTTGGCCTTAATTTTTTCAAAAATTTAACAAAATATTAAAATTTTGAAAAAATACAAAAATTGTCCCTTGCGTCTCAAATTTCATCCAAATAATTTACAAATTTTTCTATACATAGATAATGATGATATAAAGACTCTCTAGCATCAGTTACTGTTTCACTTCAACAGGTTTTGAGAAAAAAAAATTTTTTTAGTTCCGACGGTTTTTTTTCGAAAATTTTCCTTTCCTCCTACAGTTAAAGTTGTATAAAAAACTTTCTAATTAATATTTTATGAAAACAATGCTACATTGTCTTTATATCAGTCATATGAAGCAAATGAAAAATTTTCAGGCAAAATTTTTAAATATTCAGACGCAAGGGACAAAATATAGAAGTAAATTATGCAAAAAAAGTTAACGGAGAAAAACTACTTTTTTTGTGTAAACTAACTAAAACTCACTCTAATAGCTATAATATCATGCTTAAAATATAAAAAGAACTTCCAATGTATTCTTTATATAATAAATGCTAAATTTTTACCAATACAAACGATTTTTATATAAAATTATTGCTCGTTATGCATCATATCAGTATGTTATACGTAACCCTGAAACAAAGAAAAAAAGATTGTTTTGTGGGCATAAAAATTGCACTAAAAATATATTCTCTATAATTTTAATAAAATAAATAATATATTTGATACCAGATAAATAAAAAAATTATTGACATTGAAATAGGAAAAGCATCGATGATATTGCAGAATTTCGATAGAAGTACGGTTATGCTCATTTACATGAGTACATTTCATACTACATGAGTTCTAGACTCATTTAGATTGTTGTCACTAGTATCAACTGAACAAAAAGTATCAGACGACTTGTTCCATCTCTTTCTTGCTCTTTCAATAGCAAGTTGCTTCTTTTTAGATGGGCGAGATGTTGATTTATGCCATCTCGAATTTATTTTATCCATATAGCTCAAAGAAAAACAAGAGTCACAAAATAACTAACAAAACTACAACAAAAAAGCTAACGTAAAAACAAAAAAGATAACAAAAACAAAAAGATAACGAAAATATAATGAAAATAAAACAAAACAACGAAAAAAATCAAATAAGATATTTTATACGAGTTCGAAAATAATAGCAAACGTCGCAAAAAATAAACATAAACAAATGCGAAAACGTAAACAAAAGTACGGTTAAAGTTAATTTGGTGTTGCCAAAGAGTGTCACATTATACTAATTAAAAAATATTTTATAGAAATATTGATTTGAACAGAAAAATAATCAAAATAAGCTTGATAACTACAATGTAAACAAACAGACAGCTTATGGAACGTCAAAAGTGCCACGCCCACTTTTTAGAAAAACAGCTATAAAATCATAAAAAATCATCGTATCGAAAAAATTTGAACAACAAAAGATTCAGACTGACTTTCTTTACATTTGTAAGAAAAAAAAAATTTTTCGAAAATTTTATGATTTCAAGGTCCCGTGTCCCCTTAAAATATTGTCTGCATTGATTAATTATCATATTTGCACAGGGTTGCCACTCCTCAGGGAAAACTTGGAAAATACAGAGAATTTAAAAATCTCCTAAAATAACAGGGAAAATGCAGGGAATTTTGAGTTTTTCATTACAAACTGGAAAAATATAGTGAATTTTGTTTCTTATTTTCGTATTTTAAAAAATGGTGACCTCTCTAAAGTAGATCTAATAGAGGTGAACACTCTATGGGATATTTAAGGATAATATTTCAGCAGGGTTGGCAAGTTTTTGACACATGACGGTTATTACCACGTTTTTTACTGTCATGTCAAAAACTCATAGTTTTGGTAAAACTGTATTTTTATTTGAGTTTAACTGCTTATAATTTAAAATTAATTCATTTTTGGTAATTAAACGATATTTAAGAACAGATTCTTGCATTTTCCCAACATGATTATATCAAAATTTTTAATATTTCCAAGCATCATTTTGTTTGGCATATTACATTACTGAAGAATGTCAAGATTGATTACTTTCATTCATAAAATCTTGCTTTGAGAAACACATGTACATCCATCGAAAGAATCTTCTCGAATTTTGGACTCAACCATACTAAACTCAGAAATCAACTGGGCAATGAAAAATGCGCAAAATTAGTCGCTTGCTATCGTATGCTTCGGCACAGTGACCCCGACTATTGAACATGTAACTTTGTTTGTGATTAAGTTTTGTTTAATGTGCTTTTTCAACTGAATAAAAGTTTTTAGCTTGACAAAATAGCAGTAATTCTTGACATAAAATAGCTTTTTCAGCTTTTTTCTTTGTTTGTTTATTTCTAACAATTAAGAAGTGCAAAATTTTGAATCCTTTGCAAATCAAGCTATAAATGCTAAAAGTAAGTATCACTATTTTCAATAAGTATATTACAATATTTCTGTATGAATGTATATCCTTCAATAAGAATACATGTATATAGTTGCAAAATCAATAGCAATCATTTAAAACATTCATTTATAAAGGCAATTATATGAAAATAATATATTGTCCACTATATGCCAGAAAGTAAAGAAAACAGTAGGTTTTTGACGGTTTTTACCGATAAAAACACTGTTTTTACCACTGTCATGTCGAAAACCAGTTTTTGACGGCAAAAACCCAACCCTGTATTTCAGCTATACTAAACCATTTCATTTTCTATAGCATTATTTGTTTTTAAGTATGTTCAGCTGCACCAGTTTTACTCTAAGTTTTTCCAGCAATTAAAACTAGTATAGTTAGCCCAATAGAGCTCATACAAGAGCACAGTAATTCTTTCCTCTTAATATATTGTGTATAATACATACAGAGAAAACACAGGGAATTTTTTATCCAAATTTGAGTGGTAACCCTGTCGTAGTCACTCTCTCAGACCATTAAGATTGAGTCCTAGAACGTGAAGATTCGATTATAACGAGTGGTCCGTTTTTTGCACTGTACTTTATTTCTTGGAGGATATACAAAAAAGCATTGATCACTTAAATCACAAATATTTGATAATTACCTAGCATTTCTTAAATCACTGTTGAGATAAGCATAGAGTTTGAAGGTTAAAAGATCAAGTTCGTAAAAAGTGCTTTAGGATAAAAAAAACTATTTCATATGAGCATGAATTAATGCTTTTTAATGTATATTCATATTTAACTAAGTCAATTTTTGATTCAAAACCATTTTGAATTTTTGTGAAAATTAAGTTCTCGAGCTAAGTTTGTCTTCTAAAAGTAGCGAAGTATTGACTTCATTTCAAAAGTAGTTGTAGTTAACAATAATTGTAAGAAAGAAATTGTAGTTAACTACAAGGAAAATGCGGTTTTTCCAACCACTGGTTGTGATGGACTAAACTAAATTTTATATTTAAATCTCCTCTATATTGTTCAACTGTATTAACTTATAATTGTTAAATGTATAACCTTTTATTAAACCTTTTATTTTCCTGCTTCTAGCTGAGGGTTTCAAGAATAGATGCTGCCTGTCAAGAACTTAACACTGACTATAGAATTTTATCCACTAATTTAATTAAGGTATTTATTGCATTTTCTTTTGAAATTTTGTTTCAACATATTGTGAAAATTTCTCAATATTAAATTTAGAAAATAAAGGATAAATTTTTAAGTGAACAAGATACAAAAACTGCAAGAAATGTGTGATACAGTAAGACCTCGATTATCCAGGCTCATTGGACCGCTAGTACCTCGGATATCGGAAATCTCGGTTAATAGAAACCATGTATAAAAACCTTCCGTGCTTGCGAATTTAACTACTTTTAAAGTAAAAAACAATAGAACGTTTTTTAAATGGTAAAAATAAACATATATGAACTTATGTTTCACAGCTAAAAAGGAAATGAACTCTTATCAAAACAACTCTAATCATCTGTTAATAAAACATTCATGGATGTTGTCTTCTCAGGGTGTAATATTTCTTGGAAGTTGAGAGCTTTTGTGGGGAAAAAGTGCCTGTAACACGGACAACGAACTAAAATGTGTTTAATTTTTTCCAAGCTCATTTTGGAACGGAGAAAGAAGAAGAAAAAAAAAAAATTGAACTTCGTTATTGCCTCGGTTAATCGAAGTTCTACTGTATATTGTTACACCTTTTATTAAGAAATCAGCTGCAGGAATTATTAAAAAATCGGAGTCTGACAGTTTAAAACCTGTTTTGATTTCTCTAGATGGACTGAGCTTCAGTCCCCACTTATTCTAAAAGTTCAACTTCCAGTTTTCCAACAAAGGAGTTATGAAGCAAGAATATTTATAATTTATGTTTATGTAGTAGTTCAATATTCAGAGGGTTATTTTATATTATTATCTAGATGCCATTTACACCTTATTTTATTTTTAAAATTAAGCTTATTTTGTTTATTTTTACTAGTTTATTTTTAGTTTTTATAAAAAATATTAAATTTTTAGTTACAAAAAATAAAATTTTTTAAGTTTTGTCAAAACATTTCCTCCCCCCTCCAGTTATGACAAAATATAAGAAAAAAATAAGGAAATTTGAGGAGATCACTCAATGTAATGTAAATAATTTGTATGGCAGCATTACAATCATTATGTTATATATACTTTTCATTTTAATAATTTAGCTCAATTGAGTTATTAAGTTCATCATTGCAATATAAAATGGGCACTTTAATTATATTACAATCTATAAAAGCTTTTTTATGTGAAAATGGTATGAAAAATTTATTATGAATAATTTTACTTTAAAATAATAATTTTCAGAAGTAATTAAATTTAGCAATATTTGTATACTTGATTAGTTGAGTAAATTTTGATTCTACCTCATTAAATTGTACAGGCAAATTTTAAATTTTTATGAGTTGTAAAATTTGAGCTTGTATTAAAATTATAATTTTATTTAAAAAAAATATATACATTCTGTTATGAAATAAAATTCATTTATTAGTTACATGGTTTCAAGATACAAATTTAAATTCTTGATCACTACTACTTCACAATTTGTGAAAAATCAAATATTCAACCATGGAAATTTTCTAATTATGTGATGTATATTTATTGCTTAGAAAATAAATCTATGTAATGTTTGTTGTTTTAATTACTATTTTTTTATAAATAGATTTTGTATTTGTTGTTTAATATTGATTTTAACTCTGATGCTTTTGATCGAAATTCTTTTTCAACACAGTTGCTAGTTATTGTTTCCAAGCATTAAAAAAATTCACAGAAATTGAATTATAATATTAAAGTCCATTAAAATTATCTTTCAAAAAGTCATTATACTTCAATTTTTTTAAAAATTAGTGACTGTAGGTCGAATGTTTTGCTATTGCATCCTTGAATTTAATTTTTTAAAAAGAATTAATTGCAAATTGTTTAAAAAAAAGTTCTAGCCACTCAGAAATACAAAGAAAATTACCACTATTGCAGAATACGTTCATGAAACAGCGTATGTTATGATTGTGAAAAGAAATTTTGATCTATAAAAACTATCAATAGATAAGGGGTGTAGAACTTGGGACTTTTTAAACGGTCAATCTTCACCCTCTCCCTTTGTAACCATAAAGTAATGGTAAAACTTACTTAAATCTAAAAATTTTTTAAATTGTTTTTCAAACAAATCTCAATAAACTTTTCTTTTAATTTTAAAATAAAAATTGAAATTACATTAATATACCCAAATTTAGATTTTTTAATACAAATTAAATTCAAAAAGTTATTTAAAAATTAAAGATGTAATTTATTTATTCCTTAAATTTTTTAATTCTAAACTCTTTAATTTTGCAATTTGTGTGATGTTTATTTGTTCTATATTTAGTACAAAATTTTTATGGTACCATGAAATCTATTGGATTATTTCTACTTTGATATTGCAATTGTGAATTTTTCAAATTATGGTTGTTGCCCTCAATATCATTTTTTTTACCGAAATAGTTTTAATTTTTTACTAATAATTTTTCTTTATTTATAGTGTAATCTAGGTCTCAGGAACAACGTTCTTCAAGATTTAGCAATTTGGGAGCCGCGAACATTTAAGGTAATTTAATGCATTAACTGGTTATGCTTAATAAAAACAAGAGCTTTTAATATTTTTTTCATAGTAAAATTAACTCATTATAATTAATTTGAACTTTACTTTAGTCCATCTGCTCATTTTAAACATAGTTTTAATATATTTTTTGTGGGTGCATTTTATTTAATGTATTATGGTTGTCCATTAATTTGCTTCCTTTTTATTTTTACCTCATTATTTATTTCATTATTCAATAAATTTTATCAGCAATTTTATTATTATTACTTAGGTTTTGCTAAAGTTAAAAAGTGTAAAAGGTCCTATAGGTTTTGATATTAAAAATATTACATGCTTAGGATTTATTTTTATTTAAATGTAATGTCTAGATAAATTTTTGCGTTTAAGAATTACAGATTTCCTTTTTCATCAAGCGTTAATTCATGCACTGAGCAAATAAACACAAAATTCACCATTTTAAAGAAGAGTTAGTCAATATAAAATATTGACTTTTACCCAGGAAATATATATTTTTTATTAAACCTAAGTTTGACATTGTATGCTTACATACATATTTCAAATATGAAATTTTTTTTAAAAAAAAACATAAGAGTTGATTAAAAACACTTAATTTCTCTAGTATTCTACTCTTCATTCTCTAGCATTTTTTGAAAAATATTCTATTTGTGAAAAGGGGAATATAGAATGAATTGAAACCAAAGCAAGGTTGATGTAGTGAGCTTTTGTCACTCAACCATCAAATCTTAACTTCTGAGTCTTTTTTTTCTTTCCTTTTTCATGAGTAAAGTTTATAACCCTTTGTCAAGTCTGTTAAAAAAGCAGTTTATTTCCTGGGATACATAGGAAATATGCTTTATTGTCATCTGTAGACGTTTTATTACTAAATATTTCACTAACTAAATTGCTAATATTAACTAAATATTTTCCAGCATTTTAGAAAATTTCTTTTACAAAACAGTGCTACAATTTATGTATATGAAACTTTTCAAAATAAAACTTGGGGAAAATCTGGCTACTCTTACTAAATTTCCCTTTATTTATATTATCTATATTTTATATATATTATCTGTTGTTTTTATCCCTGATTTACATACGAGAAAGATGTAAGCCAATATTGGCACTACATTGTTATTTTGTATTCAATATAATAGTTAAGGTAAATTTAAACCATGGAAAAGTAAGTCAAATATTACTAGCAATGCATAATCATCAAGTACTACATCAGGAAAACCAAACTCTACCTAATGTTAACAGAGAGCAAATTGAAATCAGTAGATTGTCTTAATTGATAGAATTGCATGTTAAATATAATGTAACAAATAAATCTATTCTTTTTATGCTTATCTATTTCACAAATTTATTTTTATAATCTCTTTACTAGTGTTTGACAGATATTGCTGTGACAAAAAATAAGATAGAGGCTCCAGATCATATTAAGGACTTCTTAAAAATGCCGGGAAATGTCATTACAAGAGGAATGTTGTAATTAATTTTTTAAGATCCATTTTCATTGTTACATTCACACAAGTGCATTTTGCATCATATGCTGTAGAAAATAAAAAAAAATTAATAAATATGTTGAGTAAGAAATTTTATTTTTATTCTCTCCAGTTTCTTGGTCCATGAATTCATGAAAATCATTTCGGGGGATTGAACTTAGAGTCTTCTCAGCATGATTCAAATTTGAAATATTCTTTTGTAATCAATCTGATGCATTTAAGAGACCTCCATCTTAGAATTCCTTTTTTAATGTGTTTTTGTTCTTATACTTTTGATGATAGTGTATTGTTTTTAAGTCAAAAATACCTTTAAAAAAAAGTGGAAAATAGAGGATTCGCCTATCTAGATTTGAAGAAATAGCACTTATATGAATTGTCCCTTAATAGTTTATTTTCTATTTTTGACTGTCTTTATTTCATTAGTATTTTAACTTTTTTATATTTGCATACAATTCTAAATTTGCTTGTAAAAAGAAGAAAGAAAAGCATAAATTGATGGAAAGAATACTCGAAAATAAGCTTAGCATCAAATATGAATAGAAGCACTGAATAGAGTTATGACATCCAGTAGTTTTCTTTTAGTAAAGAGGCTTCAAATACTACATAACTTTATTTATAAAAATGAGAAATGATTTGTTGAATAAAATATAATACAAAAGAAATAAAAAATGAATACTTTTAATCAATGATTGTCCCAATTTTTTACAAGCAAATTATATAAGACAAAAAAACTACACATGCAAATTTAATGTGACAATGATTCAAATGCAATCTACAAAAATAATTTACTGACAAATTCATACAAAAAAAAATGTCATTTTATATAAAGATGTTTTCAACATAATACATAGAAATCTCGTTTATGAAACAGATACTCTTTAAAACTTTCACCACATGCGACAGAACTTTTGAGAGTTCATCACACTACCTCCAGAACATGAAAATGCATTTGCAAACTCTGGCATCTGTTGCAAAGTGGCTAACACCCTGCAAAAAAAAAAAAATTATTTTCTTTATTTGTAAAAAGTACACAATGTGCAAAAGGGTGATACATAAAATTCAAGAACTTTTATTTTAATGGCACATACCTGCCAACATTAAAGAAATAAATTAACAGAAATTTTACCAGCAACATTTTTTAGGCTACAAGTAAACGTTTGATCATAATCATGTAAGTCAAAGAGAAAAATTCTATAAGCACTTACACTTAGCAAAGTATAAATTTGCAAACTAAATATTTTTTTAAACCATTATTTATAATTACTTAATATACTGCCAATAGCACTATCTGTTGAGGAATAAGAGAAGTATTTCTGCCATCAGCTAAAATTTTATCGCCAAAGTTTTTTTTTTTTTTTTCTAAATTTCTTCAACAAATACTTAGATATTTGAGAATGTACGTGTAAACAGGAGATATTCGTAAAATACAGGAGTTTTCGTCAAAAAACAGGAGACTTGGCAGGCATGATGGTACCCTACTTTGATGTTACAACTTAAAATTAAAAAAATGTACCCTTTACAAAAAAGGAGAGCATAAATCATGAAATAACACTGTAAAATAAATGAGTTGTGATGGCTCAGTAGTAAAGAAATAGGAATTGATGAGTACCGACTTGTCTGACAAGTCTGTCCAACAATTCACAAAACAATTGCCACCCTAATGTTGTTGGGAGCTTTAACGTCCTATGTACTCCCCAAGCCCACAATGGGCTATTGCAGGAATACTTTATTTAATGTAAAGTAAATATTAAACGTGATTTATTGCTGCTATTTCACTTAATTTGTATCAATGATATTTAATGCATTATGATGTACCTTCTGTGTTTTAAAAAAAATGAGCAAACATAAACTTTTATTGTTACTTTATTCCTCTTCTTATAGTGCATAATTTAACTTTGTGTAAAATGTTTTAGTTGATGCTTAAATAATACAAAAGAAAAGATTAGAGAAGCTAAAAAAAATATATATATATATATTTGAGAATTACAGGAGTGAGTAATAATAATGACTTTTAATAAAATTTGCATTGTTTTATCTTAATTCATCTCAAAATATAACAAGCAAAACAAACAATAAAAATGGAGGTTAATTTATAGCAAGATTTATTTCATTTGAAATCTAAAATTGTAATTAGTTAATGTTTTTTTTAATTATTTCGAAACAATTAATATACCATAACTTTTCAAATTTTCACTCATTTTGCAATACACCAAGCTAATTGGAAAAAAAATATAGTATTTTCTAATCAGCCTGGCACTTTTTAGGCTCTTTAGAAGCTGCTTATTTCCAAACTATCAGATAATTAGAAATGAGCTTATGCAAATACATTTTAGCTAATTAAAAATGTCACTAATTAGACTTGATTTACCATGCATCTTAATTCATAGCATCGAAGTAAAACAAAAATAATAAGCTTAAGCGAATTCAAGCAGGGTGAGTAAATCTTTCTAGGTTTTTAATTCGCCTGAAGGCATAGGGAGTAATTGTAATGAGCATTGAAATTATCAGTTTGAATAGAAAAAACTGGTGCCTAACACAGGCAAAATTAGAGCTTGATTTTTCAATAAGCCTAAGACATAATTTCAAAAGAAGGTTGTAATAAGGTACTAAAATTGGAACTTATTTAATTATTAAAATAATCTAGAGACAAGGGGTAGGAAAATTACCTCAGTTCTTCAGGAAGGTGAGTGCTTGAATCCTTTGATGACATTAATTTCTTGGGATTAATTATTTGGCACAAGGACTGAAAATTGAAAGGATAAACATTAGTTAATCAAATAAATGAAATACATTTTTTCCAGTTACATCAAATCAGAATGATAAATTCATAGCTGCCAACATAGATAGGAAAAAATCCAGTAAATTTTACGAAATAATGTAATTTTAATGATAATTGTTGCAAAATGTACTATATAGGACATAGGGAATTTAAAGGATTTTTGCCGTCAATGAAATAGAAAAAATGCAATATTTTCCAGTAATTATTAACATTAAATGGACGTGAAATGTTATGTACTATGTTTACTCATAATTTTCTATAGTAAATAGCATTTAATTAATCAAAGATTTTTCGATTAATTTAAAAAGGGAGTTCTGAATAAAAATAAATTCAATATTTTAGAACAAAAAAAAAATTATGAAATGCGATTTTTATAAGTAAGACTGACTAACTTCACTATGTATTAGTAATACTTATTTAAATATTCAAACAATCTGCGCAAAAAAACTCAATTTTAGGGAATTTTCAAAAATATGCAAAAACTGGGAGAATTTTTATTAAATCAGGGGAAATGGACAAAATCCAATAGAGTTAGCAGCTTTCTACATTAATTTAATTGGACATTTGAACATTTAGTAGTTTTTCATAATTCTAAATCAGAATAGGTTAATATTTCAGAGCTATATGAACCTAACTTATTGAAGATATTGTAGCTTAGTGTCTATGTCATATGAATGATATTGATAATAAAATGTACATCTATTTTTATTAATAGCTTAATTCATATAATATGCATACATAATACCTTCTCAAGAAATTTGAAGAAAGAATAAACAATATAAATCCCTTTAAGAGACCCAATAAAAAATATCCTATAGGTTAGGTTTTTTCTAAAATGATAGATGGTATTTTAGAGCTTGAACTTTCATGTCTTATCGTTTCCTAACATATATTTTATTCTGCATTTGAATCAATATTTTTTTTAGAATAAAAGCTCTAATCGGGTAGCATTACTTAATAATTGAAATTTTAAAAAATATTTGTTTTCAATAATAAGTTTTGAGATATAATGATTTAATATTGTTTTATGTAAATAATGTTTTGTTATATGTGACAAGAATTATTTGCTCGAGACTAAATGATGTAAAGAAAAGCTGATTATTATTTAAATAACGTTTTGTTTTGTGTGAGAAATATTTACTTGAGCATATATGAAGAACAGCTGATTATTTTTTTAAATAACATTTTGTTTCACATTGCAAATAAGTAATAATGTTTTATTTCATAGGAAAATTATTTACCTGAGCATATGACATGAAAAACAGCTGATTGTTGTTTATGTTCATTCCAGGCAATACATGCTCATTAGATTCTTCTTGGGCATGCCTTTTATAAGCCTACACAAACAGACGTAATATGTTTTATGAATCATTAGAATAACAGTACTTATTTGAGCACACTTTCTATTTTTAAATATGTTTTTCACAATTTGTGATGTAAATGCTGAAAGCTTATTTTACTCTTGTATGTAACATCTTTAGTGTAGCAGAATACAAATAGAATTTTTTTTGTAATACCAGTTAATAAGCAATATTTTCCATGGTCATGATATTGAAAAGTTATGTTTTATGTTAATAATCTGAAATTAAAGTTTTAGAAAAATGTATTTACAATTATAAGTTTTTCCCATCTATTCTATAGAAGAGAGAAAAAAATTATTATAATTTTTTTTTTTAATATTAAATTATAAAAGAAATCCCTTTGAGTTTTAATGCAAATTTTTCTTAACATTAGGCAGGTGCTTTTAATGCAATAGACTGATATTTTTTAAGGTGCAACAAGGAAAATACTGAATAAGCTTGATAAGAGCTGCCACACCTAAGGGTTATGTTTATTTAGATCTCAATTAATTAATATAGTTGTGACACATCCAACTGATACCAAAAATAAAAGAGAAGATAATGACAAACCAGGCCAACTGGTTGTTATAAAAATACCCAAGGGTTATTTGAATGGTGACATGACCCACCCTATTTGTTTAGGGTTTACGTCAAGATTACATCAAGATCATACAACTGGATTGAAACATGATTACAACTTCAATAAAAGATCGCCACAAGGAACAATGATACAAATGCGGTCAAACAAACAAATTATATAAAATAGGTCAAAGAACCCTTATAGTGGTAGCTGATTATAGGGTAGGAGGTCCAAGGACCCCTATTATAAATAAGGGTTATAAAAAGTAAATAAAATATTAAAGATACTTTTTATAATACCTAAGGGTTATAAAAAGTCTCTTTAATATTTTATTTTATAACCATCGTTGAACAGCCGACCCAATTTTGGGTTTTCAACTGCTAATGTTCAACTCTGTAATTTTGAACCAATCCAGAAGACAAGAGAACTCGTGGATCAATACCTCCAGAGGTATGATTAGTTATGGGAACATGGAGGCCTTTGTGACTCAACAGATTTGATGTGCACCTGTCACCATTCACTACACAGGAATCTTCGGCCGGCCAGGATCGAACCCACAACCTCTTGGACATGGGCACAGTACTCTACCAACCAGGTTATCCTGGTCCTATCTTTAATATTTGTCACGTTCAGACACAAGTATGTAATTGTAGGCATTTTGGAAGTTACAAATATAACTAGCAATAAATGATATATAACTAACATAAGTAAAAATATGATTTTAATAACTTACAACAAAAATATTTAATGAAGGAAAATATTATTCATTAAGATTTATCTCACAATTTTGAACTCAAAAGAAATTTTTAATATAAAAAGATAATTACTTAATTTTATTTACTGTAATTAAAACCCTAAAGTGATTTTTATAACAACAACATGAGCAAATTTTAAAATCTATAAAAGTAATAACGTTGGCATACCTCATAAGCAATTTTGACGCCTCCAATATCAGCAATCAGGGACCCAATTGTTAAGTCAGAATCCACCTGCAAATAAAAACATTTTAAATTAAAGATTAAAATAGCTAACTTATAAAGACCATAGATTTCAATACAAAAAATTTACAAAATGAACTTAATAAAAAAAATTGTTCCTAATAATTAATTCAATAATCGCAGGATTATATCGAATTCTGGGAGACTTCGAAACTTGTCTACCAATTTGACTGGATTCTAAGCTAATTTTTCATGTCTCAGTACAAAAGAAGAGTCAAAATTTTTTTGAGCAGTATAATATCCATAACTAAATAAAAGCTCATCATTCTCTTCAAAAAAAAAAAAGCATGTTAAGTTAACTTAAATTCAAGGTTTCCATACAATTTCCAAGATTTGAGAACAGAATTATTATTATTTTAAAAAAAATAATAATAATAACACCTAAGTAGATCACATAATTATAATATTTGTAGGAATAACATCTATAAAAACTAAAATGCATACCTATAAAACTCACAACTTTAGTGAGTAGTATAAATCTAATTTTTCTTTTTTTAAGTAAATTAGAGTAAATAAATTTCTGTTTAGTTTAAATGCAAAATTAGATGTTTAGTTGAAAGAGAAAAAAAAAGATTTAATTTTATAAAATAAACTTTTTATTGCAATTTTTTGAAGTTAAAGTTTGATTATCAATAATTTATTAGACATTTGTAAATCTCAGAAAAGAAAATTAGATAATATATTTTAAAAGCAAAATTTATAAAAAATTTTTAGCCAAACACATTTTTCTGAATTTGTTTTACAAAACACATAAACTCCTTATTATAATATTCTGAAATTCATGCGATTAAATATAATCGATCACTAATAAATGAATTTTTTGATTGCAGATAACTCTGAACCGCCAGTTAAAAATCACAAATTTCACAATAAAAAATAGTAGTTTCAAATGTCATAACATAAATACTTCAAATAAAATTTTTATCTAAATAACAATGCTAATAAAAAAAAATAATTTAAATAGTTTTTTTTTTTTAAATTTACGTACTGGAACTCCTTGCAAAGAATAATTTGAGACAGATTTTTTCACACAACCTTCCTTCATTTTAAAAGAGTGTAGAGAATTATTTCCAATCCAAGGCTCAAGAACACCATACATATTATAATTGATACCTACAAAGGAAAGAAAAATATTGTGGTTTTTACATGTCCTTTGTACATAATTTCTGTAGTTTGTTTAATAAAGAGGGTTTAAATGTGAATGTTATTTCAGCATAGCTGTCTACACAAATAGGTTTTACAAAATAATACAAATTTCATGGTAATTGTTGCAAAATATACTAAATATTTTACACAGAGGGATTTTTATAGTCATCAAAATAAAAAAACTGCAATATTTTCCAGTTATGATTTCACATTAAATGAACTTGAAATGTTATGTATTATATTTATTCATAATTTTGAATTGTAATAGGCATTTAATTCAATGAAGATAGTTAACTGAATTTTATAACTGAGGCTTGCTTTATTAATGACACTTATTTAAATATTCAAGCAAGCAATAATCTACACAAAAATTCTATTTCAATAGGGATTTTTTAAGGAAACATACTCCATTTTAGGGAATTTTCTAAAATGTACAAAAACCAGGAGAATTTTTATTAAACCAGTAGAAAGTGGCAAAATCTAGTAGTCTACTGGAAAAATCCAGTAGAGTTGGCAGCTATGAATGAGTAAATTTTCATGGCGGTTTAAATGTATCATCCCTGGTTTTAAGTTTTACTCATCTATCTACTGTTTATATAAACCGATTGACCCATTTTATTTTAAAAAGTTATGCAAAAAGATATGTTAAACATAAATTAAAAATTCCTCAAACTAATAAAAAATTCTATTATGTATTAATGACACTTATTTAAATATTCAAGCAAGCAATAATTTACACAATAATTTACACAAAAATTCTATTTCAATAGGGATTTTTTAAGGAAACATACTCAATTTTAGGGAATTTTCTAACTTGAACTTGAAATGTTATGTATTATGTTTATTCATAATTTTGAATTGTAATAGGCATTTAATTCAATGAAGATAGTTAACTGAATTTTATAACTGAGGCTTGCTTTATTAATGACACTTATTTAAATATTCAAGCAAGCAATAATCTACACAAAAATTCTATTTCAATAGGGATTTTTTAAGGAAACATACTCAATTTTAGGGAATTTTCTAAAATGTACAAAAACCAGGAGAATTTTTATTAAACCAGTAGAAAGTGGCAAAATCTAGTAGTCTACTGGAAAAATCCAGTAGAGTTGGCAGCTATGAATGAGTAAATTTTCATGGCGATTTAAATTTATCATCCCTGGTTTTAAGTTTTACTCATCTATCTACTGTTTATATAAACCGATTGACCCATTTTATTTTAAAAAGTTATGCAAAAAGATATGTTAAACATAAATTAAAAATTCCTCAAACTAATAAAAAATTCTATTATGTATTAATGACACTTATTTAAATATTCAAGCAAGCAATAATCTACACAATAATTTACACAAAAATTCTATTTCAATAGGGATTTTTTAAGGAAACATACTCAATTTTAGGGAATTTTCTAACTTGAACTTGAAATGTTATGTATTATGTTTATTCATAATTTTGAATTGTAATAGGCATTTAATTCAATTAAGATAGTTAACTGAATTTTATAACTGAGGCTTGCTTTATTATGTATTAATGACACTTATTTAAATATTCAAGCAAGCAATAATCTACACAAAAATTCTATTTCAATAGGGATTTTTTAAGGAAACATACTCAATTTTAGGGAATTTTCTAAAATGTACAAAAACCAGGAGAATTTTTATTAAACCAGTAGAAACTGGCAAAATCTAGTAGTCTACTGGAAAAATCCAGTAGAGTTGGCAGCTATGAATGAGTAAATTTTCATGGCGGTTTAAATTTATCATCCCTGGTTTTAAGTTTCACTAATCTATCTACTGTTTCTATCTACTGTTTCTATAAACCGATTGACCCATTTTATTTAAAAAAGTTATGCAAAAAGGTATGTTAAACATAAATTAAAAATTCCTCAAACTAAATCCTTAAAATTAAATAAAAAATATATACCTTTATCATCAAAAGCACCTGCTAATTTATTAGCAACATGAGCAGCTAGGATGCCATATTTAACAGCTCTGTAAAAATTTAAAAATAAATAAATAAAGATTAGAGTAGAATTATTTTGTTTTTATAATTAATTAATAAAAATATTTATGTATGCATTTAAAAAAGTTAAAAATAGAAAAATTCTTACAATGGGGATTCAACATCAAATAATGGTTCATCAAAAAGACCAGCCGGTACAACTAAAGAGGAAATAAAGATTTTATAGAATTGCAATTAAAACTTTAAAAGTAAATAATCAAATTTTACAAATAAACAAAACAACACTTTCAGGGACGGTGGTCAAATATTACAAATAAATACATACCTAGTTGATTTCCAACATATTTGTAATCAACAGATACATCATGTGGATAAATTGTCCAACTATGAGAGAAATAAGAAATTAAATTAATTTTTTAAAATGTATAAATAAAGAACAAACATTTTTGCCAAAAATATGACATGAATTTAAAACAGTTCAAACATAATAAAATAATTCACGACTCTCTTTTTTCCAAATAAGCCATTACTATTTTAAGAAATCGGACGAAAAATTTTTTTTGATTGGATTAGGAAAAAAATAGGAACAGCAAATATCGAATGAAAATCTTTATCTATCAACAATAAGTAACTGCGACCTCAGACCTAAAACAAGGGAAGCAAAGTACTTTAGCTCTTTGTTGCTTATAGAATTGTGGTTGCTGAATGTTATAAGTAATTATTTTTTACATTTCTGGTGATTTGAAACATTTCCTGGTGATTTGTAACATAGTGTTGCCAGACTAGCTACCCTGTGCCAGAGAGGGATAAAACAACCATATAATCCTATTACACTGAATAACGCAGTTGTCTAATTAGAACATTAATAAACTAATGTTTGAAATTCGAAAAGTTTTCTGTTAAATGTTAATTAATATCAGAAGCAAAAAAAAAAAAAAAATTCAAATTCCATTCAAGAAATTTTCTAAATGAATCGTGATTAGTCTTAAAACTAAATGAAGAAAGAAAATTTTAATTTGCATATTTTTATAATTTTTAATTTGCATATTTTGATTCAAATCATTTTGTAGCCTTAAAATCAAGTTTATAAGTTTGCATATTTTTTACAAAACATTTGAAATTAACTTTTTATGTTATTTTTTTTTATGATTAACAAATAAATTTTATGAAATTTCTTTTGGAGTTTCCTAGTTACACTAGATTCCAAACTATATATATTTTCACAGCAGAAAGTGCATTTTTAAATACAAAAAAAAAAAAAAAAATTCCCACTTTTTTTCAGAGTAAAAAATATAGTTAAAATTAAAAATTATATACAATATAGATTACATAAATATTACAGTATATAATTTACAAATTCTATATTCTTATACATTACATAAATCTTACAATACAATACAGGAAAATATAATTTTTCAAAAGTAGTGCAGCTCATTACAAACTATATATCTTAGTAGAGTTTTCTTGTACTGTAAAACATTCCTCAGAAGTTCTGCAAAACCTAAGCTCAGCTATTATTGACAACTATTTTCTAAACTGAAAAGTTGCCAATTAATAGCTATATCATTCCATAAATGAACATTTAAAGAAATTATGACCACCAAAATGTGCCTTTTACAGTAATATCCTCAGTAAAGTTCATTACATATGTGTAGTTGTTTCATTTACAAATTATATGACTCTTAATTAAAATCTTTACCTGTAGTCTGTAATTGCTTTGTTCTTCAACATGTCTTGTTGTTTGATATGTAAGAAATAAACACCATTTTTTATGTTTTGGAAGTAGTCAGCCTGAACTTGCAGCTAGAACATAAATAGGAAGAATAAATAGTCAATAACATTACAAATATTTTTTTAATAAAAATAAAATTAAACAGAAAGTGTACCTCTTGATAATATGAGTCTAAACTTCTATTTCGGGCGAATCCCGGATGACCGGATAACACAGCAAGTGAACGAATCTGTGATAAGACAAAATTAAATAAGAAATTTGGAACTATACATTATTTTATGTGAAAAAGAAACATCGAGTTTTACTTTAGACCTAAAAGTTAAATTTACATTACAGGTTATCTAAAAGAAAAAATAACTTGAACATGGGCTTTAGACTTAATCAGAGACTTTGCAAATAGTTCAAGATAAATATATTAAAAAAATATAGCATGCTTTAGGAATTATAAACCTTTCCCATTAGATTTTAAATGCCTGTAATTTTTATAGAATTCACACTAACAAAGTTTATTTTAATTTTCTTTCAATAAAAAGCAAATTTACATTTATTTAGATTTAAGAAAAACAGTTATTCATCATTGAAATTTCTTTAACTTATAAAATCAATTATTGATAAATTTTTGAATATGAATGGAAAAAAAAAAATTCTAACTACTTTTGGATTTTATATTTTAGTACAAATATAATTCCAATAATATATCAGATTTTATTTAGTAATTAGAATGTTTTTATAATCAAAAGTATCAATATATTTTTGTTTGTAATGAGAGAATCAGAAAAAAATATATATAAAAGGGACCACAGTGTCCCATCTGCATCAAAATGTTAAAGAAAAATGGCTCTATGATTCTCCACTGTATGATTCTTCAATGTAGGATTTATATAATTGTTACCTTCGATTCAGCAGACTCATGAGCATTGTCACCACTAAGCCATGGAAGACTACCTCCAACTGAATTTAGGGCACCAATCAATTTATGTAAATAAACATGAATCTGAAATTATAAAACAAAGTATGGTTAGTATCTAGATTTATTTTTATTCAACAAACATGGCATAATATTTTAACACTTAGCTTGATATACTTCGTTCACCAGGAGTTGGCACTTGGCTTTGTCTTCATCACGTGGTATCCGACGATACTATTTTGCTATTATTGGGAGAAGGATGCGAACAATCCTGAACAAGGTTTCTATATGATGATCGTATGATAAAAATATTTATTTCGCAATGTGTATGTGCATTTTTTAACATTAAATATTTAATAAATTTGATGATATTTCTCTCTTTTGTGTGAATAGTTTGTCCTGTTTGAGACATTTTGCTGCAATATATTTAATTAGCTAGAGTAACGAAAGGTATAATAGCAGATGATAAAGCGAAGTAAGTGACTGAAGAATCTGCTGTTTGCGTTTGGCGCATTAAGGATTGTCTCAATTTCAAACGTGGAGACGTTTGTCCTCTTATTAACACGCTAAAATTAATTCTTCGTCGAGGAGGTGGAACCAAGTGCCAACTCTTGGTGAATGAATTATACATCATTCAGATCGTGAATAAAGTTCTGAAATTAAAAAAATAGTCTTGTTATGGTGTTTAAAAAACTTTTATATATATATCTAAGAAAAAAGGAATCTAATCTAAATCTAATCTCATACTAATCTAATCTGACTTTTATATATTTACAAAAAAAATTTATTCATAATTATTTATAAAAACTATAACAATTAGTTCTTCAAGCTTTATCAAATATAAATTTATTTACTTTTATTATTAATTCCTTTCCTACAAAAACAAAATTTTCAGAAATAAATATAATAATAATTATTTTAAAGCACTAGTAAAAAATATAACTACAAAAAACATTAACTGTATATACTGTAATTATACTTCAATTACTCTACTTTTAATTACTGTAGGAGACTTTAATTACCATTTCCTATGATTTATGAGAAAAAATAGTTGTGAGAAAGTATCATAATCCTCTGTGTGTCTAGTTGTAAAAAAGTTGAAATTCACTAAGCATTACTCTTAAAAATAAAGAAGTATTCATCTCAAAAGCAAATTGTTTTGGTTTGTTAAGAATTAAAAAAATGTTATAATAAAATCAATGGTTCAGATAAAATAAATTTATATATTTTTTTTTCATTCAGTTGACAATATTACAAAATAATGGTAGCTTGAAAAAATTCTTGTTAAAAAGTTTCTTTTTTTCTTCTTTTTTAAATTTGCCAACATATTTACAGTAGCTACTTAATATTTTAAACACATAGAATCCTTAAACAAAATTTAACACCAAAATTTAAAAACAGAGTATGAAAATACAAATTTAATAAATTAAAAAACTAAAAAAAAAACTAGAGACAATTATAAATAATAAATATATTTTATAGAAAATATATTCATATGAAATTGAAAGACCGTAGAGAAAATTGTACAATGCATTATTAAGTGTTTTACTTTTAATAAATCACTGTAGAAAAACTAATCAACAACTTTAGATATGTGCTTTTATTTATTATAATAAGAGTGCCTTCATTAAAAAAAAATTAAGCATAGGTACTAAAAAACTAAACAATAATTCGTGGTTAATGAACGTCAATGGTTAGCATTGTTAATAGATCGCATGTGTAGTTGAAGATTGTAACATCTTTCCAAAATACATGATATAAGCCATTTAAATATTTATAAGCTTCCATGATAACAGGGTGGCTTATGATTTGCTTATTTTTGAGAAATGCTTCAGCAAGAAACTGATTTTCCTATCAGAGAAAAATTCCTTTTTAATTACAAAAATTATTACATTAAAAAAAACTTATGCAAGCATACAGATTGTTATTTAGTGATCCAAAATTATCAAAAATATGTTTGCATAATATATAAATTTTTAAAAAAAAGCCTTCAGTGTTGCATTGGCTGAATTAAATAAGCTATTAGTAGCATTTAATGTTGGCTTAATTATGGCCTTTATAAATTTGGTTACGAAAATTCCTAATAACAAATACATTTTTGAATTTACTAGTAGTTTAAATAATATAATTACTAATATTTTTTATGAAACAAAGTAACTTGAATGTAACTATATAAAATAAATAAACATATATAGAGAGAAGAAAGAATGAAAACTTGCAACAATTATTTGTTCAACCTACTTTGTCATGAACACTTGAGGGGAAATAATGCTGAACATACAATGCACCAACGGCATGACCTAAATACTGACTGGTGACATCAATACAATATTCCCAGTTATCTTCAAAACTTGAATATGTATCAGTAATACCTAAAATATTAATTCAACAATTAAAATGCAATAAGAACATTTTGTAAATCACTAAAAACAATTCTATGCACTACAAATGAAAAAAGTTGCTCAGTGCTCAACTCCTTAAGGTTGCAGTGGACAATCTCTTCAAAACTTCCTCATTTCAGAAAACAGCAAAAACACATTTGAAATAAAATTCGTTTGTTATTAAAATTAATTTTTTTTTAAAAAATTAAGGTAAATGTTTAGTAAAACTTTGTAAACTTCAAAAGATAAAACGGATTTTGAGGGAATATATTCATTTTTGGAGTGGAACAGAATAAATATTTTGTTTGAGAAATGAGAATGCTAAATTTGTAATCAATATTACAAAAAAACTTAATTTCTTATTGAAAAAAATAAACATTTTGAAAAACCAATATTAATTATAAAACCACCAATAGAGCTCACAAATATTTTCATAAATGCTACTATTTTTAATTATGGCACTAATTATAAAAAAAAATTAATTTCCATGTATACCTAAAATTATAAAGTTGTATGGATTGAAAAATACAGTTATTGGAAAAACAAGAAAATTTTTCCCATAAAAAATAAAAAAAAAAACAGATGCTTTTATAAAATTTTAAAATCTAATTTCTGCTACTTATAAACATTAATTTTTTATTTTTCATTTTGGACTTGAAATGGATATGAATTGATGAAAATAAATATGGTCATAAATATGGTAAAGAAAATATCACCATCAAAAAATATTTTAAGTATATATCACTCCCCAAATATTGAAAAATATTCACTCGAAATAATAAAAAAAAATCTCAAAGATATTTTTGAGTTTAAAAACTAGAAAAAAGTAGCAAAACATTAAAAAAAAAATGTGCATGGAAGAGTGAACTAATCAGATTCTCAATTTTTTAATGCATATTTCATATGAATTTTCATTTCAATGAAAAAGTTTTAATAAAAAATACAGTTAGCAAATTACCACACAATATTGTCCTCTACAAATGAAGTTTGAAATTCTTATGCTTTAATTAAAAATAAATTGTTTATTTGCTTAAAAAGAAAAAAACGATATATATCTCCACTCTCTGGCATTTAAACATACTTAATTTTTTTTCGATTCTAACAATGATTTTAACATTTCAAAGCTCATTCTACTGGTTCTGTGTTACAGAACTCTAATATTATTAATTACAGGCAATTTTTTCAAACAAAACTAAATACAAATTAACAATAGACATAAAGCTGGGGGAAAAACAGTAAATATATTTTTTAAAGGTACCTTCAAAATCTTGTTTAAAGCTATTTACAACAAGCCTGAATTTAGTAGATGAATGAGGAGCAAATGTATGCATAAATCTCCACATGTAATAGTTATTTAGAACACTGAAATAGAGAAGAGCATAATTAGAATGTACACAAAAAACTAAGAAAAATATATCAAAAACATTACTAATAAAATTAAAAAAATACTTTAATACCAGGCAGAAGAAATAACCACTTGTGATTATTTAATAATCCCTCTAAATTTTTATAATTATTATTTTGATGACTAATCAGTCATATAATATATAAAGACAGACATAATAAAGCATATATAATATTTTTTGTTAAAAAATTAACATAAACAGTAAAAGCTCAATGTAACAAGTACTATGACAGTAGTGTTATTTGAAGTTTGCTATTAAGACAAATTTCCAAGTTGCCATCAAAATGATGAAATAAAATAAACAAAAATTTTATGTTTATTACCAGAACAAAACTACTACCTTGCTATTATGACAAAATTTGTTTTAGGAAAATACATTTTTCTGCCCTTTAACAGAGCAATATTATCCAGAAAAGATTCAAATAGAAGAAAGACACTTTAATTAATTTTTGTTGGTAATAGGTTGGTATAAGGTAATGACATTTTTGCCTTTTCTAAAGAATAGAGATACAAAATTCAATCTACAATCTGTAGGGGTAAAAAATTTACTTTAGATAGGTGTTTTAAATCAAAATAGCTTCACAAAGTAAAAGAAAAGAGAATGTCTATTTAATTTTTTTTTTTTTTTTTTTTTTTAATATTTTTAGAGCTATTTTAACATTAAACATGTGTTAAATCAAGTATTAAATATGTGTATTTGCTTATTAAGGAAAAGCTAGCTACAATGACAATTTCACTGTTTATTATGATTTAGGGTGATAACAGATTTTTAATGTTTTTGTTATTTAAATATACAATTTCAATTCTTATTTTACAGATTTTGTTTTTAACTTGAATTTTTTTTAAATTTTTGAATCTCATGCACTGTTTAAATTGTAAACTAATAGACTAAACCCATTTGTTTAGGAAACTATATTTTGTTAGAAAAAAAAATCTCATTAAAAAAATTAGGCTTTATTTAAAAATAAGAAATATATTTTATTAAAAATCAGTAGAGGACATACAACATATTTACAACAAAAATAAATATTTTGAATATAATTTTATATATTAATGAAATATTACCTTGAATCAGTGGAGGATATAATCTCAGAGATATCTTTAAAATACTTTTCTGATAATACTGCAATTTTTGTGTCAGCTGTAACAACATCAGGAAAATAACTCTGCAATATATCTGTCCAAGAAATCTAGAATAAAATATCCAAGATAGTAGAGTCTCTTCATTTTTAAAATAGAAGAAATATAATTAAATATAATTAAAAACAGAGTGTAAAATTAAACATCAATTCACTGGTATATAAGGCATGCTAACTTGATTCTACCATGAGGTATACTTTATGTTTGATAATTGTCTAATCTAATTGTTTGTTAATTGTCTCTTGTTTGTTTGCTAATCTCCGAAGTTTAATATCTACTATCAGTCGAAGAAATTGGAAATTTTTAAAAAAAAATAGTCTTTCATGTTTACCTTTCATTTTCATATTAAAAGAAATATAATTAAAAACAGCAGTTATTAATTAACTCTACATAATTCTAGTTAAAACAATCAACAAAACCTCATATTTTAATACAAATAATTGCCATAATTGATGACAGATAGTGATTACATAGAAATAGATCAATTTTGATGGAGATTACAAATAATCAAAACTTACAATTATTGTTGAAATCATGATCAATTATAATGAATCATGTCTTACAATTAATAATATAAATATATAATTAATATGATATTAATCACAATTGCTATTACACTGGCAACTTATCATTGAAATTTAAAACACCACAATTTATGTTAAAAAATATTTAATTTGGCTTAAAATTACATGTTAGTGATGAATCCAATTAATTGTTATAAGTGGTTCCTGATGTGGTTAGACAACAATTGTAATACAGTTGAACCTGTTTATCTCGAAAACCTGTATTTCTCGAAATTTCTTAGTTTCCCGACATTAACGATTTAATTTTAATGTATTTTTCCAAGTTTATCTCGAAAGAATTTCTTTCAAAACCTGTGTTTCTCGAATTTTGAAGGAGAATGTACATAATCGTAACCGATGCCTGGACAGCAGAACTTGTTCAAACAAGCTACATTAGAAGAACAGAAAAATTCCCTAGCCCCATGGGAAGTAAGAATGAGCAGATTGGGAGGTCGTTTCTTGGAATTTCCGGTTACTATCGTCACACTCTCCAACCAATTGAGTGTATTCAGACAATGAAAAGTTGATTGATGAGGGGGCGTCACCACTGGGCATCAGTTTCCACACATGGATAAGAACAACACAAAGAGAAATTCATTTCATCAGTAGAATTTTTTTAGGAGGTCCTTGGTTTGAGCGTCTCAGTTTTTTTTTAAACATTGTTCAATTGAATTTTGATTAAGTATGGCAGGGGCTAAATGTAAATTGAATGTTCTCTCCATTGAAGAAAAAATGAAAATTTTAACATTCTTGGACGGAAATCCATTAATGAAAAAAAAAGTTGCAGTGAAGTTCGGTTTACCAGCAAGCACTCTTTCTACAATTATTAAGAATCGAGAAGCTGTGGAGCAAAAATTTCATAGCAGCAACAAGAATGCGAAAAAAAGCCGAAAATGCACTTTTCCGGACGTGGATGAATGTGTTTTAAAATGGTTTACACAATGCAGGAGCAGCGGTATTCCTATCAGTGGACAAATAATGCAACGAAAAGCTGATGAATTTGCTAAAGAGCTTGGCCATGAAGATAATTTTAAAGGCAGTAACGGATGGCTAGAAAGTTTTAAAAATAGGCACGGTATTATTTTTCGAAAACTTTGTGGTGGAAGTGCATCTATTCCGGAAAGTGTATGCGAAGACTGGATTAAAAACATTCCTGATTTAGTGCAAGGCTATGAGCCAAAAAATATTTTCAATGCTGACGAGACAGGACTGTTTTATCAATGTTTGCCAGACAAAACTGCTATGTTTAAAGATGAAGCATGCAGGGGAGGAAAACAAAGTAAAGCTCGTTTGAAATTGCTCTTAGCTGAAAATGAAGCAGGCACAGAGAAACTTCCCCCTCTCATGATCGGACGCTCAGAAAAGCCTAGATGCTTTTCTAAAGTAAAATCCTTCCCTTTTCCATACAAAGCAAATAAAAAATCTTGGATGACGAGTGAAATCTTTGGAAATTGGTTAAAGTCCTTAGACAAATCCATGCGATTAAAAAAAAGAAAAATTATTCTTTTTATAGACAACTGTAGTGCGCATAACAATCTGCCTGAACTGAAAAATGTTTGTGTGAAGTATTTTCCCGCAAACACCACCTCAAAGCTTCAACCTATGGATCAGGGAGTAATCAGAAGTTTTAATGTTAACTACAGAAAACAGTTGATCCGCAAACTTGTTGATGCAATTGATGAAGGAAGTACGCTTCCCAAGATAAATGTACTGGATTCTATCAGAATGACAGACCACGCATGGAGAAATGTAACACAGAAGACCATTCAAAATGGTTTTAAAAAAGCTGGGTTTAAGAATGAGTGTGAAGAAGAGATGGGGATTATTGAAGAAGAGACTGAAATTTCCGAAAAGGAAGCTGAAGAAACTTGTATCACTGATGACGAAATGATCGAAATAAATTCACAACATTGGAATGCAATAAAATCTGGATTAAATGTGAACATTTCCTTTGAAGAATTTTTGCAAGTGGATGACGCCTTGGCCACATGTGGAACTTTGACAGATTCGGAAATCGTCGATAATGTCGGATGCATTTCCGAAGACGAAAATGAAGTAGACGAAGAGCATATAGAAGCACTGAAAGTGACAGTAAAGGAAGCTGAAAAAGCTGTGGAACGTTTAACAAATTTTCTTGAATGTCAAGAAAACGTTGGACACGAGGGGTTCGCTGCTCTTTCCAACATTCGAAAAATTATCGAATCAAAGAAAATCCGACGTCAGAAATCATTAAAAGACTACCTATGAGGTGCGTATGACTGTTAAAAACTTTTATTAGATGTAATTAATATGTAATTATAATTAAATTCTTTACAACATAAATGATTTAAAGTTTCTTTTAATTAAACATTGCTACTCAAATTTCATTTTTTAAACTAACCTGTATAGCTCGAAACCTCTCTATCTCAAATTTTTTTCCCTTTCCCACGAGATTCGAGATAGGCCAGGTTCGACTGTATTAAACTTGTGGTCAATTTAGTTTTTACCCAACTTTACAATACTTACACTAGAAGATAATCGATCAAGCTCTTGAACAGTAATAATAGAATATAAATCCTTAGTATTCCTTAATGTGTCCGGTCTTGGGGTAATCTGTGAAAAATGTAAGCTATTAATTTTTTATGTAAAAATAAAAATTCATATTTTGATCAGAAATACAATCAAAATATAACACAAGAGAATAAAAATTAAAAAATCTTTTAAAATAAATAGTTCATTATAGAGAAGACATTTATTTAAAAATAAACTTAGTTTACAATTAAAAATAAAAAAAACATTAAACATAAAATTCTTTATATAAGTTTTTTTTAATAATAATAAAAAATAAAAAAAAAACATTTTTTTTTTTTAATAATAATAAAAGCGCAGGTCGTCGGGCTACCGAAGCGGGGGTGCCATCCCCTCTGCAGAGAATCAAAATTGTGATGGCATGTCTTCAGATCATCCTCAGGGATGTTTCCCAGACCGTCGCCAATAGCCCATTGTGCAGCTCTAGTGCGACGTAAATGAAATATAACTACAACAACAACTTTAATAATAAAAAACCATTTTAAATTTAATAATGTATAAATTATTTTTGTAAGAATTAAAAATAAAAGAAATAATATATTTTTATTGCTCAAAGAATTTGCATGAGACTGTATTCATCAGTCTTCATATGTATTTTTAGAACTGCTAAAAAATATCTTCTTTAGAGCATACACTACAAAAGAGAGGTCAAAAATTGATTTTTAGATATTTAAGAAATTTTTAAAATGTGACCAATCATAATCAATAATAATAAATATGGAATTAAAACCATCAAAATTAGTTTAGTTTGAGATGAAACTTAAAGGGGTTCATTCTTAATAATTTTAATTCAGTAAAATAATTATAAGGATGATTTTAATTCTCTCCTTATACTGTTATTGATGTTACTGTTATTGGATGATTTTAATTCTCTCCTTATTATACTGTTCTTGATGATACTGTTATTGATAATAATTTATCAGATTTGAAAATTGTTTTTTTTTTTTTTTCGTAAAATGTAAATAATAAACTCTTAACATGTAAATTTTAATGAGTTTTTTTTAATTTTTGAAAGCAAGATTTGCAATATTATTTCTGTAGAGGGTGATAGGAAAATACATGTTCAGGGGTCTGTCTAGATTTTTTTGAGAGGTACCTATTTCATGAAAATTTATAAATTATTTGTGAAAAATTAAAAATTATATTAAAAAATCAATACAAAAATATGGTAAAAATATGGATTTATCGTTTCATAAGGGATACAAATATAAAATTTTAAGAAAAAGTTTTTTTCCCTAAAGTTGAATTTGTGAAGGTACCGCTAAATGGTAGTAAATTTGGCCAGGACAGACCCCTGATGTTAAGTGACAATCCTGAGTTACAGAAATTTATTATGAAATGACTATTTTATAGTTAATTATACAATATCTTGCAAAGTTAGTTTAAGATTAGTTTGAAATTTTAATGTGATTTTTGTAATATATATTAAAAAGGTTACTATAAATATTGCAAAGTTAATAAAACTTTGAATGGTATGAAACAAATTATGCTAAAGAAAAATGCCTAAATCTCCATAAATATAAATAATAATTTTACAAAAATACAACTGCATATTATACAGGACATGTTACATATTAGACAGTTTTGAACAGTAGGAGACAATCTTGCACCAATCAAGAAAAATTTGCTTAAATCTGACTCTAAATAGTTAAATGTTAAGACCTACTTTAGATTAAAGGAAAAATTCTTTGAATTTAGGAAAATTACTTGGACAAATATTTATAATTATATGAACAAAAACATTATTAGACCAAATATGAGGAAAATTATTAAAATTATTATAGCTCATCACAAAATTCTCATAATTAATTGAACATATTTGAGCTTAAATTTGATTGCACTTTTTAAAAAGAATAAAGTAAATATCTGGAACTATTGAAAAATCATTATTTACAAAGAATAATTAGTAAATAATCTTTTCATAAATTCCAACACCAAATTTATTTAGCAAAGATAATGCAATTATATTGCATTATCTTTGCAATATAATTGCAAAGATAATGCAAATGAATTAAGTTAATTATTTGTAATAGTGCCCTAGTTCAAAAATTCACCTAAGAATCTTCTTGTAGTAAAATGTGTCATAGTTGTGTGAGTGTGTATTTCAAATTCAGATATTTAACTCTTTTCTTACAACAGTTTTGCATTATTTCAATATTTGGTATCAATATACTTAAAATTTAATTTTGTGAGTTTTTATATTATTATATAAAATGTATAGTTTTAAATAGATTATTTTTAGACCTAATGATATGTAAAATTAAAATAGCTTAAAATTAACATTTACAAAATAATAATATCAACACTTTTCATGGATTTGGTAAAAAGTTTTATTAAAAAAAAAGATCAGAGTTTCAGTTGGGTTCTTTGAAAAGTTAAACATTTCAACAACAGACTCTGTAACTTTGACGTTTTTCAGCTGCTGCCTTAAATTCACTTCTGTTAAAAGAAAAGAAAAAAAAATGTGAGCTACATTCCCATTTCATAGAGATTCTGCTTAAAGTTTTTATCTTTTGCACGGTGGTGTAAAATTTGATTTATGTTTTTGAAATACATATATATATATATTTTTTAATTTTTGATTAATTTATTAAATATAACCTTCAAAAAAAGCTAAAAATTACAGTATGATTTTTTATTTATTTATTTATTTTTTTTTTTAAAGAAAAGAAATGTTTAAGAGCAACATTGATAAGCTAAGCCATAAGTGTTAAATAAATAGAATTGTATAATCCTAGTTGATTTCACACATCAGCATTTCACACATTTAGCATAACATTTTTAATTATTATAAATTAAATATTATTGTTCATTAATTAAATATGTTTAGTAAGCACCAACTTTGTAAGTAAAAGGCCTATCTTAGGCTCCATATACCTTTAGATATCTTTTAAATTCTGATTTGAAATTAATATACAATTGATGCAAGTAGAGAATATGTTTAAAAAAACAACTTTTCAATAGAAAATAATGTATTAGAATGAACTTAACTTAAATCACTTACTTCAGCAATGCGTTTTTCATAGCTAAATACTTGATCTGCAAATTTGGTGGCTTTGTACAGTTCAACATCCATAGCATGAACAATGTTTTTGATAAAGAGTTGATAAGCTTTAACATACTGAAAAATATAAAAAAAAAAAAAAAATTTATTTTAATATAAACTTATACATATTATAAATTTATACATTTTATAAATTTATGTAAAACATTTAACTTAAAAAAAATAAAAAATGAGTAAAAAATTAACGTAAGAGTTTAATTGTGTTGTTAGCATTAAAATATATGAAGGTCTTATAATAAATCTGTTAAAAAAATTTCTTCCCTTATTTATGATACATAGTGGTAAAGATAAAAGAGGCCCAGTGTACATTATGACAAAGGTCTGCTTTTATCTTGGCCACTCTATATTTTATGATATTTCTGATTTAATATTTATATGGATGACTTTTGGGTGACAAAGGTAAAATAACAAAAGCCTCACTGGAATTTTTACGTGACCCAGGCATGTCAGGCAACATTATTGTTTAGTCCAACCAAGTTAATGTCACATATTTTAAATTTAAAGTTAATTCTAAAACAATTCATTCTGGACTAGTGGAAAAGCATATTAAGTAAGGATTTCAATCAAATTAACAAGAACATGGTCAACAGTATAAATAAAACAAGGAATAATGTTTTGTAAAAAGCTTTCTAGTGATTCAATATAAATTATAAAGTTGATTGAAAACCTTACTTTAACATGTTCAACTTTTCTATTGTATTGTTTTAAGCTAAAGGTTTGGACTATACAACGGTAGTTTTTAAATTCTATGAACACAAACTAATTGATCTAGTAAAAAAAATATCTGGATGTATGCAATTGTTAATAAATTAATTCTCCAATTCACTTTCAGCCTTACTATAATTCAATACACTTGTTATATCAAAAAGCACTGTCAGATATAATTTGATATATGAAGAAAAAAAAATATAACAAATATATAGTAGGAATATCATTAAATGACAATATACAGAAATCATTAAATGACATCCACTAATTAATATTGAATAACAGCTTATTAAATATTAAATGATACTACATCAAGAAATATGAAATGTTAAAGTTTGCATCGTATTTCCTCAATTTACAAGCTAAAATAGGCTTATAAACCTAAAGCAAAAGAAGCACAATATATATGTAGTACATAGTTTTCCTTTCTAAAAAGTTGAAAGAAATAATATCAAATAAATGATATAAAATTTAAAAAAAACAAAATTATTCCAATAAACAGATCTCCAAATGTGTCCTTTATTTAAATTTGAAGCATATGTTGAAATTTCTTAACCTACAGATGAAATATTTCAGGAATTCAGAAAATAAAATGATATAATGCATTTTATATTTTTCCCAGGAGTATTAAATAAAATTACATGAATCAGTTTAATAATATAAACCATAAGAGTAATTACAGTTGCATGATCTTCATGACTAAGACTTCTTACTAAGGAAAACTGCCACTCACAAACTTTTATTATTATTATTTAGACGATTTAACTGTCCATATTGATGAATATAATATTCAAGTTATTTCGTTTATGTATAAACAGTATTCATCAGAAATGTTCAGAGACATGATCAAATAAGCCATTATGGAAAAGTCAGAAATCGTCCATATAATTTTCAAAATTTATTTTCATGCCTAATAGAAAATTCTAAAATAATTCCAGCAACGAATTTAGAGGTTGTGTTTTATGTTGAGAATTTCTTGGAATTGTGAGTTACGATGAATGCGTGATCTCAGTCTAGTGAAAAAAAAAAAATAATAAAAATACAGCTAAATCGTAAAATAATGTCAAATGGTGCAAGTAAAGAGTCTTAAATAAAAATAAAATACAAATTCCGATCACTGATTTTGTACCTACTATCGCGATAAAGAAAGAAACATGTTTACTTATTGCGTCATTATGCCATCATGAACACTAGTAATATAGTTTCTTTCTGTAATACAGCAGAAACAGTTTTTTAATATATTTATAATTTTTTTTCCTTGTAAAGAACTTATCAATTGAAGTAGCCTTGAAATAAATAGCACATTCAAACCCAGTGCCTTAAAATTCATGAAAACAGCTATGTTTGGCATCATGATTTAATAAATACTCCAAAAAAAAAAAAAAAACAAAAAAAAAAAAAAAAAAAAAAGAAATATATAAGAACAAGTCTGTAAATAAAAATAGAGTAAATTGTTGTGTATCTTTAAATAATAATTTCAAGACATTAATATAATAAAAATAGGAGAAAAACAAAACAATTTCATTAAAATAAATTTAAGGCAAAAATCGAAAGTAATTAAACAATCTCAATGGAAATTATCATAACAACACAAAATTACACAATATTGCTAAAATTAACAGCATTCAGGAAAATTTAAGAAATCGGTAGTAATATGTTTTGAAAAAATATTTGAAAACTCATCACTTTATCTTTCCAATTACAAAAACAAACATCCGTTTTGAGAATTTAATTGGAAAGTTAAAGCAATGAGTTACTCCTCGTTTTAGCCTTCGTGATTTGTGGAAATAACCATTTAAATACTTTACTACCAAATCTTTTAGTTTTCCCACAACGTTGGTCAGCCTAAATGTTATTTAAAAGTGTATAATATTTACCGGTTCATCATAAGTTTCATAATATCGGGGACTCGGTAAACCCAGACCAGCTGGAACAAGCTAGAAAAGAAAAGAAAAATATTCTACAAAAAACTTAGATAAAAAGATAACATTCTTAAATGAGCTCAATAGCTCATAACAATCAGAAAGCATTTTATTTCAATATATGAGTCTACAAACTAACCACTTGTACAAAATTAAGCACGATTTGTTAATAAGAAATCTAAACGTGAAGCATTACGTATAGAATCGTGTAAGAATATCAGTTGAAACTGAACTATACAGTGAAGCAGAGTAACGAATTCAAAAATACGAGACCACAAATATAGTCATAAAAATAGAGCATGTCACGATCACGCGTGCAATATTTGCCAGCGAAAAGAAAATACCAAAAATCAAAGCTGCAATTTTTAATCCATTTGTGCCTAACATACTTTAAAAAAATAAATAAATAAAAAATAAAACGAAAGAAATAGATAGTGTTAACAAAATGGCCATTATGCATTTAAAAAAAACTATATTTGTATTTAACTTCGTAATCAAGGAGACTAGCTAGTTATCAAATGAACGAACCTCGCTTACTCTTAACAAATATGTAATATCCCTTTATTTCATGTAGGTGTTAATCAAATTCAGCTTTCTTTTCAGTGTACAGGCTTGCTAATTCTTAAGCTTGTTGTAAAATATATTTCCTAGAGTGATAGATAAATTATAACCAAAGCTTTCAGAATTTTTAGCAATTTAGCCAATATTTTAAAAGCTTCACCAAGAAAGGGATGGAAAAAAATGGCGTTGGATATGAACTTTTAAATCACTTATGTGTAGTGGTGCAAAATATTAGTTTAAATAAATAAAAAATAATACATTAACATAGCTACCACTAGAAAAAAATTTTACCAAAGCATAAAGTATTTGCAGGCATAAGATTTATCCTCCATAATTTGAAGTTTTACTAAAATATATATACATTCCTTTTTTTAGTAGTACTAATCAGAATCAGACATTTTTCAAAATAAATTTAATTTTTGTAAACGTCATCAGAAATGAACATGAATGTTCTGTATCTGACCTTTATGTATCCGTTTACATTATTCATAAGTAATGGTGGACAGAATTCTAATTTATATAAATGAATTTGATAATGGTTTCATGAAGCAAATAGAAATTTTATAAGTTTTAATTTCTCTTTAATCTTAGGAACTCAGATGAACAATATTTATTGCTCTGTATCTCTCAGTTGCAAATATTTGTTAGCACATAAAATTTGTAAAATTATTTCGATTACTCGAAAGCTGTTCACCACTTTTAAATTTCTAGCCAGATCATAGTAACACTGATAAAACTTTGTGGAGGTATCGGCTACGAAAGAAATATATTCACAATTAATGAATTAAACAAAAAATTTTCTTAAGACTAAGAGTGTTATCGATTTTGTCATTTTCTATAGCATTTAAGATGTCTGAAAGTAGGGTTCTTTGGTACAAATCGGCTTGATTTAATTCAGGATTTAAATAGATTTTTAAATAAATATGCAGACTTTAAATTTACAAAGCATTGATATCGTTTCAAATTTTTACGAATTTTCATAGTTTTAGAATAATTTAAATTTATTGTAAAAATATCGATGTTATAATAGTTCATTCAGCAAAATTACATTGGTGTGGCGTAATGAGGCAAACTTTAAAAATGACTAAAAAAATCTTTGAATTATAACATTAGATTTTACTAACTACGAAGAGAACAAAAAGACAATTAAATACAGTTTTTTTTATTTATTACATCTGTAAAAAATAGCTATTAAATAGTGATTTCTCTCAAAAAGCATGATGATAATGAAATTTCTATTAATTCTCAGATTTAAAGCCAAATCTTAAAAATTGCATTCCACTTTAATATTACAAATATATTTATAAAATTTAAAATACAATAGAAAACTATTAAAAAGTAATTATTAAACTATGTTGTAGAAAAAGTTTAATAAAATTTTTATTGCTTTCCTTGATTTCTTCTTTTTTTTTTTTTAATTTTTATTAAACAGTTAATTTTTTTTCTTTTTTAACTAAATGTGCAGGTTAAGTTATTAAAGCATTTGGGGGGTCAACCTTGTGTTCAAGTAAGGTATAAGCAACTCCATTTATTTTGTCTTTCCTAAAAATAACATTAAGAAAAATACGCATAGTTAATTTTGTTATTTGTTTATTTTAATTTCAATATTTGACACACATTTTAATAACTCTCTACATACATTTCAAGCATATTAATACATACATTTCTATTCTATTGTTCATAAATTTGAATCTTGAATTTGCAAAACAATTTTGTTTAAAAAAAAAAAAAAATTTTTTAGAGATTTAAAAAAAAAAAAACAGTAATATAGATTGGAATAATATAGAAAACAGTAATATTGATTTATTTTTAATAATATTTAAATTAAAATTATATTTATAAATTTTAATTATAAACAAGAGCTCATAAAGTTTCTTTTAAAAAAATATTTAAAAGAAATCCAATTCAAGAGGACAAAAAATCTGTTCTAAATCAAATAAGATTTTTCTTTTTCTTTCAAACTAATTATCAGATTATAAGATCTTTTTTAGATTTTCTTTTTTATTCTTTTAAATTATAAAAAACACACATGAATGAAACCTGACTGATAGGCACTTTTCACATTAATTTTTAAAATGTGATATTTTGTCGGAAGTTTGAAGTACTAAAAGATTTCATTCATTTGAGTACCAGCATAAGGCAAAGCCACTTTTAGGAAGCATAGACATTCTATTATGTATCCCATAACAATTGACAATAGCGTCCCTATTCGAAGATAATCTCTTGCTTTTCTATTCCATAAGGGATCTTTTTTTTTCAGCAATTGCAATGTAAAAGATTTTTATAAAACAAAAATCAAACAGTTAATGAATCTCCATTTCGTAAGTGCATTCAATAACCAAGGCGCACAGCGACCAAACAACAATTCAGCGAAAACTGTGCAAGTTGATCACTTGTAGGGTGTTTGACCAGAAAAGGACGAATCATTGTGCCTGTTCGTCAATTCTTCAATCATTGTATTCCTATTACTATAACCATTCAAAGCGAAAGAGTTAAGAGGCCTCACCCTAGTCAAGTTATGTAAAAAAAAAAAATAATAATAATACATAATAATAATAATAAAACATTCCTTTCTGCAGTGCAGTAACAGGAAAATCTATTTCTTCATCGCAAAAATGTGGGTTATCACTTATCACTAAGGCCCGGATTTTGATGACATTTGCATTTTTGGACATTTTTTGTCCTTTAGAGCATTTTTTTACATTTATAGGGCATTTTTTTTAATTTTAGGGTGTATTTCGCATTTTTTGTTAATTTTTTCTAATTTTTATTATTTTTTGGAGCATTTTTACTACATAAAATGCAAGATTTGTCTTATAATTTGTCTTGATTCAGAAAATGCTGCATCAATTATGATAGCGCAAAACGTGTTGGCCTCTGATAAAATCGAAGGAAACTTATCATTTATAGGTCTAACTTTGCTATTGTTTCCTCGTCAATTACAAGCTTGGAGAAACAAGAATTGGAACTTTGCGATGCAATAAATTATATTGACATAGTGAGTCAAGTGTTGCAAAAAGCAAAGGGGAAAGATAGCACAGAGAGTAGCATCTAAATTGAACAAAGTTTTGGAGAAGAACACTGGCTTCCAAACAATGAAGAAAATCTCTAGGATATTAGCAGGTGAAGCAACATCTTTTCAAATTGAAGAATTGTCAGTAAGTCAGACCGTCTTTTTCAAGTACGCACCAATAACATCAGTAGACATTGCGAGAAGCTTCTCCAGGTATAAAAATTTAATTTCAGACAAGAGACGCTCGTTTACATTTCAAAATATCAAAAATCATTTAATAATTCAATGTAATTCTGATATTTAGTAATATTATGAGATGGAAGTTGTTATATTCATTAAAGTTTCTAAACAAAATGAAAATGTTTTGGAGTCAATACATTTTCCTTTTTTTTTTGTTATTTTAGGATATAAAACATATTTTTCAAACTTTAATGAACGTAGAACAAGTATTGCATTGCTTTATATTTTTTTGAAATGACTCATAATAATTTTAAAGAGTAAAACAATGTTTTAGTTCAATATTTTTACTTTATTTAAGTCACGTCATAAGGCATTTTTAGCGCAATTTTCGCATTTTTAAGTGCATTTTTTGCACTTTTTAAGGTCATTTTTTTACACTTTTTAAGGGCATTAGTTGAGATTTTTTAGGTCATCAAAATCCGGGCTCTACTTATCACTATATAGATCACTTATCACTAAATGTGGGCTATCACTTATCACCCAATTATAAATTCACAATGGAACATATTTGACGAAGTGGACTTCGCGATCTGCCAAACGCTCTGCAGAGTAGAGGCAGCGGGTTCGAATCCCGCCGTAAACCTGTGTGTATTTTTGTACTGACCTTCTCTAAATTGTGCTAACAATTGTGCTTATAGGTCGTCTATATAAGGAACAAACAAGCGCAGTTACGTATGCGTAACAGAAAATAAATTTATAAATTTTCAATTAAGTACTATTAAAGCACTCCAAAAAACAACTAAATGAATAATATGTTTGTTTAGGTTTAAACTAAGTCTTCCAATCACGTTTAAACAATTTCAAGCTACGATCTCGTTTCAAAATTTCACGAGGCAATTCTGAGCAAAATTTAACAATTGTTAATGTGGTGGGCTTTAAAAAGCAGTGCCGATGTTGTAGCACCGAATCTTTCCCACTTCTGATTTTAATGTATTTTGGTAACGAGTAATGCCTTTCTTTCATTTTTTTTTTTTTTTAATTAAAATTTTAATAGCGAACTTTTAGGAAAAAACATTTCTATCTGATTTAATTTTCCTTTCGTCCCCCCTTCCCAGCATTGTGAACCGCTTCAAAAATAAATAAATAAAGGTTGATTCCAAGTATAAATGAATAATTATAAACAGGATCAATAAAATAAGAACGTAAGAAGAAAAAAAACAGCAATTAAAACATGTGCGCATAAATTCCTTTCCACGCGCACCGTCAAAAACAGAGATGTAAATAAACAAAACAAGTGAAATTCTCGCGGGGTCAAATGTATACAATAAGATTTTATACTCATTTTTGGCGTGCTTGGTTTACTGCCCTGAGGAAAGGTAGAGGCAGGTCCATTGACACCTGTTTTTGTCCCGTGTTGTCCACGAATTCGAAAGTATACTTCCTGTTTTATGTCGCCAGTACGAGTGGCATAAGTCCCGGACAACTTTTTTTCTTCAATCCATTGAAGGGCGTAACTTAGGTGTGAAAGAAATTTGAATATCACAACAGGATTCTAACTCACCTGAAATTCCGTACTTGTGTTCATGAAGGGGGGAAATACAATGATAAGCCACATTTATTGCCCTAAGCTAATATTTTTACATTAAACTACCCCTTAATGCTGTTTTCGAATAAGCATTTTCCAAATCTCTCTAATTTATCAGAAGAATAAGATGATTTATTGTTTCTTGCTCACAAAAAAAAAAAAAAATAATAATATAAATAAAAAAAAAAAAATAAATAAATAAATAAAAAATAAATAAATAAATAATAATAATAATAAAAAACGTGCTTTTTTGAAATTTACTACATTATAAAATTCTATTTAATTACTTGTAGATTATAGCAATAATTATCATTATTTAGCATAAAAAAGCTATCTAATAGAAAAATTCGGATCACCATTTTATTGTTATAGTTTTTTTTTAATTAATGTGTTACTAATTCTAAACGGAAAAATTTGTTAACCTCTTAGTAAAAGTAAGGTATAGGCAACATTAATAATGTTAAATTTCTATTTAATTTTCGACTAAATTTAAATCACACATTAGCATGCAATATATATAACCGTGAAACAATAACTGTGCTGCAACTTAAAATGCATTGTTATTATTTACTTTCAATGATTAGTGTATGTGTAATTATTTTAATAAAATTTTCAACTAAAACTATTAAAATTATATTAAAAAAAATATAGGAATAAATATGAATTTCAGCCTGGTTTAATTTAAAAGCTGGTTTATTTAAGTTTGGAAGATGAATAGTAAAATGTATGCGTCAGCATATTCTCTCAGTGAAGATTACTTTTATTTCTCTCTAAGTTGGATTATAGATAAATATCAGAAAATAGAATTTTTAAAAAAAGCTGTTTACAATAATAATTCAGTCTGTCCTTTTTAATAGACGAATTTCTTTTAATTAATTAGTTAATAATTTTGTTAAACCATTCAAATATTGCGTAAGAACTAACGACAGGGAATTTGCAATTTGTATATTTTTGTTGACAAGAGAGAAAAAGGGACAATAATTACGTAAGTCATTAAAATCGCCTTATTTTCAAAATTTCTTTAAAAATCAAAATTAAAAATGTAACAGAAAAATTAGGAGTGGAAAAATTTTAAATATAAATTGAATTCGGAAAATAAAAAACTTTGAAAAAATATTTCTTCGAAGAGGTTCAGACATCAACAGAACAATTTGAACGCAAAAGATTGGAAAAGAAAATATTTCATTCAAAATGTTAAAAAATAAATTAAAACGCAAAGTTTCTTAAATGCAAAGTTATATCTTTTTTATTTTAATTAAATCCTAAAACTAGATTACTACAATAAAAGTCATAGTTAAATCGAAAACCGGTTAAATTTACACGTTTGGAGCCCGCATCTTCTTGATTTGATTTAGTGAATGCAAACCGAATATGAATGATGAATTTCCTTGAAATGAAGAAAGAAATGTTTATCAGAGAAACGTGGTTCTTCATATTAGAATTTAGTTAATTTAAATCGAGGCAAATTCTAGTACAATTTTTCTGGGTTGTTGCGATAACCTGGGTTGTTGCGACATGGTTGATAATTATGTCCTTTATCATCATTTATTCAATAATTTGTTATTTTTCTTCGCGCGTTATTTAGTTGTTATTTTTCTTCACATTTTAATAAAATAATTTTAGAAAAATAATGGAAATAATAAACAAATAATAGATATTTAATTGGATAAAAATTTAACTACAGCTTTCGAAAATCATAACTGCTAAAAAAAGTCTTAATTTTCAGGACCCCTTGTGACCTTTACACGGAGCCCCAGGGTTCCGCTGAACACCTTTCGGGAACCGCTACTCTAGACAAGCTAAGTAAAAGGGAATATTAGAATAGCAATGGTAAATTTCTATTCCCTTTTCGATAGATTTGAAGTATGAATTCATTGAATGCATCAATAAAACAATTTTTAATGCAGTGGCATACCTGCCAACTCTTCCGCATTTAGCCAAAAATTTTATTTCTACATTTTAAGTGGTAGTAAAATGTATGCTTTCTATATATTCCTTGCATTTATAAACTTAATTTATAATCTTTTTGACCACCACTATTTTAAAAAAAAATTAAACATCTATAATAATATGCAATTTATTGTTTGAAGTCCCCATAAGCCTCTCCAAAATACAGCGTATGTTTCTGTCTAAAATTGTAATTTAAATTACATTTTATTACCACTGGGGAAAATCATCCTCGAAAGGATTAAAAGTTGGCAGGTATGCAGTGGTATATTTTAAAATGTTTTGTTATTATTTATGTTTAATAATATTTTAAATAAACATTTAGCTCATATAAATCTGAAGATCTTAAAGCAAAGAAAATAAAAAAAATCACGAACACACGTTTTGAATTTAAAAATATGAGCTTGGAGGATAATTTGAAAATGCTGAAGAATAAAAAATGCGTGAGTCTGCAAATTCTCTTGGTGACGGGCGTTAATAATAGCTGTCAGTCAGGCTGACAAAAATAAAATAACCGATAAAAAAACGCTCTAAAAACTTCTTGTAAACATTTATAAAATAGGAATATCGACAGGACGTCATCATACAATGGCGGTGAATTTCAACACATAATAAAATGCTTCCAAAATTTTCCTTGTATTTGTAAGACAATAGCAAAAATTATTCATGAGATCTTTATCTTTTTGTATGTTGGTAAGAGTTAGGTATTTCACTTTCCATCTGCCGGGCTCGCATTTTATAGTACAGTTTATATTATAGTTAATAGTGTATTTACGCTAATACTTAATAGCAAATTTTGTCTTATAAAATACCATCTTTTCCGGAACAGTAAATTTTAATAGAAAATTTTAGTCACGCAAATGCGACCTCAAACAGTATATATTCTAATTGAAGCAAGATACTTAAAGCACTTTGTAGTTTAATGAACAGTAATTGTTAAACGTTTAAAAGCTATTAGCTCTACATTTCTAGTTGTTTTTTTATAACCGTCGTTGAACAGTCGACCTTATTTTTGGGTTTACAACTACTAATGAAAATAAACTACTAATTTTTTAAAGTAAAAGGCCCAGAACCATTTTCGGAGCTGTTAAAAAATTATGTTTGGCAGATACAGTACAATTATGAAAATTTAATCAATCAAATATAATTTCAGTTATTAAATCCAATAGAATTAGATTGCTGTGCCACATTTATAAAATATGGTGACCCAGTAAAAAAGAAGACCTTTGGAAAGTTTACTCGCATTCGGAAAAGGGGAAGACGAATACCAGATGGATTGACGCTGTGGAAAAAGATCTTAAGAGGACGCCATACCATAGGAGGAAACTTTTCATTTCAAATTCTTTTTCACCTCCATAACTTATTTCAAAAACTAAAAAGAAAATTTTAAAATATCAAAGTTAAAATAAATTATTAGACGATAACTTAGGACTGCGCAATGAACAATTTCTCTTCCAATAATTCGTTGGCATTTTGATAATTTTATTTTTTATTTATTTAATTTTTCAGCAACAGAAAGTTAATGGCTTACTCTTAAGTCTTCATGGACTCACTTTTTTTCCCTTCCAAATTTTAAATTAGTAATGGAGGTGAACGAGAATCAGCGACGAAAAGTTTCTCCCATGTTATGGCGTCCTCAATGAGTATCAATAGCTGGAGAGAATTAGGGTCTGATCAAGCCTGATTGAAACGATTTGTCAGGGTGGCTCTGGCCGGTACTAGGCTGTTATGCTGATGGAAGAATGCTTTTTTTTTTTTTTTTTTTGATAAATATTTTTTTAATTAATTAATTATACTTTTATTTATACTTTTATTAATACGTTTATGTAAATCAATGTTTAATGCGTTTATTTAAATCATAAGCAGTTTTTCACTATTGAATACTAATTCTGTTACGACTCTGGCCTGTACTAGCTTATGGAAGAAAAATGTTTTTTTTTTATAAATATTTTTTAAATCAATTTATTATTCTTTTATCAATACGTTTTTGCAAATCAATGTAAGTTTCTTTTACAAATGCAAAGACGTTGTTGTATGTAAACTGATATAGCTTCCGTTAAAGCGTTGTTTTAAATGATAAGCAGTTTCTAATTATTGAATACTTTTCACTAAAAAATTCTGGGAAAAAAATTCCAATGCACTCTAATATCTATTTTAAAAAGGCAAAAAAAAAAGTATACTGTTTTCTTTTTTTTTTTTTTTTTCCGACACAGAACGAGGGGATTTACGATTCCATTTACTTCGCCGTAAAGAAATCAAATCAATCAAGCCATCTTAAGAAAAAAAATAGAGCATGTCATGTTACATTTATCTTGAAAGTAACAAGCTAACAAAACAATAAAAGCACTGTCTAGAAATTTTATTATCCACAATATATTAGATTTTTGATAACAAAGGTCTTGAGAAAAAAAAGTAAAATCCAATAAAATCTCTTCTCTCATCAGAAAAAATAATAGTAATAAAAATAAAAAAAAAGATGCCGTTAAAAAAATACGTAGGAATCGGAGCAGACGGCCTCTCGAGGCTAGAAATATTCCATAAATCAAGTTAGTTTTCATATTCGGAATTTAGGCATCTTTTTATTTTCATAATCAGAATTTGTTGAATCCTTGAAAAGTGGTAGTTAAATTAAATAGATAGAATGAATTTAACGTAGCTTCGAACTTAAAAGCATTTTGTATTAAGTTTTTTCACAATGAAGATTATTATTCTTATTTATTTCATGGGTTTCGAAATTTAATTTCAAATGATTTTGACTACCGCTGCATGTTAAAAACAGATATTAATAAAAATACTTAAATTTAATACGAAACAAGTGTTTTTATTGTTATAAATTATAACATTAGAAAACCAGTGAAAAATGAGCATGTGAGAACATGAACATTAGATACAGTTAATGTAGAAATAATGGTTACAGTTAAAGTGTAATATAAAGTTACAGTTGAAGTATAATATAATATTATAGTAAAGCATAACAGTTAAAGAAAACACAAATATTATCCTGACAAATATAAATTAAAAAAAAACAACTAAAATATCACTGACCAAGAATTGACCCATTAAACTGGGGGATAAATCAGTATACTTCTAAAATTAATTTTAAAATTAATTAAGAAAAAATATATGTAAGTATGAAAACTTAGACCATTTGCTATTATAAAACAGCACCTGCACAATTGGTCTGTCTAACACACACACACTGATATGGATCTTAAAAAAAAATCATCATTTTCTTAGACCATCTTTTTTAAAGATGTTTTTATAGTGGTGTAAAAAGTATTTTTTTTCTTTCTCTAATTTGCTGCATACTTTGATTGTTTTTGAACTTGATATAAGAAAATCGAATGTATAAGGATGAGTTAACATAATTTAGTTGTTTTGTGAGAACATTTTTTAATGCTGAAAAGTCAGTGACCATTATTTACCCCGAAAAAAGAGTGACCCAGAATTCCCCCGTGTGACCCTATATAAAAATTTTGCAATACTGCCGTAATAGAACGCCTAAGCTTTTTCAAAATACAGCTTATGTTTCTGCCAAAAATTGTAATTTAAATTCCATTTTATTACCACTGGGAAAAGTCGTCCTCCAAAGCAGTGTTTCCCAAAGTGTGGTACGCGTACCCCCAGGGGTACGGGAACAGTTAAGTGGGGGTACGCGTTCTCATGCGAAATATCTTACAAGCGAAAATTTCAAAAAATTCATTTAAAAACAAAGCTAGCCGTGAAAATTTACGATTACGTATTTTTCTATTGGCTATTTTTTTGAACAGTTAACAGTTAATAATCAGTGATGTCAACAGTCAGCTGTGATTTTTAATTTATGCAATTTTTTAATAGTAAAAAATGCGTTCATTTTTTAATTAGGGGTACACAACGTTACGAAAAATTTAGAAAGGGTACACAAAAGTCATATGTTTGGGAAACACTGCTCCAAAGGATTAAAAGTTGGCAGGTATGCTAATGAATATGTTTGAGTGCATAAAGTAGGACCATTTTTCAATGTTATTCACAACTGTTGTAACAGTCAGAGAAAAGGAAAATGCCACCCAACTGGACAACACCACTGCCCATTGTCTCGTTAACAGAAGATAAGGAAAGAATTTCGTGGGCTTTGGAATGTCTGCAGAAGCAAGTCTCATATAAGAAAAAGCTCATTCTCGCCCCTTATCTTTTCTTAAAAGCATACTGCATACTTAGTTGTTAAAAATGTGAAAAGGAAAAATTTTATCCCCCAGAAGAAAAAAGTGGAAGTTATAAAACTCTTAGATAAAGATAGAAGAAGAAAAAATTACATAAGCTTAATTAAAATATGTAAAATCGAGAAATTCACATGTTGCTTCGTATGCAGAGATGCCAACTTGCTGCGGACAGCAAATATATATTTTAAAGTGGTAGTTTGTCAATTGTGATTCTTGATTTAAGAAATTCAATTTAGTATATTTTTATCCACCACTATTTCTAAATAATTCGTATTGCAAAAAAGCTTTTTCAATTAGTTTTTAAATTGTAAAGACATACAAGATTATGCTCAAAACTGTAAAATTATAATTAAATTTTAAAAAATAAACAGCAATTGCTGCTAGAGATGCAACATACAAATATTTGGTATTATTGAGCCTATACCTCTGAACGCAGAATATTCATTTCGGACGAATAAAGGAAGAAGCGTCTGCGGAAGACAAAACTTAGTTCGTTTGCATTTGTCTTTCTTCCCACTTCTTGAAGGGTCCGATTAAAAGATAAATTATTTTGTGAAGGGTCCGTTAACGAACCCAAATTTCTCCTAAACAGACCACTGATATGGATCCAGCTGTAGTAATAATATTAAAATTAAAAGAATTTTTTTATAAAGTTTAGAATTATGCTCAGAAAGTGGTAGAACATACAGGTTTATACAAAGTTGATAGTTCTTTCCGTTATCCGCCACTATAACTAATGTAATGTTACTCAAAGAAATTAATGTACTTTTAAATTAGATCCAATTATAAACCCTTATAGTATTAATATATTAAGGTAGACAGAGCTACTTTATTTCGAAAAATTAATACTAGCAATGAACCACTCGTGCTACCACTTTTTTCTTTTTCTGAAATAAAGTAACCGTCTTTTTAAAAGGACGCTTGACACAAATGGATCATATATTCAAAACTAGAGTTCTTGCAATTGGATAAATATTATCTGCAGTTAATTAATCATATAGTGGTGATTGCGTAAGCAATAATAAAAATATTGAACGATAATAATCACAGTATTAAAAGATTACGCTATCACGCTTTAAAATTTTTTTAAGGATCACAAGTGCCAAGAAACAGTTATTTGATTATACTAAGGCTCGAACCGACCTCAAAAAAAATGGTAACAATATTTTAATAAAAAGTTTTTTTTAACTTATTTCTATTAGCTTTTAATTTAATATTTAAAATACAAAAATTGCGAATTTGTTACTAAATATGTTACTATATATTGAAAAATTAAGTGTATTGGTTTACATGAATTTATAAAAGTATATAGTATATTCTAACATACATATATATTTTTTTTAACTTAATTATTTATTCTTTTTTAAGGATACTACGATCAGAGTCATGTAAAAATTTGCGAATTTCATACGAATAATGCGAAATAATTGACATAAATTTTTTTATTAACTAAAATAAATGTTTATTGCTGGTAGCACTCACTTGTCACACATAAAATATAGTAATTAAGTTCAAACCTTAAAAGAAAACGAACATTTAAATAAGATAAATCAAACACAATTGCTCAGTAATCCTCGATATATGAAAACAATAAAACTTTACAATCCAATTAATTGTTTCTGTGAGCAATAACTATTATCTATAAACACGAGCTCCAAAAATCAGATAAGCGTTTCAAACATCAGTCGGTGATCCAGCTGAAGTATATTTGGCAACTAAATGAGTCTTCTTCCTGTATTAATTTCAGTGGAATTTGGCTGATCAATCAAACCACCAACAAATGACGTCACAGATCCACTAAATGACCTTGAGTAACACTCTTAACGATTAACACCTGTTGTTTTTCCACGTGCCATTTTCATAATCTGACTCAGATTTATAAATTGATTACCGCTGTAATTTGATATTTAAAGAAAAAAAAATTTATACTATTTATTTGTGTGTTGCATAAATTTGATCCATACAGATAGCATTGAAGAAATTAATCTTCATCGAAATGTGGAAAAATAAACTTACAATCGCAGCTAGATCAGTAAAGAATCATTATTCATTCTATTAAGATAGCGAACAATGAAAGCATACATAAAAAGAAAAGAAATTATACTGTTTTCAGTTACATTATCACTGGAGGTGACGAAAAAGTATTTATTAGTGCCATGCGATATTGGATTTTCTAATTTTGCGATGACATCGCTATTTTCTGAAAAAAAATTTTTTTTCGTCCAATACTTTTTATGGATAAATAACTTAAGCATTTTAACGCTGAAAAAAAGTAAAGTATAAAGTAAAATTACGGGTGGGCGATATTAGAATTTTAATACATTTATGTATTGTCAAAAAATATCGATATTTCACGATATTTTTTCTAATAAATTAATTTTGGTCACTTTTCTTAACATTGGTCAATATTCGCCCGATATTTTTTTATTAAGGTTAAATAACTTATTTTAAAACTTAAGTAAAAATAAAATTGTTTTCTGTTAAAAAAAAAAAAAAAAAAAAAAAAAAAAAACATTTCACGGAAAAAAAAAATCTATCAGTGCTCCGTGCTATTGAAACTTTAATATCCCTACATATTGTGACGAAATACGATTCATCGCGATATTTTTTCAAGATTTACTAATTTACATTATTTTTAAATTGGATAATATTTGAGTTGCAAAATAAAATTCATTAACTCACAATAATATCGTACTTCATAATTATTGTTATCAAATACTGGCGACATAATCGTAATCGATGTTTATCGGAGCTGATAATGGTCTTGATATTATTTCAAACGATAATTACTGATATCTATATTATATATATTACCATATTATTGTGATATTACCATATTACACGACATTACCATAATATTTGTGATGAAGCCGTGATTGCTCAGGGGATAGAGCGTTCGCCTTCCAATGAGGTGAACCGGGTTCGAATCCCAGCGATGGCTGGTCGATTCGAATTCCGCATCCGGCTTGCACCGACAACAGTACTGACGTAAAATATCCTCAGCGGTAGACAGATCATGGTTAACATGGGTAACATTAGACTGGCTAACAGTGAGAGGTTTTCGTGGTTTTCCTCTGCATGTAACGCAAATACGGGTTAGTCACATCAAAAAGTCATCCACGAAGGCAAATTTTCCCCAATATTTGATTCCGAAGTTCCTTTATTTTCTGGATTGGGTTCAAAATTACAAGCTACGGAGCATTAGTAGTTGTAAACCGAAAAAAATTGGGTCGGTTGTTCAACGACTGTTATGAATTAAAATACTTGTGATGTTATTACATTTGTTATTCATCGTTTAAGATAATGATCTTTATCAAGTAAGATTATTTCCTTTTCAATAAGTTTTATACTTTTTATTCTACTATAACATTCAATAAGTTTGAACTTTTTTTTAATGAATATTTTGATTTACATTTGGGTGATTTTTTGTGGAATTTTTCTAACAATTTTTATCTTTACGCTCGTCTTATACATGAGAAGAAACCTAAATAATAACTCGGGAGCCACGTTATTTGTTTTTAACATATGCAGCAACATCAGTGGTTATCAAATAATTTATTATATACAATATTTATTAAAAAGCATGGTATTCACAGTATTTTACTGAAAAGCCATATGAAACTAAAAAAAAAAAAATTGGTGCACGAGTGATTTAAGGGTAAATTAAAGTTTCTCAGATTATGTACTATTTTAACTTTAAAAAGTTATCAGTCAAAGAAACTTGCAAAGAAATTTTGCTTATTAGAAAGAAAAATCATGAAGTATTAAAAAATAAACAACTTGCAATTAAAGTAAAGGAAAAAAACAACTTGCAATTGAAGTAATAATTTTTTAAATAAACTAAGTATTTATAATTTTCTAAAAGTTATTCCATTAGATGATTGGGGAAAAACAAAGGCGGCGGACAAAAAATTTTGAATTTTTTAGAAACCATTAAAAAAAAAGTGGTTTACGTAAATTGCCAAGTATTATTTTTGATTAGAATAATAATTAGAATATTTGTCAATTTTTGACATAAGGCAGCGATTGCATTCACGCAGGAAAACTTGTTTAAATATTTCAACTAAATACAAATTTGCAATGTTATGATTATTATTATTATTTTTTTTTTTAAAGTGTCAGATTTATTAAATTAAAAAGGACACATAAAACGTGTCACGCATCAGCAAGTGTCAAATTTTTTAATATTATTCACCCATGAATTTATTTCTAAGTTTAAAGATCACTTTAATTTCCTTTTCATCAATAAGTTTTTAAGAAAAGCTACTTATGTCTGATAAGAGGGTAGCTTATCTTTATCCTATCTTGATTGTCCAAACAGACAACAATTACATTTGGGGTGCTTATCTAATCGGCACGATTCATTGCACATGACAAATGTGGAACATTTAACAAAAATTTTGTGAAAAATAAAAAAGATTGTTTTAAAAACTGAATTATCATGCTGAAAGTATCTAAGGCACATATTTGGAAGCTTTATTTCAAAAAAAATTATTAACCCACTTCTGTGTATCGTCTTGGAACAATTTATTTTTTCAGAAAAAAAAAATTGTGGTAAGACAAGTATCTTACATTAGAACCTAGACGACAACCAACCTTATAGGACAACAGAAGGGAATGTTAAATTTCAACCGGATATTTGAAGTGACGTCAAATTCTACTTATTTACAATTTAATATAATAAAAAATCTGGTAGTCATGCATTGAAGTTTTTAAATGTGGATCCATATCAAATGTCTGGAAAAAAAACTTATATTATCACATAAATTTTTTTAAAATTTAATCGTAAAAATTCAAGGCCTATACGAATGAGTAGAAAATGATGATAAAATATAAAATAGACTATTTATACAAATATTAATTCAAGTGTTCGTTCGTTGTAGTGGAACTGGGCGTCTGAGACCAATTGATTCAAGTGTTCACTATAGTGTCCTTTTCATTTTACAATAAGAAGGGGTAATATCAAAACTCAAAAATTGTTTGATAAAAAATATTTTAAATAACACATCATCCACAGATTATCACCACATGATAAGGCAGCTAAATAACATACTTGATATTGAATAGCTAAGAATTTTTCCTATAACACTTTCTTAATGCTTAGCATAGAAAATGTTTAAAAATAAAACATTTATTTAAACAAGCGACTTTTGTCAATTAAGCTTATTAATTAAAAGCGAGTGATTAAAATGTTAATTCTCTTCTCATTTTTTCATGATTATTTGAATTAACGAAAAACCGATTAAATAATCGACCTACAAGGCAGATTACTTAAAGATTCATTCATTACACGAATCTCACAAGTATTGAATAGTAGTCTTACTTTATTAGATACTTAAAAAAAAAAAAAAAAAAAAAAAAAAACAATTTACTTAAATAAATGAATTGTGAATAAAAGCTTTATCAAACGTTTTAATAATATAGGCTTTCAAGTTAAGTGAAAAAGAATCAAATAGACTTACCTTAATAATATTCCTTGTAGGGTCTGTATCATCAGCTTCAACCAGAATTTTAAAAAATACAGATACACCATACACCACTTGCAATTTTTTCAACACATCATTACGCTTCCAGTGACCCCCTGGCGAATCCTTAATGAGCGCCCAACCCCCAATATCATGAATCGTTTGCTTAATCTTCTCAGGTACCCACACTTCGATTTCTTTTAAATCCCTACAGGATGCATAGAAAGTTTTTACCTTGAAATGGGCACTTCTAGGGTCGGAGTCATAAGGCACTAAATCAATCAGATGTCGAATGCGGCTGTAAACTTTTTCTTTCAACTGATCAGTAATAGAATAAGTACCCTTATTTTTTGGCAAAGGGGTCTTCGTGACCCAGCCATGGCAGCTGAAAGACCAAAAATCGTCACACGGGTCAAAACTAGGTTCTGACCTGGCGACCACGGCGGAAGCGGTACGCAGGCACTCGGGAGTCCGACACTCATTACTCACTGGGCACTTATAAGTGCCCCATTGGACAGCTAAAATTATCACAATTAGAAATAATATGAATAAGAATATACACAACAGAAGAACAATAACATGGTGCTTGTTTGAAGCAAATTGTTTGGCTCGGCCCCTCAACTCGTCGAGTCTCGAAGATTTGGGGGTCATCTCCGAGTCCTTTTCATGGTCGTTGTTTTCCATCCACTTGTCGTTTTCTTTGGGTTCTGTTTTCTCTTCGTCGCCACCCCCTTTACTGTTATGCATTTTCAACAAAAAAACGTTCGATCACAGACGATGATCGTCAAGGACAGCACTGGCGGAAATAATTGCGAGTAAAATCCTTTATGGTGAAATCAGGTTAATAAATGTGAAGTTACACAGGTAATATCGCAAATGATTTGGTGAAATCCATATTGAGTGAAATTGTAGCAAAATATGATGATTTCACATTCAGAGAGGTTTTATTTCGCGGCGTCGTAAATTCAGCGTCACGCTATCCACATGCAACAGGTCGCTTCGATTCCGTAGAACTTTTTTTCTCACACTAAGGAAAGGGGATGTAAAAGCCAGTTCAAGCTTCACCCGAATGACTGCGTGGTTGAGGGTTGCCCGAGATTAACTCTGAAAATTGATAGAAAAGCTATAGTTATCGCTCTTTTTGGCTATTATTTTTACAGAAAGTATTTAAAAATGTTGGATTTATTTTTTATTACTTATTATGAGTAATTAGTTGGGATTGTTTTTTATCTTTACCTTTTAAATTTTAAACTCATAACAGTATTTGTGTATTTGTTTTTATTGCAAATTAATATTATTCTTTTAAAAACTTTTTGCGAGTTTAATTAGCATTTTTGTGCATCGATATTGATTTCAGCAAATAAAAAATGCTACTTAAAAACATTGATTTAAAGTTTTTTTAAAAAAAAAAAAAAAAACATTTAATAATTATTTATAAAGACCATGTTTACAGTAAATGAAGTAATAGTTTTTAAAGTTATTTCAAAGATTTCACAAATTTAAATGTTAGAAAAATTTTGCTAAAATAATTATTTATTCAAAAAAAAAAAATTGGTTTGATTTTTTAATAACTTGACAAGAACTTATGATTTCAAAAACCTAAATTTTTATTTTTTAAACTAAAATTTAAAAAAAAACAATTTTATAAATAATTTTATCGATTTTTTTAGTGCTTTTTAATTTGTCTTGAATTTAACGTTTAATTCGGAATAGTATTACTCTAAATTTCAAGAACTTAATGTAATGCTTATTCAAGGCTCATAATATCATTGAAACAAAGAACGCGCGATGGTTTCACTTTCATTTCGGAAATAATTTGAGAATTAAATGCATATTAATTTAATCTACTTAAAAAATTTTTTTAAAAAAACGACTTCTCTTATTAATATTAACAGGTTCTTCTAACATTATTAATGTCTTTTACGTTTAGATTTAATTCAAATAGATTTTGAATCCGTTAATATTAATTTTAAAAATGCTCTAAGCAGTTAAAGTCTATTCACGTTTCTTTTAATATTGATTTTAATGTTATGAATGGGAGATAATAATATTAGTTATTATTATACGGATTTTCTTTAAAAAGTTATTTCATTATTTAAAACGGTAACAAAGTTTTATTATTTTTTTTTATATTTCTTACAATTATAAATATTAATAATACGTATATACTATATTATTTAAAAAAAATTGATTATATACAAAAGTGTGTGACGTAGTTTCTATGGCGAACTAGTCCTAGTCCTGTCGGTTGGTCGGGGTGCCTGAGGCCGGAACGGCCCTTTACCCAGGGCACGAAAAACCGCCCGTCCGTCCGTCCTCGGCGGTCAAAAATTTCCCGCGGACAATAAATTTCTCGAATCCGACGTCCGCGCGGACGGCCATTTTCCCGTTAAAGTTCGTGATACATTTTCAGTTTTTGTTATCTTGCAAGAGTCTATCGCCTCACTTCTATAATGACCGTCTAATCTAGAAATACAGCAACATACTGCGCTTGGTGGAATTGATGTTTTCTCTGTCTGGGAGTACTACAGCGGTTGAAAGGAGCTTTTCAGTAATGAACTTAGAAAAAAACACATTACGTACTGGTCTTAACAAGAAGCGTTAAACGCAATTATGAACATCTACCTAAATGGAAAACCCCTTTCAGATTTCTGAGCACAAACCTCTGTAAATCATTAGATTGATTGTGGAACTGGCAAACGTCATATTTGATTCATTTAAAAAACGCAGTACCCTAGGATAAATTGACATTCCAGATAACTTGACCTTTGACATTTAAATTATTTCATATAAGAAATAAATTATTTCATAAAATAAATACTAGGTTACTATAAGTAACCTAGTATTTCTTTTATAACTGTATAATGTTATCCTAGTATTTGTAATCCTAATAACTACCAATTCATTGTGCAATTTATATGATAAATGTTTGTAATAAATAAGAGAAAATTATATTTTTATTTATTTAGAAGTGACGGGTTAGTTTAAAAGGAGGACGGGTACATTGTTGGACAAGCCGTCCTCGGGGACGGTTAAAATTTCCGAGTTTTTTCGTGCCCTGTCTATAACAGTTTCATCATGAGATGCGGATCCTTGAGGTATTTCCATGTGGTCCTTGTTATCTAAAATTGAAAGTAGATAATTAGTAATGAGCATATTGCTCGAGTAAACATCATATAAAATTATACATGTTGTAATATTATGGCGAACCTATTAATGCAGAATATTTATAGTTTAAAAAACTATCTTTAAAGTGGTAGCGCGATGACTCAAAGGTTAAGGCATTGAAATGTCATTGTGAAAAACTGGGGTAGGATCCCTGGATTTTTTTTTTTTTTTTTTAATCTTGTCGACGCAGAGCATCATATTTATAGAACAGATTCAATTTTTAAAAGGTAAAAAATGGTTCGATATTTGATTTGCAATTTTTGCATTGGCGTGTATTCACGGGTTTTTTCTAAAAACAGCGTTTCTTATGCTGGTTGGTACGATTACTTCTTCAATTTATGACAATTTTTACACATGATCTGGGTAAAAAGAATAAAGTGGCACCCAAGCTATTCGTACTATGTATTTAATATAATTATAGACGGTATAATGTGACTATTTTACGTTTAACTTATTGCCTTATTTAAAAATAAAAAAAAAACGTTAAATTCTTTTAAAAATAGTGGTGATCAAAATCATTTAAAAATTAAATTTATAAAAGAAGAAATAGTATATATTTACTACCACTTTAAATATAAGAATAAAATTTTACGCCAAATGCGTGAAAGTTGGCAGGTATGCAATTCTGTAACATTAACAGTGGTGCCAACATGTTAGCTATAGGGAAAAATTATTGCCAGTGGCAGAAAAATATATGTTCTTATGCATGATACATGTAGGGATTGAAGAAAATCATGGAGACAATTCTGTTGTAACTCTACGTAAACAATCTTTCTTTTTGCAGAAGTTAAATTAAATTTTACAGTGAATTCAAAAATAATTATTGTAAATTAATAGTAATCTAAGTTAAATTGTGTCTAAAATGAACTTAAAAAGCTTTCTTTTACATTTTTTTAAAAATTGTATGATATCTTAAATGATTCAATTTATAAAACATATGAAAATAAAAATCTTGGAATCGTTAAAATGATTTCTTTAAAAAAAAAATTCTTTCAAGAGTTATATAGTTTGTGTTATTTGTAAGATGTATTTTCTAAGTTAAAGAACTAAATTCAAAATAATAATAAATATTTGAAATTTCCCTTTGTGAATGTGAAAATAGAACGTGGCAAAATAGAAATGGGGAATTCTATTCTATCTATGAAAACTTCGCTTATATACATATAAAACTAAATAAAGCTGTTTTTTAATCCACGATTTTCCAGTTTGAAGACCCATTTTCTGCGTAGACATTTAAATTTTTATTTCTTTTCTGCATTCTTAGGTCATTTTTAAGTAAATGCACCTGTTTGACGACTGTTAAGTTATACAGAAAAACGTGAGGAAATCTCGCCAAACGAGTGGCGAAAATAAGTTTAAATGAAGCCAAATGCTTTGCTATCTCAAGCGCATGCGTCAAAGTTTTTCCTATGCCTGCAGTTGTCAGTCGGGGGGGTCTGGTCTACCTTCAATATATTTTTCTTGGAAGTTATGGCGTTGCAAGGAATTAAGAGTTTCGAAATAAATTATCGAGGTTAAACCAGAATTTAATGTTTGTTTATTAAAATAATTTTGAGTTATGAAATTATTGGTGAATTTCCTTTCGCTCCTCTTGAAGTAGTTTTCGTTTATTTAATTTTAACATATTTTAGGTTTGATGAATAGTATTAAATTACATTAAATATTATTCTTTTATCAACATAAATGATAAATTTTGCCTCGTTTTTTTTTTAAAAAAAATAATTAATTTTTTGGGAGATAAAGATAACTTAATGCTTAGTATTTTTGCGTTTTTAAAACAAATATCCTGGAAATCAGTAATAAAAAGGCGAACATTTTTTTTAAATGTCAATATTAAAGAAAAATTTCATTATCGACATTTACAATAATTATTCGTTTATGAATAAATCGATTCTAAACAGATGGCGTTACAATTTTTAAAATATAAAAGATATTCGTTGCGTTAATAACGGCAGAAAAAAAAAATTCCTTAGACTTCGCATTCAGTAATTACATTGCGTTTGATAATAAATGACCGGTCTATCAAACCAGCCAACTTATTAAAAATACTGGTATCATCAACATTACATTTCTGTATCTATCTCAAGAGAAATATTTTATTTGTGACTACTTCTCGTTAACAACTTCATAACAAAAATATCAAACATATATGCATTATAATTGTTAATAAACAGTGGTAATTAATTGGATAAAATAAAAACGGGGGTTCCGTGGAAAGTGCACAAAGGTTTTAAGCCTCTTGGCACTCCAATGTTGACTCCGAGGCACCATTAACAATAATCATGGGTGAAAGCCCTTATATAGCAAGACGGAAAAGAGAAAAAACTGGTACGTAAGACATTTCATTCCAGCATTTTTTTCGAAAAAATTAAAATATCTGTAACTATCAAAATTTCTTTTAAAATTTTAGCATATATATAAAACTGTTACTTTTCGAAGATTAAGTAGATATTGTTGAATAATTTAAAAAAAAGAATAAGTAAACTCCTCCCCAAAACTAGCTATAACTGAAAAGGTTTCCCTACCAGCCTTTCCTATTTTCCGTCTCGCTTTCACCCCTGACAGTAATCACTCTAAAATTAAAAAATGTCAGTAACAAGTAACCACTTTATTTTAAGAAGTTTAAAAATAACATAAAAAATACTGTATTGTGTATGGTAAGTGTATTAGTGCTTGTATAACTGTAAATAACCGAAATTGGTGGTTGTTGACCTACCTCCACCGGTGAATGTCTGAAATATACTAGGTCTCTTTAAGTTCCACTGCCCGGTATGCCTTGCATCAATGTTTTTTTTAAGGTCAAGTGCCACTGTCCAGTATGTATTTAACCGGTACTCCGAACACTGATGTTTCTCTTAATCTATCCTCAGCAGATATTAAAATATAGAATAAATGTCACTATATCAGCGAATAAATTAATATCAAATCGGATATAACAAATATTTCGGACATTCACCAAAGCGACTATGTGATTGCTGACATTCACCGGTGAAAGTCAACAATCTCCTGATTTCGGCCATTCATGGTTGCACTTACGTTAGTTCAAACAGTATTTTAAATTACTCGGAGTGCAAAGTTTTAGGTCTTATATATGTTCACAATTTGCTACAAGCGATTTGAAGTTATTGCTAACGTTTACTTTTTCAATATATGTTTGTATGTTTATAATTGCTAATGTTCATAATTACTATAAATGGTTTGGATGTTCAAATTGCTAAGGTTTACATTTGTGAACTAGCTTTATGTACGAATTTCATGCAGGATTCCACTAAAAAATTCGATTTTTTTAGAAACGCTGGGTTAAAGCATATATTTTGAAATCGCTTTAAATATAAATTTATTTGAAGTTATTTGTGCCTAGCGTCCTTTTTCAAGGACGGTTTATTTTTCAAATCAAAAAAGAACGGCATTAATAGTGTTTCTTTATTATTTATTTATTTATTTATTTATTTTTTTCAGAAACCAGATAATTTTTCTTGACATACATCAGCATTATATAAAATTATATTAACATTACATTTATTATATTACACAAGCTTACATTAACATTATATTAATGTTACATAACATTATATTTAAATTACTTTTATTATATTTCACAACATTACATTAACCCTATATTAACATACCATAATATATTAACTTAACGTTAACATTACATTACTCAACATTAACATTATATAAACATACCACAATATTTTAACTTTCATGTTTGAACAGCATAACACGTTTTCAAAATTAAAGGGGTAGATAAAAGAAAAGAAAAATTCACTTGATATAAATAAATATGTACTACAATTGTCTTCAAAAAGATTTTTTTTCTTTATACATAAACCCATGTTTGGAGCTGCGTACTAATGGATTAATAAAACTAAATTAAAATATATTGACATATATTTTCCAACCACCAGAGATGCCAACTTGCTCCGGACAGCAAATATATATTTTAAAGTGGTAGTTTATCAATTGTGATTCTTGGTTTAATAACTTTAATTTAGTAGGTTTTTGTCCTGCACTATTTCTAAATAATTTGTACTCTTAATAATTCACCACTTTTTAATATTTGTATCATGCTATGCCTTTTAAAAAGACAGAAAAAATAATAATAATAAAAGACAGAATAAATAATTTGCAAAATTGACTTTGTAGTTATTTAGGCATGTCTGTACCACAAGCAAAATATTGGAAGTTTGGGAAAAACCTCGGAGACGTAAAATGTCACAGAATTATTTTGAACAAATATGCCAGTGTTGTTGGCATTGCTTTGAATAAGCTTATTTGGGTCTATTTCTGGACAAAGAGATTAGGACTGAATTATTTGAAATAAATTAATCTCTAAAATTAAAAGTGATAAAATTAAAAGTGATAAGCAAGTGCAATTTTTTTTTCTTCTTATTTCAGTAATTTTGTATATTTTTAAGGAAAAAAAAAAACCTTATTTAAATTATGAATATACCTATACTTCACTGTCGGCTAAATAAAGTTCGTAGTTATAAAATTAAAAAAAATTTTTAAGGAATAAAAATGAGCAACTATTCACACATAATATTTGTAACAGTGATAGTACGTGTTCCTAAAAATGAAAAACATGGCGACTAATAAAATTATAAAAATTTATGAGGAGAAGTTAAAAAAAATAACACTCTGTAGCATATTTTGTTTAGTTTAAAGTGAATTCAAGAAAGATTTTCGTTTTAAAAATGAATCATTGAAAATGTAAATAGATACATGTTGGTAGTTACAAATGAGTAATTTAATTGGAAAATTATATATTTCTAATTGAATAAAGTTTCAATTATTTATTCCTTTTTTTTCTTAATATTTTTATACGCACATATCATGACTGCCATGATATATTGAATAAAACCAGTTTTATTTCAATCTGAAATCAAGCAACAAATTGCGAACAATTTAAAAATTGAAATGGTCATGAGATTCTATTTTAGCAAAAGGTAATAAATTTACATAAACCACCAAACGAGATGTGCAAGCAAATTTATTAAAAGCACGAAAAGTTAACATTAAAGTTTATCATTAACCGCATATAGTCAGAATCTTTCGGGAAACGACGTATTTTTATATATTTTTTTCGCATAGCATAAAATTTTATTTTCTACATCATGGAACCTAATTGTCAAATTTTCGGGAATTTTTGACTTTTGAAATTAAAAAAAAAAAATTTGTTTTGCAGAAATTAACCTTAAAAAAATATTTTTTAATGTTATTTTCAATCGAAAAAAGAAATCATTTTATTGGATGAAACTCATTTTTTTATTTAATAATTATGTAATAAAAAAATAAAATTTTTGACTAAAAAGTGAATAAGTTAAAGAGGGGGAAAATGATAACTATCGTATTCTCATCTTACGCCTTATCTTTTTTTTTTTTTTTTTTTCTTCTTCTTCTTCTCTGTCTTGTAGTCAAAATATCACTTCTATCTACATAACTAGAAAATGCGGGTTAGCTATTATAAAGCTTCGGGTCATGAATATCAGAGTATTATTTTTGTCTATCTACATAACTAGAAAATGCGGGTTAGCTATTATAAAGCTTCGGGTCATGAATATCAGAGTATTATTTTTGTCTATCTACATAACTAGAAAATGCGGGTTAGCTATTATAAAGCTTCGGGTCATGAATATCAGAGTATTATTTTTGTCTATCTACATAACTAGAAAATGCGGGTTAGCTATTATAAAGCTTCGGGTCATGAATATCAGAGTATTATTTTTTTTTTATTGCAAGATGGAGTGATATGAATGATACAACTTTAAAATTTGTAAGTAAAATTGATTAAAACTAATGGCGTTTTCATTGAGATAGCTCATGTATTATTTTTTATTGTCTACCACAACATTAATGCAACATATAGTAATTTTAGTAGTATATCATTGTTATTATTTTTTTTTAAAACAATGACAATACAATTTCGTTGATTTACTCTGAGATTTTTCATTGTTACCATAAACCACAACATTACCGAAAGACATACATTGTTAAAATCAAACAATAGCAATATCTCCGGGAAAAAATTCACATCAATACATCTACAATAGGATGGAATTTTAACTTAAATATTTTTTTTTTTACAATTTCATGCACGCAATAGCCCTTGTTTTAGCCTCAAAAATCCTAAAACAATATCCCTTACAGAATCTAAAACAGATGTAAGTTGTTTTTATAAATATGCCAACTGAACAAAAATTAGGCAACACTTCAGGATATGAAAATGATCCAGATGTAGCATCTCGAACTAGTGTAAATAATTCAGATGCAGCTGGTGTAAATTACAGATCTCCAGCGATTGTGGTTGAGCAAGCCCATGAAGAAAATATACAAGATAGCAGCCAATTACCTTTCAATGTTTCACGTCGTCATTCAGCTGCATTGCAAGAGTTGGACAGAGCCCATTCCTGGTTGTCCGAAGTGGACGCAAAAAGCGAAAATCTGGAGACAGCATTTTTGTCGAAAACCCAGTATGTCGCTCTGAGTAATCACTTCCAGAATTTCTTAGAAAATTTAAAGTCCAGGCAGGAAGAAATGCCCGAGGTGTACGCCGAGTTTGCAAATCTTTTTGAAAAGTTCCGGACATGTTTCGTGGGCAGTCAGCAATTGCAGGACAAAGTGTATGAGCTGATATCAGCAAAAGCTGTTGTAGACTTGAAGAATCTGAAATTGAAGAATGAATTGAAAGAGAAGCATAAAGATATTGAAGATTTGAATGAATCCCTGGAATCCATGAGGTTGGAAGCAATTGAAATTGACAAAGAAAAAATGGAGTTGCAGCAAGAGATAAACAACTTAAAAGATAATTTAAGCAATCTACTGAATGAAGAAGTAAGCTTTTTACCTGTATATTAAAATGTAAATTCTTGACTGAAATGGATTAAAAAGGGTTTCAGGATACTGAAATAGGTTAATAGGAGCAAAAATTTAAACTCAAAATAAAATAAATAATAAAGTATTGATACGAGATTCTTAAAGCATTTTCAAATTGTATAAGAGCTACAATTAAGAGAGATTGGTGAATAAAGACAGTAAAATATGGCTTTTATCAAGAGAAAAATTTTCGAAACTCGTAAAGTATCTATAGGAAAACAATACTAAGAAACAGTTTAATTTAAAGATGGTACATTTGAAGTAAGTTTGGCCAATCGCTACTCTTAGCTCTTATTCCTACAGGCAAATTTTTTTTAGATTTATATATCTTCGACTTAGAAATTTTACTAAACATATTTTTCAAATTTTTTTTCTATTATTTTAAGTTCATTTAGGTCAAAATAAGTGAAAGTTATTATAATTAGCATTTAAAAAAAATATGGTTAAGAAATACAGACCGAAAATTTCGGTGTCTTATTCCTCGTTAAAGGTAAAATTTTCCAAGGACGGCTCACTTCTAAAGAAAAAATTTTTAAAACGTGAACTAATTTGCAGTTAATTAAGAACTAATAAGAAACAGTTATTCGTCATTGAAATTTCTTTAATTTACAAAATCAATTATTGATATATTTTTTTAATGTAGGTGGGGAAAAAAATTTCAGTCTTGTTTTTTTTTTATTTTTATTTTATATTTTAATACAAATATAATTTCGACAATCTAACAGATTTTTTTTTTTTTGGTAACTATTAGTCTGCTTTTTTTTAAAATTAAAAATACCAAAATATATTTTTGCTAAAGCATCTGATTTTTTTTTATATATATAAAATGGACACCGGTGATCCATCTTAGTCAAAAAGATTAAAGTAAGCGGGTTGTTTAAGGTAAATGTCGGTTAGAATTCGGGTCAGAATTTGATCTTGAAACAATGTTGGTTCATTTTTCGTGTAATTTCTTGTTTCGGTAATATGATTAGGTTTCATAGGTTATAAGACGTTACGACTTTGGGATTTCTATTGAAATTTTTGCCTGCTTAAAAAAATTAAAGATTTATGAAAATGATGTCACGGCTAAATGATAGCTCCAAACTCACGACACTAAAAGTTTTAAAACTAAAAGTTTTAAACCATAACTAAAAATTTTAAAAATAAAATTTTAAAATTCTAATAAAACTTGGAATTTTATAATACTTTTAAAGCTTTTTTTTATTAAAAAAAATAATAATGGCTAAGTAATAATAATATGAACTTAACGTGAACATAAAATCCTTCGTATAATATTACAGGAGAGCAATCAGCGCCAATCTTTTTAAAGGAATGATGTGCAACCGGATAAAAAAGGGTTAACTTTGAGCTGCTTATAATGTATAATGAAACACTGACTAGCTGATAGTTTCAATAATGTATAATGAAACAAGTCTTGTCACATAAAACAGGCATACAATCTTTTCAGTTCTTTAATGAATTACGACTTGTCACATAAAGCAGACATACAATCATTACGATACTACATATAATGAAGCACGAATTGTCGAATAAAAAAGGGTTAACTTTGAGCTGCTTATAATGTATAATGAAACACTAACTAACTGATAGTTTCAATAATGTATAATGAAACAAGTCTTGTCACATAAAACAGACATACAATATTTTCAGTTCCTTAATGAATTACGACTTGTCACATAAAGCAGACATGCAATCATTACGATACTACATATAATGAAGCACGAATTGTCGAATAAAAAAGGGTTAACTTTGAGCTGCTTATAATGTATAATGAAACACTCACTAACTGATAGTTTCAATAATGTATAATGAAACAAGTCTTGTCACATAAAACAGACATACAATCTTTTCAGTTCTTTAATGAATTACGACTTGTCACATAAAGCAGGCATACAATCATTACGATACTACATATAATGAAGCACGAATTGTCATATAAAATACATAAACGATCGTTTCTGTATTACAACTACATATAATGAAGCACGATTTGTCACATAAAATAGCTATACGTTTGCTTCTGTGCAATGGTAAATCACGACTTGTCACATAAAACAAACACGCGTTTCAGCGTTAAAGTGAAGAGCGACTTGTAACAGAAAACAGAAATACGAGCTTTTTTGTACCATAATAAAGCAGCTTCACGTTGTTGTTCTTGCATTTTGACACAAAAAAAAGGTGCTTCATTTGATTGAAACGATCGTGTGCTTGTTTTATTTGACAATACTTGTGTTTCGATACATTGATTAAATTGGTACGTGCTTCGTTTTTTGTGCTTTCGTATGTGCTCAGAGTTTGTAACGAAAATTTTATGTAATTCACTTCGTGACTTACAAGCATAATAAATGGATATTTTATTAGGGGGACAAGCATAATAAATAGAAGTGATTTATTTTTAAATGCGGTATATGTATAAAAGAAAAGCTCCAAAATTTCCTAGTATTACATTTGTAGCCAAATAACAGCAGTGTTGGTATGATTTTATAGGTATCAAATTTATCTTACGCATACTTTACTAAAATTTACTTTTGAAAATAGTATGCTCTCATTCACTGAATCTTATTGTATGGCAAGTAATTTCATCACTATATCAGCAATACCACTTAATTTATTAACTGCAATACGTATAAACATATTTAGATAAAAATTTAAGAAAAAAAAAAAATACATTTGTTCACAAGAAATATTTTATTATTAACAAATAAAAAATTAAAGTTATTTATAAATATACTATTTTGCATTATTATAAACTTTTTTAAAAAAAAAAAAAATTGATAGACTTGTGGCATATAGTAAGTTACATTTCAAATAAGAATCAAAAGAGAGTGTTTTTAAGAGAAAAGAACCTTGAAACCAAAAGAACTTAAGAAAAGAACCATGATTTTTAGTATGTAGGCAATGGTAGCATGTAAGCAATGGTAGCATGTAAGCAATGGTAGCATGTAGGCAATGGTAGCATGTTGGCAATCAAATGTTTCTGTACATTATGCTGTCATCCAGTGGAAATTCAGGAAACTTATGAGGTACCTATCTTAAAACAATACTAGGATTCATTTTATATAAAAATGTAAAAATTATAGTGACAACACTGGGTTATATAGTGACAGCACTCTTTTTAATATTAAACAAAATCATTTTCATGTAATATAAAAGAGTGTGTTTTTCTCTATATTACCCCTATATTTATAATTCCGTGAGGATATATTTTTCTGTTACTAAATTCTTTAAAAGTGATAAAATAAAAATGGCACTTTGTTGTTTTATCTGTCCATTTTTTTACCTATAGTTTGTCTAAAGTAAGAACTCCCCTAACTATTCGTCTGGATCCCTGGCTGTGACTATGGTAACGAGGTATAACTATTTCAAGTAGAGGTGTGGGATCACTGTTTAGGACAGGTTTTGACTCTGGTCGACGAGAGAAAGGGAATATTTTTCTTCTGTCTATAGTGTTAGCCCTAGAGGGAGGAGAAGCGACACTCTCTGAAATGCGTATTCTTGTTTCCATAGCAGAAGACGGCCTCAGGCTTTGTGGCCGGGGGAGTTCTTACCATATACAAACTATAAATGTTTATTTAACAGTTGCAGTACTCTGACGATGGTGTAGCCGCGGGTACCACTCTTTTAGAAGAGGAGACCGAAGAAGAGAAAAAAATCAATCGATTAGAAAATGAGTTGATGACATTGCAAGAAGATTATTCTAATGTTTCAAAGAGGGAGGAGATCTACAAGAAAAAGATCCATGACATGGAAAATGAGATAGATGAGCTTGAAAAAGAACTCACCAACACCAAGTCTGGATACCAGAGAAATGTTGCCTCCTTAGAAAAATCGCAAGAAGAGATTCAAGAACTTCAGCGTTTGGTTGATCATGAGAAAGAAACCAGTCAAGAACTTCGTGAAGAAAACCACCAATTGAACAAGCAGATCGATGAAGAAAGATCCAATTACGAACGGTAAATAAGAAATATTCTATAACATAATCATACAATTAATCATAATATGTGTTTTTTTTTTTTTTTTTTTTAATTATCCGCAAATTTGTGGGTATTGTTCATATCGATTAATTGGTCTCCTACGTCCGATTCTCTAAGATAATCCTAATCGTGGCTAAGAAAACTTTTCCGTACTATCAAGCTATCACGAGAACATCTTTCAAATCAATCAAATTGAAATCTCATCTCAGCATCAAGCTGCTTCTTCTTCCATAAGACAAGATGTTTCTTCTCCATTATTTTCAGCAGACTTAAGTGCTAGTCTCAAATGCTAGACACAAATTCACTTGTTCATACATGTCATAGCATGCTCTGTGTCGCGCTCGACGTATCATTTTCGTTTTTACGAAAATCAATTTAATATTTTGGTACAATAATCTTTAAAAAATGAATTATTGAAAAATGCAATATTTTTCTTTCTTTTTTTTACTGTTTTCTTAAAATTATTAGTGATAATATATTTAATATGAGAAAAAATAATAATAATTAATTTATCTCTTTGTTACCAATTTTTAATAAAAAACTAAAATTATATAAAATTAAATGTAAAACATTGATTTGTCAATAATGCTCTTGGCTTAAAATTGGTTTTTTACAGATACTAATAGCAGAGATGCCAACTGTTCCGGACACGCGAAAATAATAATAAAAAAAAAAAAAACGGAAAATAACTACAAAGTAAATTTTGAAAATATTTGACTATTTTTGCTTGCTTTTTAAAATTACGTAAATACTATGAAGTGGTGAATTGTATAAGGCTACGAATTTAGAAATAGTGGGAGATAAAAATCTACTAAATTGAATTTATTAAACCAAGAATCACAATTGATAAACTACCACTTTAAAATATATATTTGCTGTCCGGAGCAAGTTGGCATCTCTGTAATAGCACACAATGAATGGGCCAACATTGGCCACAGATGCCCAGTTATACTTATCTGACCAGATGCTTAAATTTAACTTCCCATCTAACTAACTACCTAAATCTATCTGGCACACATTGATTCTATAAATATTGCATAATGTACGGAGTTGGCCTCTTTGGCCAGCTACTACCTAGCATAACTTGTTTCCGCAAGATGCTTAAATTAATTTAAGGTCGCATTAAATTTACTAGAAAGTATGTCACAAAACAAAATGCTATCTGCTCCTTATTCTGATGAACAAGTGGTTATGGAGATTACAGATTAAAGTGAAAAAGTCTTCAAAGGTTCATTTATACTATTAGAATGTCAACTATAACTAGCACAACTACCTTTACTGTTTTTTTCCCCAGCCTCTACGAGGAATTAAGTTTGTCTGAAAAAGCGTTGGAAGACAAACGCGAATCTCTTGAAAAATGTCGAAAAGACTTTAACAGAAGGGGAGATCGCATAAGGATGTTAGAAACGGAGAAAGAGTCGCTGTTGTTAGATCTCGATGAGAAGCAGTTTGAAATAAAATCTCTAAAAGTATGGTTTAACATTTCTTTTCCTTATTTTTTTTTTTTTTTTATGGGGTCATTAATTGGAAACGACAGATCTGAGGGTAAATTCACTTTACGTTACTTTATTTCTCACCTAAATGCAGCTTTTAAACGAAAATTTCTCATCCGTTCATCTTTGTTTTTAATATTTTATAACCGACCCAATTTTGAGTTTGCGACTACCAATGTTTAACTCCGTAGCTTTGTATAATTTTGAACCCAATTCAGAAGACAATGGTGCTCTTGGATCAAGCATTGAGAGAAATTTCTATCTGTGGAAAACGTTTTGATTGAACTAACCCGCATTTGCTTTACATGAAGATGAAAATCGCGAAAACACCCCATGGTTAGCCTCAAGACAAAGAGATTTTTACCCATGATCCGATTGCACTAAATGTATCTTACGTTAGCACTGTGGTTGGTGCGAGCCGGATGCACAACTCGTATCGCTCAGCCATCGCTGGGATTCGAATCCGAGTCACCCATGGGTGAAAGCCCTTATATAGCAAGACGGAAAAGAGAAAAAACTGGTACGTAAGACATTTCATTCCAGCATTTTTTTTGAAAAAAATAAAATATCTGTAACTATCAAGATTTCTTTTAAAATTTTAGCATTTATATAAAACTGCTTACTTTCGAAGATTAAGTAGATATTGTTGAATAATTTAAAAAAAGAATAAGTAAACTCCTCCCCAAAACCAGCTATAACTGAAAAGGTTTCACTACCAGCCTTTCCTATTTTCCGTCTCGCTTTCACCCCATGAGTCACCTCATTGGGAGGCGAGCATCCATCCCCTTAGCCTACACGGCTCAAATTCACTGAGCCGTGGAAATTCATTCATGAACTTCTTTTAAATTCATGAACTTCTTTTAATTTACTTGTTATGGTAAATTTATTGTTAAATGCTCTTTTTACTGTTTTTTAACGGACTGTTCATAAATGATGTCAAGCTTAGAAAGATGGAAGGTGTTTCTTAAAATTGTGACAAGAGAGAGAGAGAGGGTATAGTATCTATCTAAGGGAAAAACTCCCCACGCCATTCGTCTAGAGCAGTGGTGGTGACTATAGTTACGGGTTAACTATTTTCAGTAGGGGTGTTGGGTCAATGTTTAAGGCTCATTTTGGCTCGGGTCGACGAGAAAGAAGGGAATCAGGGGAAAGAGAAACTCCCCTCTTTGAAATGCGCTATTCCTTGTTTCCATGGCAGCAGACAACCTCAGACTTTGCGGCGAGGGAAGTTCTTTCTGTATGCAAACTATAGATACTAAAAAGTGCGACATCACATATTTTGATTAATATTAAAACATTTAAAATCGCGTATTTAATATAATAAGTTTCAAAATTTTTTCTTTCTTCTTATTTTACATAAAAATTAAGCACACGTTTAACCATTATTTCTGTTGTGCTCACCAATGTAAACAAAGTTAAAAAATAAAATTTGATATATGATATTTTACATGGCTTTTGCTGTTTTTAGATCTGCTAATATGTTTATGCTATATAAGCATGACGTGAGGCAGTGGGAAGATAATGTAAGTGTGACACTTTCTAATAGAGGGTAGGGGGTCAAAATATTGAAAAAGTGTAATAGCCCTCTAAAAATAGAACTCCTGCCTTACGTTGTTTTAAGTGTAGAGCACAGTTGGTGATTTTGTTTACGAGGTTAAGCTATTTCTAGTAGGGGTAAGTGGTAAAAATATAAATCTGGATTCGACACGATAGTCGGTGAAAAAAGCATCGAAGTATCTCTAATTTAAAAAAGGCGTTTGTTTCTAGTGAAGCAAACAAGTCCATTTTATAGAACGGTGAGAGCTCTTCTATTAGGTTGGAATAATTTCTGTTTCGAAAGTTTGAAAAGAACAAAGTTAAAATACATATATCTAAAAAAAATTCTTATATCTGTCATCTATAAAAGTCAGCAAAAAAAATTATTTTTTTCATATCTTTTTCTTGTTAATGATTCGTGAAATTTTTTTTATTTGTCTAAATTATTGAGATGGGCTTTTGAAAATTTCTAATTATTAAGGGGGAATATTGGGAGGGGGGCATACATATTCTTCCTCCATGACAGCCAGGAAGAAATGCAACAAGTCCAATATTTTGCTTATTGCGATTGTCCATATGTGGTGCGACCCCATTCCTACAAAATTCTTGACCCCAGCTGCCAGAAACACGTCTAAGTCAAAAGATGGAAGTGCATTCACATTTCCAAGAATGGTATCGAACTGATGTTAAATTCGTTTTTTGTTAATAACTAGTATTCTGCCTTGAAAGCGCATTTACGTCATTTATTTCTGTACAGGGGCCACCCCGGCCGAACAGTATCACCCCCAAACACTTTATTAAGCGTGGAGGTGGCGGGTTCGAATCCCGCCGTAACCCTGGATGTATTCTTTGTGATGTCTTTCTCTATATTGTGCTATCTGTCTTTCTACTTGACAAAGGTTTATAAGCCTTAATTGAGCACACAAGCCTGCAAATTTATGTTGTACCAACAAACCAATATTTCTGCACATTTAAATAAATTAGGAAAATGACTATTTGTTTTCCCGATATCAATTCAAAATTTGAGGGTTTTTTTTTCCAGGCCGAACAAGCAGATATCTTGAAGGAAAAGAAGACCTGTTTAAGAAAAATTGCTCAGCTCGAGAAAAATGTTTCGGATCTAGAGTTGAAAAATGAAAGCCTCTTGGAAAAAAGCATTATTCAACAGAAAGAGCTAGACGCATTGACAAAGGAGTTCAGTTACTACGACAACGAAATTAAAGAGCTAACTGAGCAAAAAAATAGCTACCTGCAAGAACTTCGAAAACTTGATAAGGTTCAAAAGTAGTCTTTATTTTTAAAACCTATAACTTTTTATACAAGTCAAAAATGTTTCAGTAGAGCATATTTATCTCCGTTTATAATTACCGTAAAGATTGCGTGAACTTAAAATCTTTATTCATTGAAATTTCAATAGAAATTTTCGGTATCGGCAAACTTTTCATCTGGGGTCTGGAGTAAAAAAAAAAAATCTACCCGGCTCCGATTGGTTAGTCCATTAAAGCCCTGCCAAAAAGTACAAAAATAAAAGAAAAAGCAGTTTATATTAAAGCACTTTGTTAAGTGTTAGTATATACTTATATAAACTAAGAAGACATTTTCGTTTCTGTTACCTACCACTTATGCTGCAAAAAAGCAGTTTGCCATGCCTTTAAATCCTATTATAAACCTTTATATTTTCAAAAAATACGGTGTATTAAACGTATAAAATAGTAGCCTTGTTTATATTTCATTTACCTGCATGCAAAACACTATTTCAGCACTTTTGAAGAATAAAATCTAATTAATCTCACGATGTTAGCCTAATTATAGGCAAGTTAGTAATTAACAATTAAACATAAATTAACAATTAAACATAAATTAACAATTATTACTTAATAATAATAAATTAATTAAGTAATGATTAATTAATGGTAAATAATTATTAATAATTAAGAAATTAATAATTAATTAATAGTAAATGATTAATAATAATTAATTAATAGTAAATGATTAATAATAATTAATTAATAGTAAATTATTAATAATAATTAATTAATAGTAAATTATTAATAAAAATTAATTAACTTATTATAAATTTTAATAACTTAATATAAATGATTAACAATTAATTAATAATAAATTAATAGTAAATAATTAATTAATAATTACTTAATAGTAAATAATCAATATTAATTAATTAATTAATAATTACTTAATAGTAAATAATCAATAATAATTAATTAATTAATAATTAATTGACTTATTATAAATTTTAGGTTATCGCCAATCTGCAAAGTGATTTCGAAATATGTAAAAGAAAAGAAACGTTGCTAATCAATGACATAGGCTTAGCCAATCAATCAATTCAAAAATTGAAGAACACAGTGGAAAGACAAGAACTTGATCAAGAACGTTCGTATGCTCAAATCATGGAGCAGAAAAAATCAATCGAGGAGTTGAAAATTGAAAAGGATCGCCTAAACAAGGTGGTCTCAGATTCCGAAAGGATTGTAAGTCAGTTGAAAAAAGTTATTAAAGAGAAAGATGTGATACACAAGGAACAGGTAGAGGAAACACGATTTTTTCGCAAGACATTATTGGAAGCTAAGCATGAAATCGAACAACAGAACTTGAAGTTAAATATGCTGGATAAGCTTTCAGTCCAGCTCAAAAACTACAATAAGGTCTTGGACAACAAATTGAAGGGATTGATCCAGGATAAAAAAGCAATTAAAGAACAACTAGGATTTGTTAAAGAGTCTTTAAAACAAGCGAATAAAAATGGCGCAGACTTGACGTTGGAGATGAAACATAAAGAAAATGAAAAGTTGCAATTGCTTCAGGACATTGCTAGTTTAGAAAATGATAAAAGCAATCAAGAAGGAGCACTGAAAAGCATCCGCAATGAAAAGGACGCGCTGGTTGTGAAGCTGCAGAAAAAAGACGAAGAAATATTTCAAGAGAAGGAGAAAGTGAAGTTGCTTGAGACAGATTTGTCAAAGTTAGAAGTTACACTCAATGAGAGGATTGAGGACATAAAACTTCTGAAAGTTCAATTGTCCGAAATGAACCGAAACAAAGCTCTAATGGAGCACAAGGTTGAGAAAATGGAAGCAACTCGTCAAGAGTTGGTAACAGCTGAAAGAGATCTGCAAGAACAGAAATTTAAAGTGAAGAGTTTGGAAGAAGCGATTCAGACACCTACGAATCTCCACAGGTATTACTGGGGGAAAAAACTATTCCTTCCTAAGTTATGGATAAGTTATTCAATCACATTATCACTCATGTTTTGAAACAGGAAAAATATGTCTTTTCTGTTTTGTAAACTGAACAAGCGAAACCAAGAGCTCAATATAACTTATCCTCATTCTAAGTTTAAAAAAATTGCAGCTAAATGGCGTCATTTTAATACAATATGTTGGCAATAGAGTTCCAAAAAACTGAAATCAAGAGTAAAAACAACACTTAAAAAAATTCACTTTTTTTTTTTACATATATTAGCCACCACTTTCTAAATTTATATAGGATGCATTTAGGTTATAAATAAATTGACGTGTTTGAGTCATTTTACACCCAGTGCATCTGTAAAACTAGGGGTTTTGCCCCTCCCCCCGAGGATGGGGGGGGGGAAGAGCCCATACTTAATTGTATTTTAATGCATTTTGTTATTCTCCCACTTTTGCTTCCGTAATTCTCATCTTCAATCAGATGAATGAGCTAGAGCCCTTCACGGGGTTGGCATCCAGATAAAATCCACAAATAGGAATGTGATGTTTGTTAAATAACAATAACATCTGAAAATCACTTTCAAACGAGAGCTAGCGACAACTGTCGGTGGCTCGTATTTCAGTGAAGTTAGGAGATTTACTTCGTTATTATAACAGATAGACCTGATAAGGTTTCTGAAAATGCATATTAAGTATGGTTGGGCACTTGGAGCCTCTTGTCGCCTTTTTCCCATTCATCACGGACTTCTAGTAGATGATGAGTAATTGTGATTTCTGAGCATTTACTTGGAATTTTCATTTTAAACACCTGCCTTCAATGCCGTTTATTTATATTTTTTTTGTAATTTTTAGATAGCAAAGTTATGTCTTTTCGATTTGACAATTATGTGAGTGCCATCAGCGTAGTACGCGGTTACAATCTTTTGTAACTACAGAAAGTCGCACGTGAACAAGATACGGACTCGTTGTCTGCCAACTACTGTTTGTCTAATATAGGTACTCTGCCAGACATTCGTCTGGAGCTGCGGCGGTGACTATGGTAACGAGGTCCCTCTTTAGGACTGGTTTCGGCGAGAGAAAAGGAGACCTCTTCATCGAAGCTACCTTCCCTAAAATGCCCTCTTCTTGTTTCCATAGCACCAGACTGCCGCAGACTTAGTGGCGGTCAGAGTACCTATCTTAGACAAACAATTCTAAGCTTTCCGCAAAATATTTTACAAAGCGGTAGACATTTTAAAACAAAAGCTTTCAGAATATCTGTAATTTTGCCAACATTTTAAAACTCCCTCACGAAGGCCCTTGAACAAAGTGGCGTTGCATGTGAACTTTTTATTCATTTATACGTAGTGATGTGGAAAATAAAGTTAAATGTATAAAAAAACACATTAAAACATAAGCTTTACCTACCACTAGAATAAATTTTCAATTATAAAAACCGTAGAAAGTTAGCAGCCTTGTGTAGAGGATAACCCTCGCAAATATCTGAAGTCGAAAAAATATAACATTTGCTGTTTTTGCAATTGTTAGTACTTGTTAGATAATGTTGAATAATTTTTATTATTCCTGGTGGAAAGTTTAGCCTATTTAATTTGTATATTATTTCTGCGTGGCATACTCTGTCGAAAGACTTTGAGAATAAGGGTAATGTTTACGAAACAAATCTGTACATGCTTTCAAACTACTTTTACATCGTGATTGTGAAAGCGTTTAAAATAAAAATAAAATATTACTTCGTGTATCAAATGGTTAAAGCAGAAATTTTACCTCCGCTAAAATAAAAATAGGTTTTTTAACAAAGAAATTAGAAGGTGTGTTATCCACATCAAAGCTTAACCCCGCCCCGCCCCCGTCAGGGGGCATCCGGAGAATACTGTAGACTCTAAGTACACGCACGTAACCTCTCAGTAAAAAAAGAGGATTCAAAAAGGTAGGCTTGGTGGCGATTCATGGCAACACCAGAAGGCCTTAAAGAATTTAGTGAAATCTTAACAATGGTAGTTACTCAGAAAATAGGAGTTTGAGTGTTCAAACATAATAGACGAGGCATCACAACAAGAAAAAGAAGGGGGGGGGGGGAAGCGTAACAAACATATTTTGATGATGAAAAGTACCAGAATTTGATCAAAGCCCATGAAAACAGATACAATTTCAAAATCCACATAATGAACGTGTTATCCCCATAATGGTATGGTATCCACATAATAATTCGTGATCTTCTTGTTTTTAGATGGCGTAGTTTGGAAGGCACAGACCCTGAAAAAGCACAACTGGTGACAAAATGTCTTGAGCTGCAACGCCAACTCTTGAAGAAAACTACTGAATTGAAAAGCAAAGACCACGAAATCCATAGCAAGGAAGAAGAGTTACTCAAACTGCACGAGATGATAAGGCGAAGAACAGAATCTGGTATGGACAGCGACTTGTGGGAGTGCAGGAGGGAGCTCAAATCACGGATGGACAGATTGAAATGCCTGACAGCCGAAAATAACATGTACGAATCTACTCTAGAGAAATACAGAAAGGAGATTATGGTACTGAAAGATGAAATCCGACGATACAAATTGGCTGATTTCAATTCAAGGAAAAAGAAGAATTCTAAAACTAAAAAGAGGAAAAGCAAACGTTGATTTCAATTTGGGACAGATAACTTGCAGAGTAACCAATAATATTAAAAAGAAAATAAAAAGAAAAAGGAATATTTGTTCAGTATTAGTATATTCGCTAACGTTAGGCTATATCTGATGTTTAAAAGTTGAATGGTCAAATAGTTTAATGGTCATTTGTTTTCCGATGACGCTGCAAAATGTGCTTTAGCCTATTTAAGACTGTTGTTGCAAAAATGCGCTATTTATGTTGACAAAAAAGCACTGTTTGAAAATAGTGGGAAAACATTTAGGACTAATCCGGTATTTTAAACTGTAGGGTTAACAATTTATATTTAAAAATATCAGACTCGCCTAGTTTCATATATATATATATATATATATATATATATATATATATATATATATATATATATATATATATATATATATATATATATATATATATATATATATATATATATATATATATATATATAATTTTTCCGTAGTCATATTATTACTAAAGACTATTAGACCCCAAAGGAGCCTTTTACCCTTTTATCTTGATTTGAGTAATGAAGTAGTAGTTTTCAAGGATTTTCCAGCCAGTAGATCTACAGGGCTCATTTTCATTCAGAAAAGATGAAAAACAAGTAAAAAGAAAATTTCAATTTTTTCTCTCTTTCGGCAAGAGTATACTTTTTGAGACTATGACAATGAACTGTTATATGTCTATGTCTTGGCAAATCATTGATAGGCAAGTTCTATGTAAATTTGGGTAGGGAGCACATAGCCCAAGGGGCCATCCGCTCCTTCATCGGGTGGGGTGGTATGCGACAGTAAATCTGCAAGATTAAACTGATCTGCCAAACGCTCCGTATAGTGAAAGTAACGGGTTCAAATCCTGTCGTTACCCTGGACGCATCTAAGTTTCATGCTTTGCAATTTGTGCAATATGTTGCTCAACTTCATTAGGCAAGGTGGCTATATTCTGAAAAAATTTTAAAAAGTAATGCTAAATATTTCATGAAGTTATCGTAAATTTTATAGGCTTTAATTCCACGCCAATTTTAAGAATTCATTTGGAAATTTTAGACACAAATATTTAATATTTAATTTAAAATTATTTTTGCACTATAGTAATTGAATAAAACATTTTGTTTCCACCATCATTTTCTCCCAATTTTTTTTTTTTTTTTTTTTTTTTTTTTAAAAAGAATATGGCTACTTAGCAATGGCAGAGAAGTCGTTTTTACGTACGTTGAGCACACCATCCTGCATACGTATATGCAAATTATAAGCAAATATTTTCTGAAAAAACATACATTTGCTTGTAAGAATGATTGCTTAGATTCTTAGAAGTAGAACATTATAAACATATGAAAGTAATACATATGAAAATATTCATTGAAATATACACGTGGCCATTTAGTATATACAAAAGTACATTTTAAATCTTCACAGAATAATGAATTTTCAGACCAGGGTGAAAGGGAAAGAAATGAGTCCTTTCTACTAAAATGATAATATAATACCACCTTCAATTTTCTGTTGCAAATTTTTCCTAAATATTTTAAAATAAAATCATAGCAATGGTGGCTCAAATGATAGATCGCTCGCCTCCTAATGAGGTAACCCGGGTTCGAATACCTGGTTCGATGGCTGGTCGGTACGAATTTCGCACCCAGCTCGCACCGACCATGGTGCTGACGTATAATATCCTTAGTGGTAGGCGGATCATGGGTTAGAGTCCACTTGCCGTTAGGCTAACCTTAAGAGGTTTTGCTCTCCATATTATGCAAATGCGGGTTGGTTCCATGAAAAAAGTACTCCACGAAATCAAATTTCTCCCAATACTTGATTAAGGATATCCCTTGTCTTCTGTATCGGGTTCAAAATTATAAGGCTATGGAGTTGAAAATTGGTAATAGTAATATCAATAGTTAGATCATCTGTTCAACGACGGCGGTAATATATAATCAACATTTGGTCAATGCCACTCGCCACACGGGCAAGCCTGCTTGGATTTGAACCAATACATTTGATTCTACAAACGTTAATGATTGTATTATTATTTCTACAAACATATGCATTAAAATAACTGGTAACACATTAATTTCATTATTTATTTTTGGCTTGTAAAATAAAACATGCCTATTTTGCTTCGTAAGCTTGAATGAGGTCCTAAATATGCCGATCTCAAAATTTTATGCAATAATTGTTTTTGTGCGGAATCAATAGCAAAGACTATAACAGTTTAAGACTTTTAATAAAAAAATACTTGTTTGGTGTTTGGGACAAACAAACGGTATGTGTTTTTATTCAGTGAGTATCATTTGCATGTTGATACCTGAATTTAATAGACAGAAAGTCAAAGGAACTATAAAACATATTTCAGAACCTCATTTAATATGATACCTAACAATGGAAGGAAGTGTGTATCACTATCTTAAATTGCTGTCCCAACGTCAACAATAAATGAAACAGACATTTGATTACAAAAGATTCAACTTCAAGCATGGCCGGTTTCTTTCCTCAATGTGCCCACGAACTTGGGCTATTTTTAAGTTAACGAACTGGGGCTACTAAAGTATGTTTTCCATCTGATTTATTTTAAGTCTTTCTTTTGTAATTCATCTTGGCGTTTTGTATTGGAAGCGAAACGCATGGGTCTACGTAAACAGTGGCAAAATCATTGATTTTTGTGCGAGAGAATCAGAACGGTTCGACATTAAAGCGTTCCGTTTTGTTTAAACAGCTAATTTAAGATAGGCGTTATTGGGAACGAGCATTAAAAAAATAAACGCTGCATTGAAATGAAAAGTTTAAATAGTTTTAGAATCTGTAATTAAGCATACGTGTTACATGATCCAAATAAAAACGTATCTAAATTCTTTTTAAGTTCTATAGTTTACTTGTTTTAAAAATGTAAGTTAATCGCTGTTTTTATGGAGCCTGAGTTTCCGATATTACAATGATGAAATAACAACCAAACTTTCACATACTAACATTCACTAAATTTATATAAATTGCAATCGTATTTTTTTTAAAGATTAAGTAGCAGTCATTTTTTAGTATTTTTTTATTAGTTTTTTCTTTTTTAGATGCAAAATTTAAGGAGTTTCAATGAATTAATTCAGTAGTCAGGAAACTCGGCTTCAAACCCATGCACTTAATTCAAATACAAGTCACTATCAAATTGCAAAAATATGTGTGGTGTGGTTCGCGAGTCACTGTTTGCAACCACAGAATTTGCATATTAGGCTGTTTTTCAATGGATCTGTAGTCGCATGAAACGATGCTTTTTTGCGAATAATATATTTTTATAACTGATGGGAGCTTGCGACGTTGCTCATGACTGTTAGATCTAGTTTAGCATGTCCTTAGTCCAGCTCTTTCTATGTTTATTCTGAAAATGGGGCAGAACTTCAATCTGAGGAAAAGCCACAGTTTTGAGAAAATCAAAAGCGTTTGTTGTCGAATTTTTTAATATTTTAAAACTTATTCCATTGCTGCATTATCTGCACTTATAAAAATTTGCAAAAAATGAGAATAAGGTATTAATTTTGATAATTTTAATTTAGGTGGAAAAATGTCGCCAAATTGGCGATGTTTAAAAAAGTTTAATAACTTCAAAAACATCTTAGTTATTTGTCCGTTTTAAAACGCAGGTAATTTCTTGCAGCAAGATATAGCATAAACAGTTTTAAATGATAGCTTCGATTAAAGAATAGGGCACTTAAACTGTGGCTTTTTTTTCCCTTGGCGAAGGAGCTTTGAAAAACCATGACAAGACAATTCCTGTTTTGTTCAAATTTAAAACCAATTATTTGAAATCAAAATTACTTTTTCTCTCCAGACACACTAATAAAAAATCTGTAAACATAATAGATAAGGACATAGCTGTAATTTATTTTTTAAAATAAATTCATATTTGGACCATCAGGATATATGTGACAGCTAAATATCTCTTAGAAGAGAGAAGGCCTCAGCACGGGTTACCAGATACAAGCAATTTGATAACTTAGTAATCCAAACTATTGGCATCTTTCATATTTTCCCCAACTGAGCAGCTTAGTAGCAGAACGTAAGGGTATCTATCTTTCTTATTTTCCTCCACTGCGCAGTTTATGTTCGTTGCGCTGCGCCGAACTACTAAATTGATCCGTGCTGAGGCCTTCTCACTTCTAGGAGGTGCCACAATCTGGAAATAGGTGTAATAAAAAACATCCCTCCCCTATATTTATGCATAAACAATAGTACATGTGTGTTTACGGGGTGAGTATATTCCGGGGGAAAATGAAAAGTGGTGGCAAATGTTTCAGGAAGTTATGTGCTGCGTATGTACGCACCTTTGAGAAACATAAAAATTGGTTTTCCGCTGCGGATAAAAGTAGAAACCTATATTTATTTTATAACAAAACTGGTATAAAATTAAAATTTCTTCCAGGTGTATACGAACCAAGATATCTTTAAATGATTAAACTGGTTTTTTAAAAAACTGCTTGAATAGCCATTAAAATTGTGCCATCTCCTTCATTCAAGTGTCTTATCAGTACTCGTGTAGTTATAATCCGATGAATAAAAGTTCATAATTCTTTTTTTGGTACCTTAGACTACTGCAATCTAATCGTTTCCACTTAAAAACTAAGTGATAACAATGTCTTCTTTAAGAGTTGACATTTAAAAGACGACTCGTTGCTACGTTTTTCTGTACTGATACTCTTATCGGATATACATACAATTGAAGGTTCCTTTTTATCTTCCAATTACAGTGAGAGAAAAGGTCAAGATTGATTGGAAAGCTTTTATAGAGAAATTATCTCTATTTAGTAATGAAATGGTGAAACAAAAATATTTAAAGGTGTATGTTTTTTCCCCCCTTTTTTTTCCATTTTGAAGTACATGAACTATTTTACTTATCGCACGATTTTTATATAATATAACAACAATTACGATTGTCCTATTTATAGCTTCAAACCTCAAATTTGGATTAATAATCAAAAATCAATAGCGTTATAAAAGTGAAGGAAACTGGAAAAGTTACACTGCTGTAAGAAATTAAGAAAATATGCAGATTTCGTTGATTATCTCTAGAACTACTGGACTAATTTTAAGGAAATTCGATATGTACATACATTGATGAACTACAAAACCATTCACTAATTGCACTCGTTGGAGTCGAAAGGTATGAAATTGCCACAGGACGATTCAGGCCAATTGCAACAGGAAATGATAAACTGCCTTATTTCAAGTATGAAATCACGTTGCAAGTCTTGTATATCTGCAAGAGGGGACCATACCCCCCCTGGATCTTTTTTTTTTTTTTTTTTTTGTTGTTTATTCAGCAGCCGTAGTTTTATACTAAGTACCTTCCGACCATTACCATTTTAGTACCATTTTTAGTACCTTCCGACTCAAAAGTGTTACTCACGATCATACGTGTGTATTACAATTGTTGAATGGTTATTTGTTTTGTATTGTTATGTAGTACATATCAAATTTCATTAAAATTGGTCAAGTAGTTCTACAGATAATCAACCAAGTCTGCAAATTCTCTTAATTTCTTACACCAGTGTATTAAATAGATAATACTTATAGATAGTATGTATGAGTAGAGATAATATGTATCGATGATTTACAAGCAAATGTTGTACTTTTTATAAATTTTACGCTGAAGGCAGCTTAAGATACCTCGATCTCCTTCGCTTTTAATGATTATGCTTTCAATAGTCAGGGATTTGTGTGTCTTAAAATGCTGTCAATTTTTTATTTTTTTTTAGTTTTACGTAATTTATACAATTTCAAGCTGAAGTTTATCGAAACATAGAATTAAAACAAAAGCTAATTTTTTCATCATTCAAGACTGAAAATAAGAAGCATTTATATTGAAGATAAACACCGACATAAAATAAAAATGCGTATCATAAGATTTTAATTTTATGTCGGTGATGATGTGTTGCACTTACAGCAGAACAGATAGGCATCATTTCTTAAACATAGAAATGTGCTATCTTGTAATATTTAATGCGAATATATGAAATATCTGCCTAGTTTAATTGGCAATAATAGCTAATTAATTAATTTAATACTAATAAATAGCTATCCAATTTAATATTAATTATTTAGAATCAACCCACCTTTGAAAGAAAGAAAAAATTAACCATCCTGTCAAAAAGTAACAACTAGCTGGATTAAAATTATTTAATAATAACCATCCAATATGAAATTAACAAAAAATAACTATTCAGTTCTAAACTGCTAATAAACAATCATCCATCACATTAGCTAATATTAAATAAATATTCAGTTTGAAACTAAATAACAAAGAGGTAAACTATCTACTAATAAATAACTTTTCGATTTGAAATAAATAATAAATTATCCATTTTGAAACTATTAATGAATAACCAACTTGATACTAATAATAAGCATCGAGGAAGTTTGAAGTTAACAATAAATTGCCATCAAGTTTAAAACCAGCTACAAATAATTATTAACACTAGGTTTACGGGACGCGTCATTTTGACGCATTTCGAGTTTGACCCGTTTGAATTTTTATTCTATCTCTTGTAATGACTTTAAACCTTTGATCGAAGTATATATATATTGAAGGCTATTTTCTTCAAAAGCGTTGAAATATTGAAATTCTCTATGTGGTATACCTATCTCTACGAATATGAGTCGATTTGACGCGATCATAATTTAGACAAAATTTTGAGTAAACAAGTAATTATCACATCAATAACAAATAGGAATGTACCGACAATACTTCGATTCGTTATCTCATATGAAACAAAGAATAAACAACTGTTGCCGATAAGCAATAATAGAAAGAACAAGCGCAGAATGACAATGGATGTCAGAGTGGCAGATTTTAAAGGTTTCAGTTGCTTAGTTCGAGTATTGAAACATAAAATACAAGAATATTTCATAAGTGTACAATTACATTGGTTTCTAAGTGCAGATATGCCAACTGCTCCGGACACGCCAAAATAATTTTAAAAAATGGTTAATAACAACTAAGTAAATCTTGGAAATATAAAGTGGTGAATTATATGAGCCTACGAATTATTTAGAAATAGTGGCGAATAAAAATCTACTAAATTGAATTTATTAAATTAAGAATCACAATTGTATGTATTCTTTCATACGTCAAATTGACACGTGTTCGTAGAGATAGGTATATTAGAAACCTAGTGTTAAAGTTCCTTTGTCGTATTATCCAATTAATAAACATCTATCCAGGTAGAAACAAATATTAAATATTGATTTAAAGTTGGAAACTTTAAAAAAAATAAATATTGGTCTTAAATTAATAATAAATAACCATCCAGTTATCAACGAATAGTAATAACTATCCAAATTTTGCAAATAATTAGGAGTAACCCTTTAGTCCCAAGGTAAGGATTTCATAGTTCAGCAATTTAAATTTTGGGGTTGAGTTTATCTTTTTCAGATTTAAGTACATACCTGCCAACTTGTACGGCTATTGAAAAAGATTTTGCAAAGTAGTAGTAAAACAACAATTAAGTTTGTAAGTATTTTCTATAAACGGAGCTATTTAGACATCAATAAGCATAACTAGCCAAGTAATAGATTTCATGTACATATCTTTTCAAATTATTAATTCGTCGTGATAGCTTAATTTTTTTTTGTGGAAACTTTGAACTTCAAGATTTAATTCCCCAAAACGCTTATGTTGCTACCACTAAGAAAATTATTTCTCAATGGTAGCACAAGTTGGCAGCTTCACCAAATACAGGAACTACAACCTGGAAAAATTAATGAATGGACGAGGAGCTTTTCTCAAGACTGCTTAAAATTTCATGATAAACGGAATGAAAATATTCTTAGCGAATTCAAATTTATGCATGATTTTCAAGATTTAGCTTCCACCTTTATGCAATTTCCTGACATGTTTGAGCGTGTCAGGTCACGTCTGAAGTGATTAAAAAGCCCTCAAAATTTCCAATCATAAATAAATGAGATTTTATTAACATTTAGAGAGAATTCCTGGAAGTACGCAATTAATTTCATACATTCACTTCAGTTTGGCAAACACAAACTTTTTTGAGATCTAAAATACAATTCTAGTTTTCTTCAGAGACAGATGAAAGCATTGCAACACACATAATATACTTTTTACTGCATGGGAGGTCCCAGATGGCGTGCAATTTAAAATGCTCAAAGGGGGGAATGCATTCCAAATGCTAAAAAAAAGGTGCCTCGAATCCTCATCAAATAAGGGCGAGGTTATTTAGATTTCAATTTAATTACGCCCCCTCTAGCCTGATACCAGTCTAGGGAAAGACAATATTTTCGTTAACTGCTGCACCGTTATCAACCCCGTAATTCCAGAAAACGACTTTTTACCTCGAGAACACCTCCCCTTGCTTTTACACTTGCCTGATGACTGAAGACCGCTGAAACAAAGGTCAAGTTCAAGGACTTAGGAATGTGGAATTGCTACTCTCTCTTGGTCTTGATCTTACTTCAGGATTAGAGGGAGACATTATATTTCTTTCTTCCCTTTATTCCCTTCGTCTGATAATCGAATAAAGTACATTTTATTGAAGAAATTAATAAATTTTACAAATAATTTTTGAAACAAATCAAGAAATGCTTGAAGGTCTAAAATTTCCTATATTTCCCTCAATCTCATAATTGAATATTGTACATTTTATAGAAGAAATTAATAAATATTACAAATATTTTTTGAGACAAATCAAGAAATGCTTGAAGGTCTAAAATTTCCCTTTATTCCCCTCATCTCATAATTGAATAAAGTACATTTTATATGAGAAATTATTAAATTTTACTAATATTTTTTTAATCAAGAAATGCTCAAAGATCTAAAATTTCTCTTTATTCCCTTCATCTCATAATCGAATAAAATATAATTTATAAAGGAAATTAATAAATTTTTCAAAATTTTTTAAAAAAACAAATCAAGAATGGCATGACGTCTAAAATTTTTCTTTAATCCCTTCATCTCATAAAGTACATTTTATTGTAGAAATTAATAATTTTTACAAGTATTTTTTTAAACAAATCAAGAAATGCTCGGTCTAAAATTACCCTTTATCTCATAACAGAATAAAGTATATTTCATAAAAGAAAATGTTTTTCTTTTTCATGAATACTGCCACTCTGAAATATACGAGAAGTTATTTAACTGCCGAATTTAATTAAATCGGTCTCCATCCTTCGAAATCAGACATAAAAACGCATTTTCTCTCAATAAATATACCTTTTTTTCCCTCGACAGATTCGGGTTCTTGTTGCTTAAGTATGGATGGTTGCAGTACCTGGAAAATATATATTTTATACGGGAACGCTATCGAATGTTTGAACTCCCTATTCACATTTTGCGTATTTCGTTATAAAACCCGAAATTTTTTTTAGAGAATCAATAATTTTTTGCTGACAGCTATAAAATTCGTTTATCAAAAGATAGTTTCTTTAAAATAACAATTTTTAATAATTCTTTACAATTTTTTATTAAATATTAGTCGAAATAATTCTGAACTGTAAGGTGTGCACATTTTTACTTAAATCTTAAGAATGCAATTTTCAAAGACAACATACGAAATTTGAATGAAAGCGATAAAACAGTTACTTAAGTTATCAATTTTTAAAAAAAAATATCGTTCATTGATTTCTCAAGAACAATCTGATCGACTTAATCTCATTGATTATCGTCATACGCCTCTAGGAATGCTTCCCTATTATGAATTGTGTTTTTGCGTGCTTTTGAGCAGGTCATAATAGGGAAGAGCTTCTAGCCTCGTGAGACGATATTTCCGCGCATGTGTTTCTGTCCCCTAACTCGCCTAGAAAATTGTTGAAACATTTACGCTACCTCCTGTTACGTATAATGTTTTTAACTTGTACATTTTGATCTAAAATAGACTACAAATGTCATTAGAAAAAATATAGCTTTCGGAGGAAAAATAATTTCAGATTTGCAAAAATAATTTCAGATTGGGAACCCATGTCCCGTAAATGTCATCACACGCCACTAGGGGCACTTTCCTATTATTAACTGTTTCTTCGTGTGCTTCTGAGCAGGTGATAATAAGAAAGCTCTCCTAGCCACGCATGACGACATTTTCGGGGCATGGGTATCTGTGCAATTTTAATCCTCACCTTTCCTTTCTTTCCTAGAAATTTGTCGCAACATTTTATAAATATATATATCGATTTTTTTATAGATAACGTTTCTAATGTTTACATTTCAACAAAAAATAGACTGAAATTGACATTTAAAAAAAAAAAAAAAATGAATAAACCTGTAGGTTTCAAAACAAAATTAATTCCAGGTTTGAAACTCCGGCATCCGATTTAAACAATATCAAGTATTTGCATAAATGCACCAAAATTTTTTCCCAGTGTTGTTCAACCTTTGTGACATCACCTGAGATTTAAAAACTAATGCCAGAAAAATATCAAACTCAAGAGAGCGTTTTAAAACGGGAAAAATCCTCTATGACAAATATCTTTAAGGTGGCTCTTTCTGGTAATTGGAATGCAAATTTGAGTGAAAAGAAAATTAAATATTTGGTATTTTAGATAAAGTGTCATCGCCGCAAAACAAGCTGCCATTGACCTGAGGTATACGTCTTCTTTCTAATTTTCTAAAGTTAAAATATCATTAAATCCTGCGGTGTCACAATTTATGGCATTTTCAAAAAATTTGAAATTTAGCTTTGCAATATGACAAACTAAAAAATCTATGTTGAGATCGCGATGCATGTTCTTATTTTGGATCTTGATTGTGTTATCAGGGGTGAAAGCGAGACGGAAAATAGGAAAGGCTGGTAGTGAAACTTTTTCAGTTATAGTTAGTTTTGGGGAGGAGTTTACTTATTCTTTTTTTAAATTATTCAGCAATATCTACTTAAACTTCGAAAAGAAGCAGTTTTATATATATGCTAAAATTTTAAAAGAAATCTTGATAGTTACAGATATTTTATTTTTTTCGTAAAAAATGCTGGAATTAAATGTCTTACGTACCAGGTTTTTCTCTTTTCCGTCTTGTTATATAAGGGCTTTCACCCATGTGTGTTATTTATCGGAGTATTTTATTCTGGCATCTTTTGAGTTTCTCCAGGAGTTATGTAGAGATCATGGGTGAAAGCCCTTATATAGCAAGACGGAAAAAGAGAAAAAACTGGTACGTAAGACATTTCATTCCAGCATTTTTTTCGAAAAAAATAAAATATCTGTAACTATCAAGATTTCTTTTAAAATTTTAGCATATATATAAAACTGCTACTTTTCGAAGTTTAAGTAGATATTGTTGAAAAATTTAAAAAATGAATAAGTAAACTCCTCCCCAAAACTAGCTATAACTGAAAAGGTTTCACTACCAGCCTTTCCTATTTTCCGTCTCGCTTTCACCCCTGGTAGAGATGTTACACCAAGCTGAAGATATCCATAAGTTAGGATGGGAGGAATCATTGAGATGTAGAATAAGCGTTTAAGTCTGAGTTCCATTTTAGAGTTCTGAAGAAGGATTTGTAATTTGTGGCAGGCTGCTTGTGGTATGTTGATAACTGATTTGACATGATCTTTCCAATTAAATTTACTGTTTATGACCAGGCTAAGATATTTTGCGTTTTTGACTATGAGGATAGTTTCGTTAAAGAGAACAACTTGATTTTTTTTTTCAAACTATAAAAATGCTGACATAATATGGTTACAATATTTATTATTATGTAGTTGGGAAGTAATCCCGCCATACTTTGTTTGTACAGTAAAATGTTTTACATTGATAGTACATTGTTTGTACATTAAATAGTGGAATTGTCTGTCTTTTTACTTTCTTTTGGCTATAATTATTCATTTTAAGTGAGTATTTATGTCTAAAAATAAAATAAAAATCATAAAAACTACATATAAGAAGAAACAAAAGTAATTAATTTATTTACCTTTAATCTCACTATAAAATGAATCCTTAACCACGTGAATCGTGTATAAAACTACGAAGCGTATGCTGTTCGCGCGTCGAGCGACATTATGTACATAACTGACTCTGCCTTGTCAGGAGATTGTTTAAAATAAATGAACAGAGCATCGCGAAGTCCAGATACATCGTTGTCAAGGATGCCACATAATCAGAGTTCGTCCACAACATGTATATGCACATTGATAGGAAACATTAAACTGGTGCTAACGCCGCTAAAATTCATATACCGCATAAAAATAAATCGCGCAAAAATAAAATCGCACAAAACCAAAATCGCATAAAAAAGGACCGCACAAAAACAGGTTTTACTGTATTTTGATATTTTGGAAGTATTTTTTACATCATTTGAAACTTCATGATTTACACTTAGTTTTCCTGGAGTATCTTTTCCCTAAACTTTAAATTTTGAAAAAACTGATAGATGTAAAATAGAATTTGTCATGAAACTTTTCTCTAACGGTATAGCGTTCTCTAAATTGTAGATCTTTTTACCACAAAAAATTTTTTTTGCCTCTAATTTTGTCAGAAACTGATTACAGAGGAGAATATATAGCCACAGCATTGTATTTCCATAATACACAAAAACAACGAAAGTGCGACTTATTATTTCGTTTTGGTGGCCCCAGGCGAGAGATTATTTCTATAAGCGTGTCGCGGCTTATTGAAGCTTATCAAACCTTGAACCAATTTCACTTTTAAGGCGATCTGAAAACTAAACTTTCTCCATCAAAATCATTCAACCAAGGAATATTCACTTTTGAATATATGCATATATAGATGTTGATAAAATAGACATAAATTCTCAAAGCATGTTTATAAAAGTAAATTTTTTTGAAAAAGAAAAAAAAAGTGGTTTATATGACATTCAGTAGACAGTCAGAGCATTTCCCCCTAGTATGCTAGATTGTAAAATGAATATCCAATAAAACTGCAAATCCATGCGGAAAATTGCTTTTGTGATAGAAATTACATTTAATTGACTATTACATTTTAACTTTACTAACAGAAAATAACTTTAACAATGATAAATAACACCCAGGATATATCTGTTTTATATTGGATAGTTTATATTGTAATTCCAAAAATGTTTTACAGAAAAAGAAAGAAACGTGATCAATTGTGTCCTTGAATTTTATAACTGACGAATAAAGTTCAAGGATTTTTCTGTTTATATGGTTAAGAAACAATGACATCAAGCCGCATAACTAGATCTTAACTAGATCCTCTTTAACTTACGTCAATAGAATAAAGAAATAATTTAAGTTTTTTACTATAAGTTTTAAAATAAATTAAAAAAATTTTTTTATTGTGGCAACAATGCTAGTCCGTGTAAGTCATTGCTGATTACAGAATAACTGTTCGATTACTGTTAACTCAGTTTTCTTTTTTAATGAACATGAAGTTGAATAAGCAGTTCTATGTAAAATTATAATTACTTTGCATGGCCATTAATTACCAGTGAAAGAGAAAAAATAGCAGTAAAACTTCAGTAATTCAGCTTATTTTTTGACGAGAAAAATGTATGTGACTACTACTATCAAATAACACATTGATTACCAGCGTTAAAAAGTGATTCATATTTCTTTTAAGACAAAGTGGTAGTGGGTATTAGTTTATACCAAGTGGATAATTCTTCCTGTTATCTATCACCCCTTTTTTTTAAAGCTTTGCGCGTTGATTTCAGATCCAAATATGAGTATTTAAATTTTTTACATCAGATCTTTTTTCAGTAAATTTAACGATAGCCAATTTAGCCAACCTTTTTTCACGAATAGAATTTTACAATAGACTTAATATTTCAGCAACATCTGTCGAATTTCGTCAATTTAGATTTTCTTATTAATAATAAATTATGGTGAACACGAGAGAATTATTTCTTCATGACGAATTTTAAGCACATAAACGTCGTTACTAGCTTTTCAAATTTCGTAAAAAGTATCTGGAATCGTTGGTCTTTTTTTTTTTTTTTTTTTTTCAGTAATAAAAATAAATTAAAATATGCACATATCTAGGTTTGCTCATTATTTTCGGAGAACGCAATAGTAACTTCCGAATTTCTCATTTAAAATAATGATTACAATTTTCGAAAATGTAAAGTATTTCTGCAATTGCTGTCGTATTTCAAGAGTTTTTTCCATTCCTACCAAAGGTTGAGACTTGTCATTTCTCAATTATAATTGTCTGATATCTGAAGGGGGAAAAAATTATCTTTCATTGTGTTCTCAAGCATATTTCTGAATTAATAAGACTGTTCAGTCAATTAACAATATCCTTTTTTACTATTATCTAACTGACTCAGAAAAAAATAAGATGTGTGTAATGGGTTTTAAAGAAAGGTTAAATGATTTAAAAATCTTTATCAAAATTTAATTACTTTACCATTTCATAAATTCATTAACAAGTATATGAAAAGCTTGTAATGTTTTTTCTCCTTGAAATATGTACACTTGCCAATTTCTGTTATTCCATATGAAATTAGCATTTAATTCAATTGTGTCTAACGTATATTTTAATAGACAGTTATTTTTTTTCACAATTAAGTAAAATATGTATATTTTAATAACGTATATTTTAATAGACAATTATTTTTTTCACAATTAAGTAAAATATGAAAGCATAAATATTTTATTATATAATTAATTTTGTAGAAACGAAATAGTACTCGTCTCCACAATACATTAATAATGTATATTTTTGTACTTAAAGTCGAGGTAGAGTGTCATTTGATAACAGAAAAATATACCATTTAATATATATATATATGAATGATAGATTGAACATATGGAATATTAATGTTATTTATCACTCAAAAAGGCTCTGTAACTTTTAAATTAGGTTATTCCACTTTATACGTTGCAAGACATTTATTACAATTTCATGCTTTGCAACAAGACAAAACAATAGATTTTTGTGTAGCAAATTAAATAACAAGGTTTTACGGTGGACTCTTAATTTTTAATTGCAACTTTATACTATTTTTTATTCATTTTTTTAAACTCTATGAGATCTTATATTACAAATAAATATGCTAATTAGATATTTTAATGCATATTCACATTTGGTTTTTCATTTTTTTCAATTAATTAATTATGAGTTTAAACGAGCTAGTAACTTCAAGTGTCTAGTGTGGGCACATGGGGGCAGACTGCTGCCAACACATTGTTATTGAGTATTTTTGTAATGGTAAAATTACGTTAATTCTGGCAGGAATTTCCTTTTTTAAGATACCACTGTAACGTTTAAAAGGCTGGCAGGGCACAGGTCTCATTAAAAAAATATTTTTTCTGCACAAAATGACGTAAAGAGGGTGGTCAAGAATTTATTAAACATAGTCTTATTTTCTTTGCCACCATTAAAGTTATCTAAGAACTGTATGAACCCTGATACATTTTCTTCCAAGATGGAAATTGAAGATTTCTGCAATATTTAATGTGCTCGTGTAACAATGATTAAAGGAATAGCCAAATTGGCTTAATTCGGCCTCACTGTACTATTATCAGGTTTTACTTTAAATATGTTTTCATTGACAACCAGCTAATCCGAAATGAGAACGCATACGCATGGATGCCACAAGCAACTAACTCTATGTAAAAAGTGGAAGAAACTCAGTTCATTTTTGTTTATTTATTATCCCTTTAATTATTCAATCTTAACTACTACTATTACTTATATTTCAAATAATTGATATTATTTAAAATCATTCTTTGCATTTACTATCAATAATATACTTTAAAAAAAACAGGCTAGAAAAAGTTGCTATTAATAATATCTTTTAATAAAATATTAATCACCACTTTTTGTCACCTGTGGCAACTCTGCATTCGCATGAAATCTGACGTTTTGGCAATCATTCGACTTTAAGCAAAACAACCGGTAAGCTGTCAATGCATCGATCTAAAGAAACAACACTTCATCGAGTTTGATGTACCATCTTCATCATCGCATTTTAATCATTAGAAGATTTTTCATAATAATTATTATTTTTTATTAAATATTTTTAAAAAATTATCGATAAAATGGGAGAATTTTTCTTTTATGTATGCATTAGGCTTTAACAATATAAGGATAAGTTATTATAAAGATTTTAATGATTATTTTCTCAGGAGTGTATTTCTGCGTAGCTCTGTAAATTGTTGATTATATATAGTGTTCTTCGATAGTCGATCATTTTTCACGCATTGAATTATTTATTTAATTCACTAATGTACAATAACACCTGCCAACCTTTACACATTTGGCGTAAAATTTTATCTCGATATTTAAGGTGGTAGTAAAATGTACGCTTTAATATGTTCCTTGCATTTATAAGCTTAATTTATAATCTTTTTGACTACCACTATTTTTAAAAATATTAAGCATATAAACAGCATAAGCAATTACAGAGATGCCAACTTGCTCCGGACAGCAAATATAAATTTTAAAGTGGTAGTTTATCAATTGTGATTCTTGGTTTAATGAATTCAATTTAGTAGATTTTTATCCACCACTATTTCTAAATAATTCTAAGGCTTATATATTTCACCACTTTATAATACCTATGTCATGCTATGGCTTATAAAAAGCAGGCAAAAATAGTCAAATATATGCAAAATTTACTCTGTAGTTATTTACCGTTTTTTTAATCATTTTGGCGTGTCCGGAGCAGTTGGCATCTCTGCAATTATAAAACGCAGCGTATGTTTCTGCCCAATATTGTAATGTATTAATTCCATATCACCACCACTGAGGAACATCATCCTCAATAAGATTAAAAGTTAACGGGTTTGCCCAATGAGCTCACTTTTTAAACTGCGACTAATCTTTAGTGTTTCATTAGTGAGGGTTTATAAATCAATATGTATTTTATAATAAAAAAAAAAAGCGGTAGTAAAAACTTATTTATTTCTGTTGTAAAAAGAATGCAAATTTTACAGTTTACTACCAGCTTTTTCTTCTCTCTGGGTAAGGTAAGTAACATTCCCGTGAAAATAACTTGTTTCAATTTAAAGATCAACAAAAAAAAAGTAAAATTGTCTCAGAAAATATATATTCATTCTTCAAGTCAATCCAAATCAGCCCGACCTTCAGTGACAATTGTTCCATGTATGTTGGTTTTCCTTCTCTCTGCCGCTTGTCATCTAAAAGAAAAAACAAAATCGTTATTTTCTTCCGTGTCTGTTAGAGATACAAGCATGGGGGACGTTAATCATTCTGTTTAAAGTGTTGAATGGTCAGGGTCGAGTTCTAATATAATAAATGCAAGAACAACCTTTCATCGAATTCAGAACATTACATTAATTTTTATTTTTAACATTTCTGTCTGTTATGAGTCTCTCTTTTCAAATTTTATGTCATTGCTTGTTTAACGTTGCTTTTTGATCAGCTAAATACCAGTAATTTGTTTTAATTTATGACTATTAACTGCACGGTGTATTATAACCATTGAAACGGAACGCCGTTTTCAAGATCTTTTTGTCTGTCTCATTGTATTGTTAGTATTAATGTCAAATAATGTCACATTTTTATAAGCGATAGCAAAATAAGGAAAAATATAGATGTTTGTTGCTGTATGTATTGACCAATAATTTTCAATTTAGAGCAGCCACAGGCACCCAATTAAAAAAAACAATATCAGGTAAATTTTTATTATGCTTATAAGCCGAATTTAGACCTATTTCAATAGCCTCTGAAAAACTTGTCCATCACATTTTGATTTTTTCCAAGCATTTTAGCATAGCAAATCTGATAATTTTTTTAACGATCTGATTGAAACAGTAATAATTACTAATGTATACTCCCTCTGTCCCTAATTAGTCGCTACGTTTGAATACCTTTGTACTGATTGTTAATACTGATGATTTTGTGATATTTGAACATTTTTCAGAGATTTCAGGGTGCAAGTAAATGTTGTCAATCAATAACATCTATTTGCCAAGCCTTAAATTAATACCAAATTAGTTTTAAAAATCCAGGGTTTGCACTCTCTTAAGCTACGCTCCCTTTTGAAATGACTTTTGAAGTATCACCAGTAGTATCATCAGTATTCTCTAGTAATCGAATAAAACTATCTTTTATCTAATAAATCGTGAATTCATTTATGACTCCACCTACTTTAAAACGTAACGACCAGTTAGTTGCAAAAGTTTCGACCTAAATGTAGCAAATAATTTAAGTTTTCATCCTACTTTAGATCTAAGCCCTGATGCAGAGATTTCAATTTGCTCCGGACAGTGGAGAAATATTTGTGAATGGTAGTCTTTTAATGTATGATTCCTGATTTAGTAAATAAAATTTATAAGGTTTTTACTTACCACTACTTCTAAATAATACAAAAGATTTTGTAATACGCCACTTTGTACAAGTTAAACCGTTTCAACGAGATAACGAAATAAACCGTTAACCGAAATAAACAAGTCAAACCGTTTCAACGAAATAACGAAATAAACCGTTAACCGAAATAAACAAGTTAAACCGTTTCAACGAAATAAACCGTTAACCGAAATAAATAAGTTAAACCGTTTCAACGAAATAAAATAATTTTGAAAACTTTTAAAAAGACAAAAACCTTAGACCTATAGCTGCACACTTCACCTCTGACGCCTCATACCAAAACTACCAACATAAATAAAAATCTCCAACTCCTATATCAATAGTTCAAAACATCAATAGATTACAATCTCAACAACAATACCAGCCTTGAAATCCGAACCTGATACCTCATGTTGACAATAAATTCACAGCCATCTTTACTACAGAAAGTTGCTTAGATTTAGTTTCACTTTTATTTTCAGTTAAACAAGCAAGGTGCTTGCTCTACACTATCAGTCACCCCAGAGACTTTGTATACAAACTGTTTATATATTTATTTAATTTTCCGTAATTTCATGATGAATGGGATATGGGTCTTCTGCGCGGCCCAGGTGTCCAGCTTTTGTTAAATAAAGAAGAAAGACAAGCTAAACCGTATTGAAAAAACTCTTAAACTAATAGAATTAGTTGAATATTTGGAAAATTTAGTTTAAAGTTCTCTACTGTTTTTATTTTTAAAATATTTTGGTATATACTGAACAGTTGGCATCTCAGTCCGTTGTTCAATCAAAAGTATTTCAATAAAAACAATAATTTAAAACAATTTCAACCGATAAAATTAAAAAAAAATTCTTACTTATAATCGATGAAAGAATATATTTTAAAAACGATAGTTAGTAACACACGCTATAATGAGGAAAAACTGCGCCATTTTTTTAGTGGCATGAAAAGAATAACGTTACATTTTTTATCGTTTGAATCTCAAATACATAAAAATTCTTTAAAAAAAAAGTCTTAATTTTCTTCTCAAAATAGTACTCGAAGTTACTTTAAATGCGCAAATGTAAAAGAATACTTTTTTCAAAAAGAAGCAAAAGCTGATAACACATGAAATCATCGAAAGAAATACCTCGGAATTTCAAACTTGGAAAGCAATATGGGAAAAAGTACGATTTCAGCAAACGATTTAACAAAAACGTTTGACATAAAAAAAGAACTTCATGCGGAAGTAGTGTTCTGGGAAACTCCGGACAGGTGAGATTTAGAACGGAAGTTTGAAGCGTCTGGGTATTTTTTCCTTCATCTGCTGTGTGATTCGTACTTGTTTCACATACTAGGGGTATATAAAAAAATCCTCATTGTTGCCCCTTTAGGGGGCATTTTTTATGAACTCGTAGAATTTGTAGTTTCGAGTGCTATCTTTTGCTGCGGTGTTTAAAAGTCGTAAATTATTTAACAATAGAATTTGTGCACCAAATAGAATTTCTACACGTTCTTCAACTTATTAATAAATACCAGGTACAAAATTGAAAATATTTATAATTTTCAATTTTCCTCAAATTTTGCATCCTGCAATTTAAAATTACATATTTTAAAATAACTTAAAACATTTAATATTTTATAATTTTATTTCGACCATCCACAATAACTATAAAACAAATAATGAAACAATACAATAATTAATAAGTTTTAGAGGTTTTTTAATGGAATAATTTTAGGAATAACGAGTATTATAATTGTGGGCAAAACGTTTTTGAATCGCTTAATTAATTTTCGAGTCATGTTTAACCTCTTCAGACCCAATGTATCACCAACTTGGGAAAAATTATAGAGTGGTGACGAACTGTTCTCAAGACTGCAGAAAATTTCATTAACTTTACTTTCAATTAATTTTATAAGATCAGTTTTGAATTTTTCAACTAACAATAAACGAAATGAAATTATTTTTCAGCAGATATGAATACTTTAAAGTATGTATATTTTTCAAAATATAGCTACCACTTTAACAAATTGATAATATCAGGTCTGAAGAGGTTAAAAAGTTAAAATAACATTAACACTTTTCACTCAAATTATTTTAAACTCCACTAAATAATATAACATTATTAATACTAAATACATAAACAACTTGATTCATTAGGACATAGTTACGACTCCTGACATTAGAATGAAAATTTATATATACAAAATATTTACATTTATTCCAAGTTTGAAATTAATCCATTAATTAACTTTTTAAAAGACTTGTTCATTTTTTTTTTTCTAAAATAGAAAAAGTTGTAGTACAAGTCTTTCATTACTGGGGTTTTACATAAGCAACATGGTGCAATCTGCTCATTAATATAATAATAATATAAACATTTATATTTAGATTTGAAATGAAAGCAAAGTTCAAGTTTATAGCTCAAATAATAAATAATTATACGAAATGTATAGCTAGTATAAGCAGGTTCGTAAAATTTTTCTTCTTGTGTTTTTCTAATAACGACCAGTAATTGGATATCATTGGGTTAAATTAACGTGAATATAAAGACATAAATTTACCAGACTTTTTCGATCATTAAAGTTTGATAATTTCAAGAGTATTTGGTAATTATCCAACTTGATTTATAATTTTACCATGCAATTTAGACCTGTAGCTTTTTCCGGATTTTCCGAACGATTTCATTTTTACACTAAATGTGGTATCAAAACTTTCGCATTCGCGCTTGATTCCAGTTTTAATAAATTTATTAGAATTTTAAGTAACATTGTAACAAATTAATTTAAACGATGAGCCTGTGGAAGACCGGCTAGCTGTATTATTGTGTTTAATTGAAAATCGAATTTGTCTACTATATCATTTCAATAACTATTTCAATAGTAACTGGGAAACACTTTTATGTAATTTATAAAAGTTGGCAATATATATATATATATATATATATATATATATATATATATATATATATATATATATATATATATATATATTCAAGTTGAAAGTTGATATTTCTATCGATTGTTAAATTTTTCAATGTGAGTAAGAATTCTGTGAAACCATAATAAACAATTTCAGGGAATAAAGATTCGACCTTAATTCATCCTTTTTGTTTTTGCATAACTGATCTCTTGCTTGATATTAAAAAACTATAAATCAGGTGATTATTTTCAAAGTTCAATAACCCAGCCCAACCGATAGTGGCGAACGGCTCAGATCTATGTCATTCGGAAATGTAAATGTTGTGATACTTTGGATTAATAAACTCTTATTTCATTTAGAACAAGGTTGTCAATAATACTATTACGATAGTCTTACGATAAAAATGCTGGGGAAAAAAAAGGCTTTTTATCATTTATCACTGCTTTATACATATATAATTGCTATTTGTTTTGAAAAGATAAAGAACTTGCTAAAAAAAAGCATTACTATTCTACTTATTTTTCTGAAGAATAAAGTATCTATGACTATCACTACTTAATGATAGTGCTACTTGCTTAATCATAAAACATTTTTCTCTGACAGTTCAGAAATCAGGGTTGTTACTATCTGAAAAATTTCTTTAAGATTTAGCTCACCAGAATTTTTTTATTTATTTTAAGTTACTTGTATCGACCAAAAATTAATAAGAAATGTATAAGGATGCATAAAGCGACAAGAATATTTTCGTAAGACTCATAATTATTACTTAATAATTATAGAAATGATAATGAAACAATTATGGAAACAGAGATTTACAACAGGTATAAAAGGAGTCTTGGTGTCTGGGGGAATATAGCGTTCGCCTCCCATTGAGGTGATCCAGATTCGAATCCCGGTTGGGTTGGCAAGAATTCTGCCCCCGCCGGCTCGCACCGACCATCGTGCCGATATAAAATATCCTTTAGGATTCCTTTCAGGGCGGGCTAACCGTGGTAATGCATGAATCTTGAATTTTTAAAAAAAGAAAATACATTAAGAAAAAGACAATTTTTCAACTCGCTATAAAAGTTAATAATTCAAACATTAGTATATACGATCTATTAGTTAGATAATATTAGTATGGGTAAAGGGCCGTAAGGCCTCAGACGCCCAGTACCACTACAACGAACAAACGAAGATAATATTAGTTTAACAATCACTTTTTAAAATCGTTCGCAAAGACAGTGCAAGTTTGCAGCTACGCCAATATGGCAAAAAGGAAGAAATAAAGCTGATTTCCGCTGAAAATTTTAGTGTTTATTAAAAATAAAACTTTGTTTTAAATTCAGAATGTTCAGTCACTAGATGTTTTCCGATGCATTTCGAGGTTGTTTTTTTTTTACCACAAATTTTTCAGAATTATAATTTTTTTAAATTTTTCCTTTTTAGAGTAACAGAGATGCCAACTGCTCCAGACCCGCCAAAATAATTTTAAAAAAAACGGTATATAACTACAAACTAAATGTTGCCAACATTTGAATATTTTTGCTTGCATTTTAAAAGGTATAGCATCACATAACTACAATAAAGTGGTGAATTATATAAACCTACGAATTATTTAGAAATAGTGGTGTATAAAAATCGACTAAATTGAATTTATTAAACCGAGAATCATAATTGATGAACTACTACTTTAAAATATTTTTTTGCTGTCCGGAGCAAGTTGGCATCTCTGCAGTAATAGTGAAATAAAGTATTTTTGAACAAAAGTCAAAATCATTTTATTTCACTAGACATTTCTACGTCACGTTTCACCATTTTTCTCCACTAAAAATTGCACTTCTTTAGACAGAATACTAACAGAATTCTAATAAGAACATAAGTAATTCCACTTCAACAGATTGTAATCTTATTACAGCTGTATTTTGCCTGCAGGTGGTCATAGAGAGAATTATCATATGGATTAGGAAACAGTTGTTTCAATAATTTTGCTTTCATTTTTCATAGCGCCTATTTACGTTGGATTAGTCACGTTCGCTATTATTTTTTTTTTCCCCAAGTAGGACAAGAAACTTTTTCTGTTGCGGTTGGACGGAGGGAAGGTATGAAAATATTGAAATCAACCAACAGACAAGTTGAAACGCGAACTATAAATTTAACACGTGGCTTGCCCGTCTAACCACAACGGCAAATAACAACTAACTAAATTTACAAATATTTGACAGATCTTGCTAGTTTTTTAAAAGGTTTCGCATCACATAACTGAAATTAATATAAAAAAGAGTGGTTAATTCTATAAGCTTACGAATTATTTAGAAATAGTGGTGGATAAAAATCTTCTAAATTGAATTTATGAAAACAAGAATCGCAATTAATTGATGGGGTAAAATACGACATGAGGAGGGTAAGTAATTTCTGGATGGCCTACATTTAAGGTATAGTATTGTCTACTTTGCTTATAGGCATTCCTCTGCAGTTTATAGTGGTAATAATTAGGAGAAAATTGGAAGTTGTTTTAAAATTTTAGTTTGAGCTCAATACAGGAATTTAAAGATCGCACCTTCTTCCGAGGTGAGCATTAACCGCCATCTTGAATTTACTAGGGAGCAGAAAAGGTGGGAAAGGAGTAACTTATTTAGGTAAGTAAAGCATTGTTTATTTGTAAATTTTTATGACACCAAAGAACTTATGTCATTATGACTAACACCTTAAAAGTTACATGGAACTGAATAAGGAATCATAAAAATACTTATCGGAGCAAGTGCGGTATTCTTTCGTGTATAATTTTTACGCTTAATGAAATAAAATAAAAACTAAGGTGAACAGTTCTAAACTTTTAAAGCTTTTACCTATAAAAAGAACAATTCTGTGCTTATTCCTAATTGAGTGCTGTGCGTATATATGCGATTGTGATTTTTAAAATAAGATTTACCATGACATACCAGGAATGGTAGAAATGAAGGGAACCTGGGAACACAGCAGCGAAGCGGCTTTAACCCATTCATCGGTAGAATAAGGTAGGGGTGGACAGGAGGGAAGGAATTGGGTGGAGGTGGTGCATAGCACTAGTAACGCGGCGAGGAGAACATAGCATGTTGCATGGGCTGTCCTCAATAAGTTAAGTGACGTTAGAAATTGAACGATAATAAAGTGAACATGATAAAGTGAACAGGTTAAACGCAGTTATTATGACATACCAGGACAAAGTGGTGAATTATCTAAGCCTACGATTTGTTTAGAAATAGTGGTGGATAAAAATCTGCTAAAGTGAATTTATTAAACCAAGAATCACAATTAATTTACTACCACTCGAAAATATTTATTCGCTATCCGGAGCAAGTTGGCATCTCTGTGTGAATAAATAAGACTCTTTGTGAGTGTTCTATTTTACATTAATTTCTTTAAACCATTTTAGTAACCATAATAATATAAAAAAATTAAAAATTTACTCGAATTATGTATCTGTTTCTAATAATCTTGGCTTCGCCGGTCACCGGTGACCCCCATGGCATTCAACGTGTTAAAGGTTATATTGTATTGATTAAATTTATTTCGAAATTTTTTAAGGTAAGTCATTGAAGAGAAATCAACTTGATGACAGACCAACTTTTTATTCACCTCTGAAAAGTTTTCCAAATGACAGCAGAACTACCAACTTTCCACGCTTTATGTAAAAATTTGTTCTAGTGGTAACTAAGTTCATGTTTGAATGTATTTTTTTTTTTTTTAAACATTTGAACTTATCTTCGTCACCACTACACACAAATGATTTAAACATTCATATGTGAAGCCCCTTTGTTCTAGCTCTCACGGGGTGAGGCTTAGCATAATATTGAAAGCTTTGGGTTTTAAATGTCTACCACTCAATAAAATATTTCCCAAAAAACTTAGTAGTTGGCCGGTATGCATCCAGAAAAAATTTAGAGCTTTATCAAACCTTGAACATGACGATTAATATAGTATGTTTATGTTAATTTAATGCAGCTTGAATTTTAGAAATTTTTTTTCTTCCTAATTTAAGATAGCGTATAAAAAAATAATATATTCTAATTTCTTAACAAGAAGGTTAAATCATTCTGAACATTTCGGTGAGCTCTTTCTACATATAAAATTAACCTATTAATGACAGGAATTATTATTGCTTCTAATACCCGTGCAAGGACGCCGGCTCTGTGTTGTGGGTGTTTCTACTGATGCGTGAAGGTTTTATTTATTATTTTAGTGCAACAATACGAACGTGATCGGATTATAAGCATTATCTCTAAGACGCGAGCAATAAATTAACGCTAAATAGTTTAATCAATGTTTATTTTTACAAATTGACACTTTTACGAACTTTTGATAGTTTCTTGATGTTCAGATGCTTCCTGTTTTTATTACTATTGGCAATCGTTCTAAGAGTTAGATGTTCTAAACAAGCTGTTTGGATCAATAACATAAATTAGGTTTTATTATCAAATGCTCCTATGGTCTTATTGTTCTTTTTATATCTTCATCGGGTGAAAAAATTTCTTCGGGTACTTCCTTGTAGCTTAAAAATGAGTTTAAAGTAACAATACATCAAAATATCAAGAATTCTTCAATAATGTTTGCTAATAAAAATAGAATACAACTTTAATGTTGCATTATATAAGATCCCATATTGGAAATGCAAATTTTTAGCTTGCATCTCCTATATTTGTTTAATTTAATTTTAATAGTATAAATTTTGAATGCAATAAACTTTGAATAGTATAAATTTTGAATGCTTTATTGATATATATTAATAAAGTTCTTATAGATATCTTAACTAAGTTAATAAATATCTTAACTAAAATCTAACTCCATAAATAAATAGTTCGTCAAATGTATCAGGATTGGCATTTCGTTTAAAAGAAATCTATTTCTTCCAGAAAATAAGAAGAAGCTGAAGAAAATGGAAAAACAAAGACAAGATGGAAGAAACTGAGTACGAACTAAATTGTTGAACAATGCTATAAGAAAAGTCGAAAATTAAACAAGTTGAATTTAATATAGTATAAAAAAGTTTTTATAAAATTCACTCCCTTTCCTACAAAAAAAAAAAAAAACTGTATTTATAATATTTACTTTAATTATTTTAAAATAAATATATCACAAAATTTAAGCGTCTTATTAAATATACATGGCCGGGACAGCCTGGTTGGCAGGGCGCTGGACTCACGTTTGAGTGAAAGGGAGTTCGAATCCAGCCGGCCGAAGACTCCCTGTGTAGTAAATGGTAACACGTACACGTTAAAGCTGACGGGTCACATAGTCCTCCTTTCTCCCACGATAAATCAATACCTCTGGAGAGAGCCGTGGTGGTTCAGGGGATAGAGCGATCGCTTCCTAACGAGATGACCCTGGTTCGATCCCAGCGATAGCTGGACGATTTCAATTCCGCACCTGGCTCGCACTGATGACAGTGCTGACGTGAAGTTCCTCAGTGGTAGACGGATCATTGGTTAGAGTCCCCTTGCCATCAGACTGACTGTGGGAGGTTTTCGTGGTTTAACTCTCCATGTAACGCAAATATGGGTGAGTTCCATATAAAAAACCTCCACGAAGGCAAATTTCTCCCAATACTTGATCCAGAGGAGTTCCCTTGTCTTCTGGATTGGGTTCAAAATTACAAGGCTACGGAGTTGAACATTAATAGTCGTAAACCCAAATTTGGGTCGGCAGTTCAACGACGGTAATAAAATAAAATAAAATAAATAATGTAAATTGAATACTACTAAAATGTTTAATTCATTACAATTTAAGAATTTTAAATAAGTCAGTAAAGTCAAATAAAAGCCATTAATTCCTTTTCTAAAGTTATGTTTGTTTATGTTAAAAGAATAATACTATCATTTGTGAGTAATAGCAACCATACTTTGTTTTGTCAGATCATTTTAAACATCTTTTACATTCGACCTTGTCTTCAAAAAAAAAAAAAAAAAAAGTTTTATTCCCTTCTTTTTTTTTATTCTTTTTCGTTCTCTATCTTTTTTTGCTCTGCTTATTCTTTCACAACATGTGTACTCTTCATCTTTCCTCGCAACTGATTTTTAAAGATACTAATATACAACATTTAATGCCTAACACAGAAATAAAGTCGTGTTATGTTGCTAAAGACGTAAAAAAATTCATTCTACGATCTTCATTGAAAATGATTTCTTTAATACTTTGAAACATTTACTTGTTCTATATCAATCACTTTATCTCATTTTCGACATTGATAGAAAATTTTGCGAAGAACTCTGCTAGCTTCATCTGCAATTATATTATTTAAAGAAATGACATTTACCCTAATACTTTGAATAATGAAAATAAGTTTTGCTATTCCTCATTAATTGTAGCAACGTAATCTTCTTGAAATCTAGCACCTTTTTCAGATAATGAGTTTCAATCACGAAAGAAAAAAATGATAGCGCAAGTATTTCATTATTAAGATTTCATTGCAAACACAAGATACTTTCCACTACTTAAATGTGCAAATTTACGTTATTAGCATTTGAATATTCATGGCTAAGTGCTTTCTTAAATTTAGTGGTAAGTAAAAGAAAGATATATCCAGTTGTTGTAAACTAATAGGTACTACCACTTTTTCATATTGGAGTTTTTCATATGTAGACCCTTTTAAATAACATGTGATTAACCCTCAAGCCCACCAAGAGAATTGTAATACCGGTGATATATCCCAACTACATAAAGCCAGATGCTAAGCCCGGTGAAATTTTTGAAGATGAATATGGACACTTCCATTGCTGGTCCAAAAGAGGAAGTTATTGCACGCTCAGCGATTTTAAAGTGCCTGACTGAGCTGTAAGACCATATTATTCGACCAAAACAGTTCCGGTTCCTCTACAAATTACGCCTGAAACACCGACTACATCAGCTGATGCCCCAGCTATGGAAATCAACGACGGAGACCAGCATATCGAACAGACTAAAGAAGTTTCGACCTCTGACTCAGAAAGTATTAACAAAAACAATTCGGAACCTCCTACAAAGAAAAGGAAAAAGAAGAAGAAAAAGCCAGCTGATGTCAATAAAGCTGAAGATAATTACACAACCACGACTACAAATAGATGCTTTTCTCCGTTAGAGACCGCCACTACCTTAGCACCATCAGAATCCAAAGAGGATTTCAACAAAGCTCCTGATCCACCCACAACTTCAGTGAAAGTTCTACATATCAAGTTCACAAAAGTTTTAATCCGGGGACTACCAGTTGACTTCAAAACAGAGGATATTTCCCTTGAATTAGGGAAATTAAACATCGAAACCCACCACGTAATACAGTTTAAAAGAAGAGTAGGAGGAACCTACAGGCTCCTCCCTATTTTTCTCACAATCCTTAAAGAAACGGAGAATCACCGGCAAATTTTCACCATCACAGACATACAGCGGATTCCAGTCCGAGTAGAACGTTTTCATGGCGGTCGGGGACCACTGCAGTGTTTTAATTGCCAGGAATACGGCCACGCTCAATGGACATGTAATGCACCTCCCAGATGCGTGAAATGCGCTGATAACCACCGATCCTTCGAGTGTCGTAAGGATAGACTCACACCACCAAAGTGCTGCAACTGTGGTGAAATTTACACCGCAAACTACACGGGATGCAAAGCCCGCCCCAGCAGGAAGAGCCCTCGTTCTGTTCCTTCTACACCAGCCAAATTGGCTCACAACTCGTATCACTAGTGAAAGAGCTGCAAATCCTACTAAAAAATGAAGAAGTGTTTCGTCTTTTGCAAAGGATCCTAGGAGTGACAGCTCTAGTTCAGTGACATTTTATTTCTCAATTCCGGACTTTTCATTTCAACATTGAACTCTAAATTCTAGACTTTTAATATGTATCCTAATTAAACATATGCTAGTTAAATGTAGAAATTTAATATGCATCAATTTCTGTTAATTCTTATTTATGTCAACCTATGTATATATATTACAAATTATGTTTATATTTATATATGTCAACAGATGTCAATTTAGATTCGATATTCAAATGTTATATTTACTATATTTATTTATGTCAACCTATGTATATATATTTCAAATTATGTTTATATTTATATATGTAAATATGTGACAATTTAGATTCGATATTCAAATGTTATATCTACTATATTTATCTATGTCAACCTATGTATATATATTTCAAATTATGTTTATATTTATATGTGTAAATTTAGTTCCGATAGTCAAATGTTTATTTACCAAGCAAAGTGCTTGTAATTTTGTATTAGCTACCACATCGACTGCTAAATTCAAAATGTTATCACTTAAAACTTATGTAAATTTCTAGATGAATGGGATAGGGGACGCTGCGCGGCCAAGGTGCCCAATTTTTTATAAATAAAGAAGAAAGATGTGATTAACCCTTTGACGCAGATGGGACACCGGTGTCCCTTTTATAGATTTTTTTTTTGACGCTCTGATTATGAGCAAAAATATTGATATTTTTTAATCATAAAAATACACTTTAATGGTTTCCAACAAGTCTGTTAGTTTAACGGAATTATATTCGTATTAAAATATAAAATCCAAGAATAAAAAATAACAATAAAAAAAGTTAGAATTTTTTTAATTATTCATATTCAAAAAATTATCAATGATTGATTTTGCTAATTAAAGAAATTTTAATGATGAGTAGCTTTTTCTAATAGATCTAAATAGCTGCAAATAAATGCAGCTATAATAATTATAAGCAAAAATATGTTTCTATAATTTTCAATTATAAAAATACAGTTTAATAGTTTCTAAAACAACAAGTCCGTTAGCTTAACAGAAATTCGTACTTAAATTTAAAAAAAAAATTAAAATAAAAAGCAGTGAAATTTTTTTTTAACTATTAATATTCAAAAAATTATGAATAATTAATTTTGCAAATTAAAGTAATTTCAATAGCTTTTTCTATTAGATCTAAACAACTGCAAATAAGAGCATATTTGAAAAATTATTGTTTGCAAGTGAGCAGTGTTTGAAAGACTTATTAAAATGCTAAATATAATATGTTTTACTCTTTTTGACCTAAATTAATACAAAGTAATGGAAAAAGTATTAAAAAGATGTTAAATAAAAATTCTGCGTCAAAATCGAAAGCGCTAAAATGTCGTTTACAAATTATATAATATACCTCTGCAACATAAACGCAAAAAGTATTTCTGCAAAAAAAAAAAAAAAAAAAGAAATTACTAACAGTATTATAATAGCATTAAATTAAATTATTAACATACCCCAGACGGTTAAATAAATAATACGATAATTCTCAAGCATGGAACGAGTTACTATTAATTACAAATAATTAAATATGTGTTACTACCACCTATCATTAAAAATAAAAGTTAATTATAAAAAAATTCTCGTATCATCAATTGTGTGTTATAATATTATAATTAATTAAATATGTGCGAACTCATCTTTGCACGTGTTTGCTAGTTTAAATGAGGAAAGTTAATTTAGTTGTAATTGGAAACTCTTATTTCTTATCTACAGCATAATTTAGAGTTTTTCGATTTAGTAAAATAGATTGTAATTTTGCCAATGATTACGGTTAAAGAACTTAAAATGCATTTTGTTCCAGCTACAGTGTCGGTTTCAGCCGGCTTCGTTCGTACTTAGTGAAACTTAGATTCTTTTTCTGAATCGAAAATATCTTAGAATTATTAATCGATTATTAGAATTATAAATAGAATAGAATTAGAATTATAAATCGAATCATCTCACTTCAGATCAAAATCTATATTTTTAGAGTTACATTATCTCCTATATTTAAAATTTGAACAAAATAATTTTTTTAAATTTTTAAAAAAAAAAACACTACAAAATTTTTATTAGGATGTAAGATTACAGATGCAAATTGCTCCGAATTTTTCCAATTTAAAAAAAAAAAAAAAAAAAAAAAAAAAAAAAAAAAAAAACAGCAAAGAACAATAATTTAAAATGTGCAGATTTTCGGTTATATACCGAATTTTAAAAACGCACGCATATAAACCTATACATTCTTTAAAAAATTGCACATTCCGACAAAAAATAGACCTAACCGAAAATATAATTTTAAAGAAGCAAGTTGGCATCTCTGATATTATTCTAAAAACTCTGGAATAGTGTGAATTCAACAAACAATATTTTTTTTTTTTTTAAGTGTTTTCCATTAAGCTTTAACTGTGGAAAAAGAAGAATTGATGGTTGTTGCAATCTAAATATTCACTTAGATTGCAAGGCTAAACGGTGTTAAAATGTAATTTTTTTCAAAAATAAATATGAGGAAATAAGGATTTTTTTAACACTAAACATACCATAACCAGTCAAATGACCGTTTAAGAATTATTTCACCTAATATGCGATTATCATCTTATCGATTTTGTACATTTGACTTCATGACTTTTTTTAACAATTATATACAGTTAATATTTTATTAATAATTTTTTTATTTTGTATTTTGTTTGTTTTGAATAATACTTGTCGTATACTTATTTCTACTATAACCGGTCATTTGATCGGGAGAACAATTTAATTTATTGCTTTATAAGGTTTTCGGATCAGAAATTACGATGTAAGGCGTGATCAACGTATTGCATTCGATTAGTTGCACATTTCTTGAAAAGACTGTTGCATAGTTCAATCAGAATAACTGTGAATCCAAACATCAAAAAAGAACCTAAAGTTTTAGATTGGCATTTTTATGTAAGAAAAAGTGACAAAAACTAAATGTTTTGGTAAGTAGCTTATATTTTATTTTGGTAGGTAGTACTTTCCTTCATTTCTAACTAACTGTTAGTTTTTACCCAGAAAAACGTCGAGACAATCATGACAGCACGCGTTCTTAGAAGAAATAATATTAATTATAAGAATAATTATAAGAATTATAATTATTCTTATGATTATAAGAATTATGATTCTTATAATCATAAGAATAATTATAAGAATAATAATTCTTATAATCACAAGAATAATTATAATTCTTATAATTATAAGAATAATTATTCTTATAATTATAAGAATTATAGAAATAATAATAATTAGATGAAATAGATTTGCGGAAAATGTACTATGGAAACACCCTGTATATGTAAAAAATAAGTTGAAGAAGGAATTTAAAATTCTCATTCTTTGTGTTTGTAATACATAAAAATAGGCAATATGCAATTTTAATAGAGTTTTTTAGTTTATTTCCTTCCTGACATCCATATTTCATACATTCAATCAAAAAACATAAAGTCCGGTCATTTGACTGGTGTAAGGGGCGGAGTTATCGACCATGCCAACCGTCATCTATCAAAAGGCACCTCAGGATTGATATAAGTTAGCATGGCTTATATACCAGTGAATCAATGTTTAATTTTCATAGTGATAGTTACGCCACAACAGGCTATGGTAGATATAGATTAAGTGTTGGTATGTTTAGTGTTAAATACTTCTGTACTCGGTAGCATTCATTTTCATTAAAGGAAAGCTTCGTCGTACAACTTCACATATGGAGAAACAATAATTTATAAATTTGTGTCTATTATGAGTCGCTATGAAAATATTATCTTACATAATAAAACTCCGAATTAGAATAACAATGCTTCAATTCCTTTAAAAAAAAAATTATAAATATAAAAACTTATTTATAACGTATTTTATAAATAACGTAATCCTAAAAATTCTGGATCAAATTTCATTCCTGAAACATACTCCGAAAAGGAAAGTCAAACTTCTGAAATGGAAGCGAAAACATCTTGAATGAAATTCTTTCATTGAAAAGTTTGATCAGATTTCCATACATGGATTCGAAATTGTTTCAAAAATAGCACCAAAAAGTATTTCTAAATTAAAAACGTTAATTGCAGAATTCACAAGTTTTCAGAACAATTTTCACTGTGCATAATGACAGCTAGGGCCATATCACTATATCTATTATTCCCCAACTCAACCACATCCTGAATGGAACGCTTAAACATTCTGAAGTACTTGTATAATAGAATGTTCTTCTGTTCTTGCATATGCTAGGCTTAGAAAAAGCCCCTTGTTTGGAAGGTGCATTTAAGCCTACAGTTTGAAGGGCTCTTTTTGGGTTTTCTATTTATATAATAAAAGAAAAACAATATAATCCTGCTGAATAAACGTTATTGGCGAGAATAAGTGCTATTGTTGCCACCAGATCATGACATTAATTCACTCATTTTTAGTTCTCTTTTTTTTCTTCTTCAAATTTGGCGTCATTTTCAGACAGAAGTATGTTTTTCCATCAACTATCTTCAAGTGTGATTGATGACGAATTATGCAAGAGAGTAGTTTCCCCACACAATGGGGGGGGGGGATTTTGATTTTGGGGACATCATTGAAATAGACAACATTAAGTGGACTATAATATGTTCTGTCATTATAATTTAAACTACTTGTTGTTTATTCATACTATCAAAAAATCATCAAGCACAATCACTGCATCTGTAAAAAAAAAAAAAAAAAAAAAAAAAAAAACACATTGAAAACTTAGCTGGGAATGGAACAGGATAAAATATTGATAATCAATGGCTAATGAATTTAAAATATTCTAAATTTTTCAGTCTAGTTATTGAACACACTAATTAGCTATCTTTGAACATGTCAAGTTAAGCAGAGTGTTCGAAATTTTTGGCATATATCGTGGATCTATCGTTAAGTAAATCAAACGCGACCGCTACAAGTTTAATAGACATAATTTTTCATTAGAAGACAATTTTAATTCTCTTATTACCGAATTATGATGACGGATTTTCCTTATAATTTTGTTTTGATATTTAAACTAATACTAATGCGTGTAATTTTTTTAATTCAATTATTGAATTAATTATTTCAATTTCTAATTATTTTGATCATCCCTACCTATACATTACTTAAAGATATTAACGCATCGTTATTTTATGGAGAAGCGTTTCAGCCAGAACTTCCAGAAAAAGAGACATTTTCGTTAACACTCTAAAAGCCTCACCACGAAATGATTATAGCAAAGAAGCATCAGGCTTTGTGAATTTGATATGTTGTGATGGAAAAATAATTTAAAATCAACTTTATTAAACTAATATTAATTACTTAAACTTCGCCTATCGGAAGAAAATATAATCTTTACAAGTTGGCATCTCTGTTGTTATTTCACTGCCTTTGGGGCGACAAAGTATGAATGAATATTTCGTATATTATATCCTTCTCTGAAGGGAAAAGTACTATTAGTACAAAAGTACTTATAGTACCGGGGATAGAGCGTTCGCTTCCCAATGATGAGAACTGGGTTCGACTCCTAGCGATGGCTGGTAAATACGAATCCGCATCGGGTTTGCACCGACCACTGTGCTGACGCGAAACATCCTCAGTGGTAGACAGATCCTGGGTTAGAGTCTCTTCGCCGTCAGGGTAACCGTTGGGTGTTCTCGTGGTCTTCCTCTACATGTAACGCAAATGCGGGTTGGTTTCATTAAATAGTCTTCTACGAGGGCAAATTTCTCCCAGCAATTATCCAGGAGTTCCCTTGTCTTCTGGATTGGGTTCAAAAGTACAAGGCTACGTTGAATATTAGAGGTACGTTGAATATTAGTAGTCGTAAACCTGAAAAAATAGGGTTGGATGTTCAACAACGGTTATAAAAAAGTACTTCTGTATAGTGAAAAGTACTATTCCCAAAGGAAATACAGAATGAGCTGCAACATGTTACGATTTTAATAAATAAGTGAGGATATAGCTAATTAAATTAAAATAATAATTTAAAAAGTTTTGACTTTGTAAACAGTAGAAGACAAAAACTATTGGTCTATTAATAAATATCAATGCATAGTATACTTGTATCAAATAATATTTTTTGTTATGAATATCGCACTATTGACAGTATTTTATTGTAACTACTTCAAATATTAATATGAGTTGCCTTTTTCCTAATTATATATAATTAACTAAGCAAAATTCTTGTTATATGAAAAAAATGAACAGGTGAGAAATTTGAAATGTAAAATGAATAAACACTATTCCCGGAAAAGAGCTTGGTGATTTCTTTAAGAACCGGGGAATGGTTCGTAAGAAAAAAAGTTGCACAACAAACAATGATACTGGATATGTGCATACCAAGCAGTGGTACTTAGCTGGAGGAAATGTAGGGAATATGGAGCAATGACACTTAACCCCCAAAAATTGCGTTGGTGCAATTTTAGTGCATTTGTCCGGGCAATGGCATGCATATTGCTTGTTATTATTAATCTGATTATTAATTAATAATAAAAAATTATTATTAATGTCCCAGTATGTACCAGATACTAATAGACTGTATTCCAGACATCGGTATTTACTTTAAATTTATCGAGGAATAAAAAAGAATCATCCTTGAGGATGACCCGAAGAATTTTGATCTTCTGCTGAGGGGACGTTGATTGCCCGACGAACTGCGCGAGAAGTCAAGTACAACCACGGTCCCTTCGCAAACTGGACACTCACCCGCACACTGACCACAGACATTGATGCTTGACTTCGGTCCACTGTCTTACGACCAGCCAGCAGTCCACTGTGGGACACGTCATTCTAAAGCAATGCTATATTATATCCTTTATTTGTAATTGGTACTTGTTATTTTCTTGACAATTTACTCTCAACATCAGACACTACATCTTCTAAGCTTTATTTTTAAACAATTCTATAAAATAAACTCATATTTGCAACAACAAAAAATCTTGTTTTATAATGCTATTTATAATTGCCAACTTTTCCAAATTTTTGTTGTTGTTGAAGATTTTGTAATTTTTGGATTTATAAATTTATTTTGAAAGTTTTTTAATTACCATTACCTATAAATAAAGTAACCCTATACATAAAAACATAATCAAGGTATACTGAAGCACTTATAAATTTTTTAAATATATTTCGGTCTTTAATTGTAATTCAATTTTTATTTCACTACCACTAGGCGGAAAATCATCAATGAAATAGAAATAAAATTTTTTAAAAGGAAAATATAAAATTTCTAATAGCAATCGAACGAATTATTAATATATATATATATATTCCATAAGTAATTCCTATTGAGCTTTTCATATGAAATATAACTAAATTCTTTAATAAAGAAATACGTTTCCATACTAACCATTTTCAAAGTTTATAGCAATTCTTTTGAGTTTTAATTTCGGCATATAATTCTGCTTATAAATTCGGCTTATTTTAACCACCTCCTGCTTATGTGTATGCAGCAGAAAAAAAATTTATGACTAGACTAGATATAGAACAAGGACTGCAAATTTAACTATCGGACCTTAACTATAAAACCTTATTTAAGATTATTAACACGTTGAACGCCACGCTAGTTTTACATGGTTTGCCCTTCTGGCCAAACGGTAAATAACTACAGACTTAAGTTGCAAATATTAGACAAATTTTGCTAGTTTTTAAAAAAAGGTCTTGCATGACTTATCTGAACTGGGTTCACTTTCATCTGAAAGTGCGCCCGTGAGCACTTGGAATGGTGCTTTAAAATCTATATAATAAAAAAAAAAAAGCGGTGAATTATATAAGCCTACGAATTGTTTAGAAATAGTGGTGGATAAAAATCTACTAAATTGAATTTATTAAACCAAGAATCACAATTAATAAACTACCACTTGAAAATATTTATTCGCTGTTCGAAGCAAGTTGGCATCTCTATGTATATAAATAAAACTATTTTTGCGTGTTCTATATTGCATTAATTTCTTAAAACCATTTTAGTAACGATAATAATATTTAAAAAAAATTTAAAATTTACTCGAAAACCTTGGCTTCGCCGGTCACCGATGATACCCCCGTGGCGCTACGAACAAACTCAGTGCCGGTCACCGGTGACCCCCATGGCATTCACCGTGTTAAGGATAAAACGATGAAAAAACTTCTTTCCTCTAATTAAAAATTTTAAATATAGTCTTTTACAGGTTATAATGTTCACAATTGCTCTAAACTTTATTTATAATGCAGGGGTTCCACCGATAGAAGCTTATTTATTAAGGGTTCCGCAGCCGAAAAAAACTTGGAATCTCTGTTCCAGACTATAAGCTCAACAGATTTTAAATTCAGTTCTCACCAACTTTTATCAGCATATTTCTCAAGCACAATTTTTGAATTAGATTAAAGTTAATAGAAGGAAAACATATCAATCAATTGCAGTTCTCCCCCATTGAATTATTGTAAAGAGCTTTTCTAAAGGAGATCACCAATTCATATCTGGTCATTTTGAGTGTCTTTTAAGTATTTTAAATTACTTTTCTCACGAAGCGCCACCTGGTGAATAACCTTCGAACAATGTGACAATTGTCTTCTAAGCCACAAAATAGCTTTGTATCGTATTTTACTTTCGTTTCAAGAGACACTCGTTTCTCGACTGTTCGAAATGCGAAACTACAAAAAAATGACGTCACTTAGTTGTCATTACCCATTTATAATAGAACCCTTTGTAGGACAATTCGGTGAACTCGTTCATTCAGATGTATGAAACAATGGACATATTCTCTGTTCGGCTTGAAAGTTTCTGGTGCTTAAACCATAGGCTCTTAAAGGCGTCACTAATAGCTGTGTTGAGTTGTTAAAAGGCTTCATCATTATCAAACGATTTTTTTTTTACACCACATATTCCATTCTAAATTCCTTTCCTAATCCTTTCTTTTCTTTTCTAAGAAGTGAACATTTTTAAAATGTTCCTTCAAATGAAATTATACTAAACAAATGAAAAATTTATTTATGAAATCTAATTTTATTTTACGGATTTTTTTCAAAAATTGAAAAAAAAAAACAAAAAAATTCTAAACTTTCTTTTTCGATACATTTAAATGTGCAATTCTTGTAATGACACTATTAATTAGAGCAGGAAAATTATTCTATCAAATCATTAGAGTCCGATTAATATAAATTCGAATTAAGAAAAAAAAACAGCCTAGTTAAAAACTAGTAATAAGTTTTTGATTAATAATAATAGGAATTTTTTTTTCTAGCTGATTAGTTACGAAATAGTATAACCTGATACCTTATCTTAATGCTTTGTCATTTCTAAGACATGGTAGTTATCAATGTATTATCTCTTTCTGAAATAGACTGACAGCAAAATATTTTGATTCACCATTTTTTTTATTTATTCGAAATAAAATTATGATGAGACTCAGTCGTCAAATAATGTGATTGGGTTAACATTATAAACACACACAAACAATATTCGCGACTACTTCTCATACTCATATGTGGTGGTTATCTTAGCATCAGCCCCGCTAGGGGCTTTAACTAATTCATCTGAGTGCGAATAAATAATAAATCGTCGAAGCGCAACTGAAAGGATTCGCGACTACTTGTATTCAGGATTCGCAGTCGTAGTGTCCATAAGCAATTTTACAAGTGGTAGAAAAAGTTAGAAAATTAAAAGAATTTTTTAAATTCGTGTCAACCGCGAAGCTTATTTTTTCCAAATAATCGTATGTACTAGTAACAAAATCGCAGTATGTGTGTATATATAATAAAAATTAAATTTTAACTTTATTATTAAAATATGGTCACCACTTTTTAATTTTTTATGGAGAGTTAGAATTTATTGGGTATGTTTCAACTTACCGCTGCTTTCTTTTCAAAACTATTAAATATTAGCAAAAATGATATTGATATTAATTTAGATAATAACCTTTTTTAATGGGCATAAGTTAAAAAAATTTAACAAAAATCGAAAGAAAAAAAATTTTCATTCAACATTTTTAAAAAAGCAGTTTCTTAAAATTAAATTTTTTATTTTATTTTGTTCGTATTACATTAAAAAAAAATATTGGACAAAATCACAAGAATATTTTAGTGATTTCCTGAAATAAATTAACTAATATATATATATATATTTTCGAATTTCAAGCTTTCATCTTTAATACATCATGTCATAAAAAGTGGATTCAATATATAAAACATCTACACGAAATGTTACATATTACAAATTAGTTAATACCAAGTATGGATAATCCTTTCTGTTAATTACGACTATAGTTCCAAATATAAATATTTGTATTATTAATATGTTAGAATGAGACAACACTGAGGTCTAAAGTCACTATTTCAAACTTTAAGGTCCAAGATCAAACCTCCAAGTAAAGTTTGAGAGTGAGTGACGAATGTTTTACACAACTGATTGAACTTTTAAAAGCTTTAATATTAAAAATTAAATTTGTTAGTTTAAACATCGAGTGGCTGGGTGGCGCAGTTGGTTTGTCGTCGGCCTTCTGAGCCCAAGTCTGCGGGTTCGATCCCCGGCCCAGACACCGGATTTTCGGGATGCAGAAAATCCTCAGCGGCCATGTCGTATGATTATGCGGCATGTAAAAGATCCCCGGAGTGCCTTATTGGCTCTTGGCATTTCCGGCTAAATTAAATTCCTAGTGCACTTTAGCATCCAAATAGAGTCTCGGTGCTGCCATCTAGTGTGGCAGAAACTAGACGTCCAAATTAACATGGCCAACGGTATCTCACCCATCGTGGTGGCCACTGAAAGAGTAGATACCACTTCTTGAGAACGCACTAGGTCTGCTCATCGGGAACACTGATTGTGCAGCTCATTGGAAATAAAAAAAAATAAAAAGTTTAAACATCGATGCTCTGTTTCAAGTTAAGAAAAAACCCTTATAATTATGGAGAGAGCCTATTACATCTAAGAGCATGCCAAATGGATGCTAAGCTCCCTGCGCGAACGTATATCAACATTAACATCGACAACTCTTCAAACGACGATGCACAGCCTTCATTTTACTTGCTTGCTAAAATCATGTGTAATAAGGAAAATAAAACTTATTGAATGAAAACTATTGTTTTGTTAATAAGAATAATAAAAACGATATCTAAAAATAACAACAAATACGTCTTTCTTTTCTCATTTAAAGAAACTCAGGATGAAAGAATACTAAATATTGTTTCTTGCTGACGATTTTCTTCTAAAGCAAAACAAAAGTAAAAAAAAAAAAATCTCTATCTAGCATTTGATTTGTTAAGGGCACGTCAGCATAATACGCGCCATCTTGAATGATCCAATCAAATCCATTGCTCTTGCAACGTCATACAAATGTTCAACGAATGTTCTTATTTATCAAATATGTCACCTAGTCTAGCATTCCAGTAAGACTACGAAACTATAACCTTTTTTTTAATAATTCTATGATATATATCGTAAAAGATAGCACAAATTAAAATTTTGTCCAATGAGTATGACTTTTAGAAGCTTTTATATTGTTTTGAAAACATATTTATATAACTTGATAACGAAATAAAAAGGAACTATATGTAGTCGCGGATGATTACTTAAATCCTATACCGCAATGGTCTTTCCTTAACTGTGCAACAGAGTTTAGAAATATCTCCTAAATATACAAATACGTTTTGGTTGATAGGAGTTAATATGTTAAATAAAACCTATTTGTTTCTTTCATCTTTCTCAACCATTTTTGAAATATTTCTCGGTTGCGTCAATCATCCTTACAACCAATATTTCTCTCTTCTGAAAATTCATTGTCCCGGTTTCAATATCACTTGAAGTCAGAGCAGAAAGTAAGACGATAGTATAATCATTTCCTATATAATTAATATTTTGGGAGGTGTTATTACTCTTACATTTTAAACTATTCCTAACTATTTGCTTTTCGTTTGTAAAAAAAAAAAAGAAAAAAAAAAAAAAAAACACGCACACTTATTTTTTATAATTGTTAAAAAATATTTCGGTGGTAATGGATATTTTAAAACAAGCTGTAACGAAATTATTTTCTTACCAGTTTTGTTCTTTCCGTCCGTCTAAGTTATAGATGCTTTCATCCGTGCTTGAATTTAATGGTGGACAAAACGAAAACAATAGAGACATTATTTCTCAATTAACACACAATTTAATAAAAAAAAAATCACAAAAATGCTCCAGCCGCTAACTACTATATTTTCGAAGCAGAAATGCTAATGGAAGATTACAAAATCAGATCCCTAGCCTACTTTTCACTAGCGATGCTCTTTTATATCAGCTTATTATTCAATTAATCCTTCACTACTTCTAATCTTTTATTTATACTTATAAATTTAAATTAAAACACTACAAGCGATTGGCGCTGCAGTCGTTTCTCTAACTGTTCATAACTCTGATTTCTCATTGGTGCTGCGATTGCTGCAAATAGTTCAAAATTATTTTTACCTTTTTTTTAATGTCATGATCGTATTACCCTTATTTTTCTTTCTTGTTCTCAAAAAACTCATTTTCAAACATTTACTTCAAGATTTCACATATCAAGTTGAAGAGCTAAAAAGGACCCTTCGGGACCTAAAAGCCTTACGACATCATTCCTATTTTGTATTCTACATGAGATAAAACTTTAATTTTACCGTTTCAAACATAACTTAGCACATTATTTTTATAAGTTATAAAAAGGAAATTTCTTAACATCACTAAAAATTTTCATCTCTTTTTTTAAAAAAAAGATTGGTAACTCAATTATTTAATTTTCAAAATTTATGTGTTGAGGTAACAACGCATCGATGCTCACCATAATATATTAGCAATCTAAATACTAACTGTAATCTAATCTGAAATAGGATGACTGTCATATTTTAAAACTTAAAATACCACTTGAAGATATGAAATTAGTCTTAGCATATATTTTTTCATTCTCTATTAAATGCTGAGCAATTCAAATATCCATAAAGATCTCAAAATTCCGTTTCTATCCGAATATATATATAAATTAAATGCAGACTTCTACGATAAAGCCATAAAATGCAGCACAGCCAACTTCAATCAGATTTTTAACTTCGAGAACTATAAAAAAGACCAATAGCCGCTCATTTCACCTCCAACGCCTCATACCACAACTATCAGCATAAATAATAGTCTTCATCAATAGTTTATATGAATAATCCAAAGCATCAATAGTCTACAGCATCAAACACTTTACCAATACTGAAATCCTGACTTATGTTACTTCACGTTGACAATCAAACTACAGCCATCCACAGTTTACAACAAGTTGCTCTTATTATTTTCATTTTCTTTCAGTTATACAAGCAAGGTGCTTAATTATCTCCCAGTAACAGCCACCCCATAGACTGCTGAACTCAAACCGTCTTTTATTTTAACTGTTCATTTTACTTCATGATGTATGGGATATGGGCCTTCTGCGCGGCTCAGGTGCCCAATTTTTTATAAATAAAGAAAAAGATTAAATGCTGTGTTAAACGCAATGCATGCTGGGATTAGGATAATAGAAAGTTTTTCCAATCCCCCGTGTAAAATCCTTGTGGGTCGTATTATAACTTATATCGATTATATTTATTTGAAGGTATTGCGATGCGTATTTACATCATTTCAACTCCATTTCAGCGGGAAAGAGCAATAGAGAAAAGTTTGAGAATAGAAAAAAAGAAAAGATTAAGAGTAAAATGGAATAAAGCTATGTTTTTTGCGGTCACTGCATTTAGGTGAAACTGAATTATTTCAAACTGAATAATTGTTACATCATGATGGTCAGAATCTCTGTAAAATAAATCTATGCCTGCCGAACTCAAGTTTTCAATAATGATAAAAGTGTCTTAAAGGCAAAATTGTTAGCACATTGTGATTAACCAACTAAACTATCTTGAGTAGCTCTCGTGCTCTTTCGAGTATTTTTGCAATATGATAAAAAGTGGTAGCTTAATTATAAAAAAAAAATTTTTTTGGTTGAAATAAACTTACATAAGTTATCTATGAACTTAGATTGAAACGTTTATGTATTATGCTTTGCTTTGATCAGTTTCTTATTTCTTTTCAATTGCTAAGGGAAATTTTTAAACAGTTAATCCAAGAATTAAATATTAAAGTTTTTTAATATAGTGTTTAATCGAAGAAATGTTTTAGATAAAATGGCAAAGTTGTCAGCAATGCAAAGTAAGTAGTAAAATAAAAATACAAATGGAAAATGAGGGTGTTTGAGGTAGTAAAAGGTCATGATCGGGGTGTGACACTCCTATTTTTTTAAAGGGCCAAGGGGCCCTGTGTTGGAGACCTTTTGAAACCGGTCTTCGCAAGTTGGAACGTTCGAAAATAGTCGGTGATATACTCGTTTGTTCGATTCATGATAATTATAATTTTTTTTATAGCAAAATGATAATTATTTTATTCTTAATTCTCAAAGTCGCAGTTAAGTAAACATTTGAGAAAGTTACGGGCTTTTTTACATGGTAGTTTGAACATCCCGATGTATTTCTACCTGACGTTTACAAATAATAGAGTATTTTGATATATTTTATACTGACGCCGAAGTGTAGAGCCATGGCCTAACTGTTTATTACCTTTTTGCGCTCCACTAACGCCTATAAGGCGAAATCTAAAGTCACCACTTTAAAATTAAAGAAATTTGTATGATTACAAATTTCTTTAAATCCTGATATTTCCATGCCACACTAAATTTTGATCATTAGTGGTTATATCAGGGGTGAAAGCGAGACGGAAAATAGGAAAGGCTGGTAGTGAAACTTTTTCAGTTATAGTTAGTTTTGGGGAGGAGTTTACTTATTCTTTTCTTAAATTATTCAGCAATATCTACTTTATCTTGGAAAAGAAGCAGTTTCATATATATGCTAAAATTTCAAAAGAAATCTTGATAGTTACAGATATTTTATTTTTTTCGTAAAAAATGCTGGAATGAAATGTCTTACGTACCAGGTTTTTCTCTTTTCCGTCTTGCTATATAAGGGCTTGCACCCATGGGTTATATAGTAATATTGCATTGTATATTTTAAATAAATTAATGTTTACATTAATTTAAATAGCATATTAAAAGTAATCAGACCGCAAAAGATAAAAAAAAAAAAGAGGATCTTAGACTGACAAAAGTAAAGCTGATCCTTGCGAAGTTTACTTTGGGGTTGTATTATGAGTAGTAATAAAAATAGCTAATAACTAGCAGATTACAAGAGGGAAAAAAAACATATGTAAAATTAAAAAGTTTTTTTTTTTTTTTTTTGGTCAACGATGCAGTGGCACAACAGTCTATCACACAGGCATTCGAGGGCTCTATTTTCGCTGTAAGTAATTTTTTTTCCAAAGTAAATAAAAAAAAAAGTTTCTATTATTTACAATTGTTATTAATTTAAATTTTAAAAAAAACTGTATTCATTAAACATATTTTATTTAAAAAAAAACTTGTTAATTACATTAACAATAATAGTTATAAATTAAATTTCCAAAGGCTGTTATTATAAACAAATATAATAATTTTTTTTAAATATTCCACCTATTACATTCTATTATTATTGGCACACTATTAGCATTGGTTACTATTCAACTCACTATGCATGTTTAAAATATTGAATTCTATCAGTTAATTTGTAGGTAAAGTTGAATATTTAAAAAATACAGAACAAAATAATTTAAATTATCAGTGCCTGTTGACATTGAATTTTATTAAAAATTGTTAGGCCATTCTGTCAGAGTAAAAATTAAACAGAATATTAACTCTCGAGAGATAGATTTCAACCCAGGCGTAATAGATTGGAGTCTTTCCAATATTAATAACCCATGACATCAACCATACGCCAAATTAGTCATACCACGTAAGACCTCTATGCAAATTGCTCAACCATCGTCGGGAGTCGAACCGATGGCCAACGTCTTTGGTTACTATCAAAATAAACACATGAAACAAATGATAAATATATCAGCGCCTGTGTAATTTCAAATTTCCCGGTTTATTGAATTTTCGTGCGCAAAAGTTATTAGAATTTTTTTAAATCTCCATTTCCTAATCATAGGAAGCGACAGCCGCGATGACTCAGGGGATAGAGCGTTCGCCTTCCAATGGTGGGAACCGGGTTCGAATCCCAGTCGATATGGATTCCTCATCCGGCTAGCACCGATCACAGGGCTGACGTGAAATATCCTTAGTGGTAGACGGATCAGGGGTTAGAGTCCCATTGCCGTCAGACTAACCGTGGGAGTTTCTCGTGGTCTTCCTCTCCATCTAACACAAATGCTGAGTTGCTCCATCAAAATTTCTCTCAATACTCGATCCAGAGTTCCCTTGTTTTCTGGATTGGGTTCCAAATTACAAGGTTACGGAGTTGAACATTAGTAGTCATAAACCCATAAAATTGGGTCGACTGTTCAACGACGGTTATAAAATAAAATAAAATCATAAGAAGCGAGGAGTGTCAATGATAAAAACCTTTTTTAGAACTCCTTCCCCCGTGATAATGAATTAAAAAAGTTTTAAGATTTAAAAAACAAATTGAGAAATAAGACATTAATAGTACTAATAATAAAAAATATATATTTTACTCATTATATTTTATTGCACTTATAAATTAAAATAAAGAAAATAAATAATAAAAATTAAAATAAAGATAAAAAAAATTAAAGATGAAAAATAAAGAAAATAAACAATAAAAAAAAAAGAAATAGAAAAATTATTTTTAAAAAAAATAAATAAACAAATAAAGATAAAAGTAAATAAGAAAAAATTAAATATGAAAAATAAAGAAAATAAACAATTAAAAAAAAAAAAAAAAAAAAAATTATTTTAAAAAAATAAATATATTAAAATACATTTTTGTGGATAACCCATTCTCAACGTTCATTCTCTGAATCTTAGACATGCTCTGAATCTTCCTTTTTTTATTTTTCATTTCAACGAAAACCACTAATCAAAGAGTTTAATAGTTTTTTTCTGACAAGCTCTATAAAAATCTTAAGAATGTATGAATCATTAGAGTCCTAACATGATTTGTAGGACTGAGTAAAAGCATACATTTATTATAGCAAAAACTTTTCGATTTCAAAAGGCTCTTAAAAATAAGTTGGTGCTGCCATCTTTAGAATCTAAATCAAACTTTTTATGTCATTTCCTTTTAATTTATTTATTATTATTTTTTTTGTTGCTGTTGCTGCCACTGGACAAAACATTTTACAGGGTTCCTTTATACCCTTATGGATGGTGTTTTCAGTAGAAATGTAAACAAAAACAATCTCGAGCTGTATGCCTGCTCTAGTTCCGGTTAGAAAGTTTGCAGCTGCTTTCTACATGTTATTCTGCGAGGGGATATTTTCAAACGGATAATTTTGTTTTCAATAAAAGAAATAAATTAGATAATTTCTGAGCTCAAATCTGCCGTATTTCATAAGATATTAATGTTATTATGTAATTCTGGTGAGTTTGAAGTGAAAATTTGTTTTAGTTATTTAGAGATACTATATTGTTAAAAAAGGTGACATGGTTACTAGATTTTGAATAACTAGCTTTTTTGGCAGTCTTTATTTGGCCTCTTTCCATTTGTTTATTACTGTTTGTTCGCATTAAAAGCTGTGCACCATCTTACTGTTTGTCTAAGATAGGTACTCTGACCGCCACTAAGTCTGCGGCAGTCTGGTGCTATGGAAACAAGAGGGCATTTTGGGAGGTAGGCTTCGATGAAAGGTCTCCTTTTCTTTCGCCGAAACCAGTCCTAAAGAAGAACCCCGCACCCCTACTTGAAAAAATCATACCTCGTTACCATAGTCACAGCCACAGCTCCAGACGAATGTCTGGCAGAGTACCTATCTTAGACAAACAGTTACGTACGTTAGTATTAGCATATTGTTCGAGGAGCAAGATTGAGTTTAGTAATAATAAGTATATTCAAATATCACGTTTGCAGGAATCTTAAACACAATGATCACGTTGTGAGCCAAATGGCTTTAAAATACACCGGAAACAGTTACCCGGAAGTATAAGCGGCATACACCATCCATATCTTTTTGTGTGAGGACTTAAAAAAAAGGTTAATTTTTTTTCTTTCGAATTATAATTTTTATTTTTTTGATATATAATGATAATAAATAATATTTATTAACTAAGTATTATTATTGATTGATGAAAAATAATGATTTTTTTTCAAAAGAATAAGAAATTTTAAAAAATTATCTAATAATAAGTTTTTTTAATGGTATTTTCAAATTTTATACAATAGCTAAATTTTTCTCAATTTACAAGATGTAAGGCTCTTAGTAGATTGGAATTTCACGCTTATAGTCTTCCCTGAATTGGAATAATTATATGAAATTATTTATTATTCTAAGTTATGTAATTCTGACAACTACCTAAACGACTGAGAAACTCTTTAATTAAGAATTGGGACAAACTTTTCGGTGGTACTTAAAACTTATTTGCGTTAAATGGAAAGGTAAACCACGAAAACCAGGCACGATTAGTCCAATGGCTTACCATATTGTTATCCATTACATCAGCACTGCAGTCGTTGCGAGTTGGAAGCAGACTAATGATCACTGAGATTCGAACCGGAGTCAACTCATTGGGAGGTGAGTGCTTTATTCTATCCCCTGAGCCATCGGGACTCTTATAAGACCTTCTGAAATCCACCTGCGAATGAATAGTCCTCTTGGAAAATACAGTCATAAACAAAACACACTTATTGGCCGGCATATTTTCACCTACCACTTTATCCATGGAGTCAAACCAGAGAATCCAGAAAGTTGAAAATTATTCATCACAGTTAAAGCTTGTGTAACTATATAAAGCTAAATATAAATAAGGGTGCGTAGTCAAATTATTCAACAAAAAATAAGCACATTTTAAGTACTCAAAAAATATTTTTAAGCACTTTAAAAAAATATAATGAGGCAGGGTTGGAAAGTTTTGTGATAATTGACAGTTTTATTTTGTTTTAACTGTCATGTCAAAAAAAAAAAAAAAAACTTTTCATGTTTTTGACAATTGTCTAAAATCATGAAATTTTAAACCATGTAAAACGAATGGCGTTTTCACACGATACGGACTGACAATACGCTGAAATACACAGTCCAGTCACATTAATGTGACCACCTGTCAAATGCCAGAACAACCACCTTTGGCAGAGCGGACCGTTGCGAGACGTGCAGGAAGAGAGTCAATTAGGTTTCTGAAGGTGTTCACTGGGATAGAGAGCCATGCCGTCTCCAGTGCCGTGGCCAGCTGCGCTAGATTACGCGGTTGAGGATCCAATGCGCGAACAACCCGATCGAGGTGGTCCCACAGATTCTCGATTGGGTTTAAATCCGGCGAGTTTGCTGGCCAGGGAAGTACGGTAAATTCATCCTGGTGCTCTTCGAACCACGCACATACAATGCGAGCTGTATGACACCTCGCATTGTCCTGCTGGTAGATGCCATCATTCTGAGGAAAAATCATTCGCATGCAGGGGTAGACATGATCCGCAAGGACAGCTGCGTACTAGTGCTGATCCATCGTGGCTTCCACAATAATGAGTGCACCCAGTGAATGTCAGGAAAACATTCCCCAAACCATAATGCTCCCTCCTCCAGCTTTCTGGCAATTGTTGCAGGGTGTTTGCTTTCAGACGTTTCACGCCGTATACGCCAACGTCCATCTGTCCGATGGAGCATAAAACGTGATTCATCGGAAAAAGCCACTCTGTGGACGTCCAGTTGCGGTACTGGCGTGCAAATTCCAACCTTCGTCGCCGATGAACAGCAGTCAGCATAGGTGCATTAACCAAGCGTCTACTGCGGAGGCCCATGAGCAGCAACGTTCGCTGAACAGTTGTTGAGGATACACTCTTGGTAGCCCCTTGGTTCACCTGGGCGGTTAGTTGCACGTCTATTCGCCTAAACGCATCTCCGTAGCCTTCGTTCGCCTCTGTCATCTATGGCCCATGGTGCGCCACATGTGCCATGCACGGTATACTTTTACCACGGCAGCACGCGAACAGTTCACAAAATCAGCCGTTTCATAAATGTTTCCACCCTTGGCCAGAAAGCCAATACTCTTGCCTTTTTGGACGTCGGATAAATCGTTACGTTTCTGCATTCCAACGATTGAAATGCTTTCCGATGCCCTAGGAAATCCTATATATACACTCCACTGTGATGTGCTGCCACCTGCCTTCTGTGATTGGTTATTTCACGTTGACGTCGAAAATAGGTTGCGGTCACATTAATGTGACTGGACTGTGTAGATTGGGGTTGAATTAATGGTGAAAACGTTGAATAGAACAATGTGAACTGTGTCTTTTTACGTAAATCGTAGCGGAGATCAACATGGTAAAGGAAAAATCTTATTTTGAAAAAAAAGGGAGACTTCAGAACTCGGGGCTCTAGACCTTAGAGACAAGTAAGGTCAGAGATCACATTTTTCCCAAATTCCTAGTCTAGTCTAAGCAACTGTATTGCCCACTCTGAATATTGCGAGGTTTAGGGAGGGGTATCGGACTTTGTTAAGTTCAATTAGCTTCTTATTTTGTCGCCTTTTTTTAATTTGTTAAAAACCTATCATTGCTTCAATAATTGTCCTTAAAATATATATAATTTTATCACAATTATTCCTTTTTTCATTAAAGTTAAGTAGCATTTTACATTGAATTACATTTAATTAATACTAATACATTTATCAGTATATATAGTAATACTTCTTAAATTATTTACCCCCAAAAATTTTACTTATATTATTTTTAAATATACAGAAAAAAAAAGGCTTTCTAGTGTGTCTTCAAGTTCCTGCTTTTGACGCATTATTATGCTAATTTGTGTTCCTCTTGTTTTTGTTGCATCATTTTGTTATCTTGCATATACCAAAGATTGTCAGCATGCTACGACATAGAGAAAAACACATAGCATTAAAACAGGTAAGGGTAACCCCTTACATTTTTTAATGCTATTTGTACTCTAGTATCAACTTATTTTACTCCCCACAAATACCAGTGAAAAATAAAATGGCTTCCTTAACATTTTTTCAATTTACTTTCAAGACCTGAAGAAGAAACAAAAAACTGAATAGTTTGTTTTCAATTTCATTATGACACTATATCTCCGCAGTTTCATTGTCATATACAGAGCCCGCGCTAAGTATTCACCACCTCGCCAAATGCGATAAAATTGTAAATTTGGTGAAAAAAATTGTGTTTTGGCGAATGATTTTTCTACCGCAAAAAAAAAAATATATATATATATTCCTCTCAATCTTGGAAAAGAAAGGTCAAAGGGAATTTTTTTAACAAATCATCTATTTTTTATTCAATTAACGTAATTTCCGTTGCATAACCAATTAGAATTATATTAAGTTTAGATAATGTAAGTAACAAGCGAGATTACGTAAGGGTGAGATAAACTACCGTTAAATATACAAATTACCACATTCGTTGCCGAATCACGTGACGAAATGTTTTTTCTATAGTTTGTGTGAATAAAACAGATTATATAGTTGCAAGATGTATATTATCATTCAAATATTTTTACAGAAAATATATTTTCTGGTGACAATTACATATAAAATAAGTGACAATAACATAGCGTTGCCTAAGGTTCATCCTTATATTACTGCATAGTCAAAAAGCTACGAGAAATTAGCACCGACCCATTCCTTTTGTTTAGCATGGTCCCTCCATATATCTCAGCAGTTTCAGTAACATTTATCTGAACAATTTCATTAAACTTTTGTCTCAACATCAATTTTGCTTTTCGAACGAGTTCGCAACACTTCCGCGGCAAGCTTAGTATCCTTTGAGACGAGATTTGCCCACTCACCTGTCGCCAAAATTGGCTCCAGATTTATATCCATAAAGGTCATAACAGAATCCTTCAATGTTAGATCAGAGTGGCGTTCAGCGAGTGCCAATACTAGGCAAGCATTGTCAATGGTTAACTTGGATAAGAGAATTTCTCCGCAAAACTTGCGGAGATCTGAAACATCATATTTATCAGCAGCATAGTACAAATCTAGAACTGAATCAAAATCCTCATTTGGTACAAACGCGGTGTACAGGAATGAGATCAAGTCTTTCAAAACTTGCATTTCTAAGTCCACTATTTCTATAACGTTGGTTTCCTTTTCTTCTAGCTTGTGTTCGAACATTTTTGCGAATACTGGGGATCGGCCACATATAATTGCTTTGTGCACTCGCAAAGACTCAGTGCCGATGCGCAAGCACACATCGGTGTACAGAGAAACGCCATACATGGTTTTCAAATCGCTAGACAATTTTACGAGATTTTTACTGTCATCCACTGCTTCCGATTTCAGCTCAAAGGTTTGCGTCTCGATATTGTGTCCTAAAAATGTCATGAAACAAGAAAATGTCACAATATCTTTTGTCAGATGATACATATCGTTAGTATTTATTGTATCGCTATTGTCAATCAGTACACATTGTGCAATGTTCTTAGAAGGCGAACTTATTGCAACAAATCCTCCAAATTTATGATTGGTAATTACAGCACTACTTTGTTCCGTGTTATAGATCTTATGTATTTTCTTTTTAATCCATACCTTTCCACTAGAGTCCTCAATAGAAATTCTGTTTTCTAAAGATACATTTTGATTTGTAGGATTGCACATGATCCAAGTTAAATATGATGAGGACTTTTTCAAAGTAGAATACCACCTAGCCCATGAATAGCAAGGATAAAAATCAGGACTTGTGATTTCTTTTTCCAGCAAAAGTTTTGAAAAGGGTTCTATGGACCACTTGAAAGTGTAGGTGCTTATCGGAATTTGTGTCCTTATATGGCATCCTTTCTTACTCTTGGACATTGTTGCTGAAACAAAAGAAAATATATTTTCAGTATGTTCTGTAATCACCACTCATAATACATATTTTTATAATTCTTGCCAAAAGGGAAATAAAAAAAATAAATAAAAATGAATATTTTAGGGAGGATAAAAACAAAAATGGTTTTAAAATTTGGAAAATTACTATTTAGATAAGTAGGGCTGAAAATATCAGTCTGCTGTAGCTTGCAGTTGTTTCTAAGAATCGATTTTAACTTCATCTGAATTTTCACTAGCAATTGTACATATTCTGATTTGTTTATGACTTCGCCTCCCTTATTAATGAGTTGTTTCCTTGCATAAATATAGTTTTTTTTCCCCTTGCATTAATATAAATTTGTGACCTTTAACGTGTATCTTTAGTGGTGAGAGCACATTTCATGTGTGTGGCAATGTTAACCTACACAATGTGAAGGTCATTTGGGCTGAAGCCGATTTTAAGACGTTATGCCTCACGTCTGTGATTCGCCTTAAATTGACGTGTTTGCTGTTATGTCTTTTTTGCGAGTGTACGAATGATTTTTCTTAACTCAGAAAACTGCTAATGGCGTTGTTTACCTCGATATGCTTTAACTGTGGTTAATGGCACAATCACAGGAAGATTATGTATCCCTCATTTTTTAACAAATGGGGCCCCCCACCCCTAATAGTCAGTGATTTTCTTAATTACGAGCTTCCTAGTCCTAGCCATTGGATTGGGCGCGAGTCAGACTACGACAATTGACTTCTTCTTTGGCCAACGCTCTCCCCAGTCCTTTTTTTGCTGCTTTCTGTTGCATGTTTTTGACTAGATCTTATATATTCTCGCAACAGATTTCAAATCTGCAATCAGTCTCTCTCTAAAAGCTACAGTTGTTATGCAATTCAATAATATTTTCCTTGCCACGGTGTTTTAAAATTCACTAGCATGGATACTAAAATCGTAAGGAGTGGTTGGAAAATAGATAGGTACTTTATTTACGTTGCACTGGAGCTGCGCAACGGGGCATTGTTGACGGTCTGAGAAACATCTATGAGGATGGTTCGAAGACATGCCATCGCAATTTTGATCTTCTGCAGATAGTGGGGCTCCCCTGCTTTTGTAGCCTGGTGAACTGCGAACGAAGTCGAGCATTTTAAGATAGATTAGTTTAACGAGGAGCGACACCGTGCACTTTTGGTCCCTACGCATGCTTATTGAAGTGGTCACCTACCCGCTTACTGACCTCATCCAGTGCTGCTTGACTTAGGTGTTCTACTGGGATTCGTGCCACTTCTATACGAGTGGTTGGAGGAAGACGATAATACATTTCAGTTTATGATGTGATATGTTACGGCACATATGTTTCTTGAATTAAGTGTCACTTTCAAAGGAGTAGACAAGTATATCGATGCATGTTTATAAACCTACACATTCTTTATCAACATTCAGGGAAAAAATATACTAAACTAAAAATGTCATTTTAAAAATTAAAAAAAATAAATCTGTAGCTTTCGGAACAAAACTATTTTCAGTTTTTGAAATGCCCATAACCGAATTTAATAAGATAAGTATTTGTATAAATGCAACAAAATACTTGTTCTCCAGGGTCATATAATGCTGTAATATGTGGAATATCATTATTTCATATTTTGCATTTTATAGAATACCAGGTTTTTTACTTTAACGGTAACATATCTATATATAAAATATAATTAACGAAGTAATCGATTTGTGACGTACTGCATTCTATACACTGTAAAAAAAAAAAGGGGTATAATATCGCACCGAAATTGGATTTGAACAACTCAAAAAATTGTGTGAGGGAACACCAAGCTCACGAGCATACAAATTTTATTAAGTGTTTTCACTTTCTAAAACAGTACCAATTTTAGGGTAATTCGGATATAATTAGTATACTGCGTACAGCCCCTCTGAAATCGGTTTTCAAAAGCTCCAAAAATTGTGTGAGGGAATACTTTATTTCAAGTTAATTTTAAATCGAGCGTTCACATACGTTTTTAAAAGGCGTTACATAAAATTTAGCTGAAAATCACTTTGTAGAAAGTGGAGAACTAGCAGCACTTATTCACAGTTTATAGTTAAATGTGGCTATAGGAATTGTTTTATTGTTCTGCAGGTCATAAATTGATCTTGGGCAATATTTTTTTAAACTTAAGGTAATTATACTGAGACATACTTCTATTTATTCTATTCAGATCATCAAAAGGAAATAAAAACGGCAAAAATTAACTTCAAAAATAAGTAAGGCGGATGTCCTTTGTTCTCATCAATTCACTGCACTCACAGTATTTGCCAGAAATACAGTGACGGGATAGGGCGGATCACATTAACCGATTAACGCCCAGCGTCATATATTTAGGACAGGTCCTTTTTTCAAAAACATTCTTTGTGGTGGGAAACTCTTTTCAGCATTTTCATTTATCTGGGTGAATTTAAAGATTCTCAGATACCACAATGGATTTGTTATTTCTGATTAGATCTAGAAATATAAGTAGCAAGTACTTTTTGATCTATCAAAGACTTTTTGAATGTCCTAACAGTAGAAAAACCAATTAATTTCAATCATATATTATTACCACTTTTTCCATAAAACCACTTTTCTTATCATTTCAATATATAATTTCGGGACAAAACGGGTTAATAAGTATTAGATTACTTTCTCTCCTTGAAGGTAGCTTGGGACTTTCAAGGATACCAAAGATGTTGGGCAATAAGTTTAAACCTGAATAGATGTTGGGCTCTACACCTGACAAGTGACACATTCAAAAGCAGCAACACTTGTTCTTTTTGGTGCTGAATGGATTTATGGTCTCCATTTTAGTCTGTTTTTAGGAAATTAAAAAAAGTTAATTTTATTTTATAAATTTATAAAAAATAATAATTAGAAAATAAAAAACATTAATGTTTAGCTTTTTTTTAACATTTTTTAATGAAGACAAAGAAATTTGCTTGAAGACAAACTAAAGAGAACAATTTGTTTTTTAAACTAAAAAAAAAAAAAAGGAATAACATTTATAAGTATCATTTTTAGTTATATGAAGTTTTGAAAGTTTATTAAACTATCTCAAGATTTGCAGAAATTTTTATACACTAAAATTAAAAGTTTTTAATGTATCCAATATACTACTTATTAACATTTTTATGTGGAAACATTACAACATAAAAACAATAAATACATTTTTACGAAAGTGACGGAAAATTTGCAGATCGTCTTAAGTTCTTAAAGTATATAAACTTTGAGGAAAATCTAGGTAATTTGAAAGTATTTGTATTTACAAAGAAATACTATGAGTATTTAAAATTCGAAACATTGTGAGTGTGATAACAAAGAAAATATTTTTTTTAAAAAACTATTAGGTATTTATAAAAAAACTTAAACAAAATGAAAAATTAAAATTGAATACCTTGAAAACATGATAACTGAGATACCACAATAGGATACCATTAGTGCATTTTACTAGAATAAGTCATTATTATATTTTATAAAATTTATTTTTATTAAATTGTTTTTCCTTTTTTTAAAAAAAAAATTAATAAAAATAATAACAGTCATAACCGCAAAGTTAAAATACATCATAAGTAATAAATAATACTGGTAAAAAAATATTTGACTTAAAAATTTCCAGTTTTTTTTTCAAATGCAAAATGGAATAAATCTGCAATAAAAAATTTAAATAAAAAAAAAAACATAAGTGTTTAATAGTGTTAATAAACATAAATGTCACAGCACAAAAATTCGATCACCGTTGAAGATCGAACCACATAACCTCCAGGTTAGTAGGCCCGATTTTAAGTTACTTTAAATTCTTTTTACTGTTTAAAAAAAAAAAAAAACTTGATTAGGTATTTTTAGAAAAGGCACACTATTCGTAATATACTCATCAGAGCCATGGTAGCTCAGGGGATAAAGCGTTCCTCTTCCAATGAGGTGAACCGCATTCGAATCTCAGATTAATCTGGTCGATACGAACTCAGAACAGACCACTATGGTGACGTAAAATATCCCCTGTGGTAGACGGATCATGGGTTAGTCCGCTTGCCGTCAGTCTAACCACGTGAGGTTTTCCTGACCATGTAACGCAAAAGCGGCTTAGTTCCATCAAAAAAGTCCTTCACGAAGGCATATTTCTTCCAATAATTGATCCAAGAGTTCCCTTGTTTTCTGGATTGGGTTACAAATTACAAGGCTACGGAGTTGACGGTAGCCGTAAACTCAAAATTGGGTCGGCTATTTCAACGACTGTGATAAAATAATTTAAAATATACTCATCAAAATATTCAGCTCAAAAATTAATTATTTTTCAAATGAAGAAATTAAGCAGCGTGTGTCTTAGATAGCCAAGATAGTTAAGAGTGGGAAAATTCAGCGAAAACTCTTATTACTAACGACACGACCGGGGTGTAGTCACGTTTTGAAACTATTTTGGCGTAAGTGGTTTGTCTTGTATAATGAATCTCTTTGATTAGTAGTAATATGTTTAAAACTTTCAGAATCACATTCGGAAACGCAAAAAAAAGTACAAAAAAAAATGTGGTACTTCACATTCCGACCCCACAATTACCCAAGGAGAAACTAAACATATTACTATCTAAACATCTAGCTTTCTATGCTGAATCCATTGTCACTATAAATACAAGTCGATAGGACTTAACTCAAAACTATAAGATATTTAGGTAACTTAAGTAAAAAAAAAAAAATCTTTTTTTTTTAAATTTATACCTATTTAAGCGTCAGTAACTCTTATAGTGTGATTTTACTTCCTAAGTAATTTTTACGTAAAATCGAAAAAAATTTAAAAGGAAATCGATGGAATAACTTGCTAAGTCCGAACAACTTATAGAGACTCTTTGTTTAGAAAGTTCAACTTTTGTATTTTCACCTATACATTTATCCGATACTGATGTCTTGACGAGAGGGGGATTGATAGGGTTTAATGGCACGAAATACAAAAGAGGGCATGCTGCGCCAAACAAAATGGCTTTGAAAACAAGTCTAACATACTACAACTTTATCTACAATACTGGAAATGTATGAAATAGCACAAAAGAGGGCATCGTTTGTAATGCAATGTCTGTTGTTTGTAATGTAATAGTTAATTCCCAAAGTTTTGGTAACATAAAGTCTAATGGTGATAAGTAAGGGCTGTATGGTGAATGACCAGTATTTATCGTTCATGACAATAGGTTAATGCAGTTCGTAACTCTTAACTAGGTATAAATCTAAGAATGTACTTTTTATGCTTCCTTACTCAGTTCCCTGTAACTTTTAAGGTGTTAGTCATAATGACATAAGTTTTTTGGTGTCATTCAAATCAGCATAAAAAATTTACAAAGATAATACTTCACTTACATTAATAATAAAGTTCCTCTCGTTCCACCTTTTCTGCTATTTAGTAAATTCAAGATGGCGGTTAATGCTCAACTCAGAGGAAGGTGCGAACTTCATATTCCTGTATTGAGCCCAAACTAAAATTTTAAAACAACTTCTAATTTTCTCCTAATTATTACCGTTTTGACATTTCTTTTATGGCAGAAAAACTAGTCTATAATTTTAATCTCTAAAATTTCGTCACTTTGTTGATATTTTTTAAACTTAGGATAAAAACATCAATGAATAACTGCCAAGTTTTTTTTTTTTTTTTTGAAAAGAACAATGCATTTTTGGAACATACGTGGAGCAAATATTCTGCTGTTCTGGGCAAATATTTATGAATTTAATATTTTTAAAAAGCACGATAATGCGTTTGAACTGAAAGAATAACATTTATGCTAGCAGAAGACAACACATCGGCAGCAACCGTAAGATAAACTTTAATAAAGCTTTCAATTTTTGATAAACGCAAGTTTGTTCTTTATTACTCTGTTTATCAATGTTAAGTTATGAATGCTCTTTATAACATTCCATGTGGCGTTTTTTTTTTCTTCCTTTTTTTATCTTTTATTTTATTACATCAGGTTACAACGCCTTTAAATTTTGCTAGATCCTCCAGTTTTGCTTATCTATTCAATGATGATTGTTTTTATAAAAAAATATTGCTCTTTTATCCAGATTACTCATAATAATTTGAGGTAAAATCACATGTACTTTTTATCTAGTACACTAAAATAAAAATTACGAATTCAGATTTTTGTCTTGTCTATGTGTTTTGAAACAAAAACTCTTAAGGGGAAAAACAACTACCACATGTCTAAAGATAAATATTATTTTCTGCCACAGTTATAGAATCAAATTATATTACTAAAAATAATTGTTTAGTTATGTATATAAGAAATTACTTTTAAAACCCTTTGACTCAGAACATTTAGTAAAAACATTTTTCATACTTGTTTCATCATTTTGAATTAATATAGATCAAAATAAGTGAAAAATATTATTTTTAGTATTTTAATGATTTTTGGTTATGAAATAGTACATCATACGGTGTCTTTTCCTGCGTTAGGGCTGAAATCTTCCAAACACGACTCACTTCCAAACGATTTTTCACATTTGTACTTTTTTATAAATTTTTCGAATATGAATGAAAAAAAAATTCTTTTTCTTACTACTTTTTGGGATTTCATACATTAGTATAAATAGAATTCCAGACAGATTTTATGAGTAACGTTAGACTGTTTCTTAGAAACTAAAAACAGAAAATATGTTTTGTTTCTGATAAGAGCGGTATAAAAAGCGTTATATGTAAAGAACACCGGTGTTACATCTCCAAAATAGTGTTAATACGAAATTATAGATTTTGTTTCAATATAAACATGAAAAGTGAATACAAAAACAGAAGTATCGGCAACAAAGAACACAAAAAGATACTTAGTAGTGGTTGCGATTATTGTAAGCAGAAATTGTTTTCATTGTAAGGACCTTTATTTACATTCTAACGGAAATTCCGGAAAATCGTTAAGTATTTATCTGGAAACAAAGACAGAGACACAAAAAACAAAACAAGAAAAAAAAATACTTTGTCTTTGAGCATTAAAACTCTCTGAATGGCAAAATTTAAAATAAACAATCAATGAGAGTTCATAATAAAGTAAATTAAAAACTTATTATATATTTATTACACAGTTCAAAGTAATAAAACATGATAGAATTTTATTTTTCATTTGAAATAGCAGTTTTTTCTTTTATAAAGAGCATAACAGCCTCATTTTAAAATTGTTAAGGGGAGAATTTTGGAAGAAAAACACAACTTCTAAAGAAGCACTAAGAAAATTTTGGGTGTTAATTATTTTTTTTTCATACAGCAAAAATTCTGAAAATTTTAAAAGTATTTTGTGAAACTACCGTTTTTCCTAAAATTGAATTTGTGAAACTACCGTTTTTCCTAAAGTTGAATTTGTGAAGGTACCGCTAAACGGTAGTAAATTCGGCCTGGACAGACCCCTGTATTACAAAATTTTACATTTACACATCTTTCACTTCACACAGTTACACTTTGATCAATTGTAGTTATCTTAATAATAATAATAATATACATGTTTGAAGTTATACATGTTGAAAATTAACCAAAAACAGACCTACTTAGTCAAAGCTCCAGCACAATAACGCATTAAAAGAGCAGCTAGTTTTGTGTCTTTATCTGTTAATTATATCCATGCTTCTGTATTAACAATAGAATTAAAATTCCTAGAAATAAAGTCCATTATTTGCTTTTTGAAAACGTCATCACTGTGGTGATATGCCAGACTAAGCATTGGACAGGCGTTGTTCACATCAAGTAGGCATACCAGATCTTTCATACAAGCTTCTCTAAGATACAAAATCTCATATTTGTCAGCTGCGTAATAAAGCTCACATGCTTCTTCGTATTGGAGGCGATCTTTTTCACCAGAGTATACGTAGTTGATGAGTTTTTTCATAACAGAAGCTCGAATATCCGTCACTTCAATCTCACTGTTCGTGGCTTCTAATGTGGAATGTTCGAACATGCTGCAAAACACTTGTGATCTTGCACATAATATTGTTTTATGTGCTTCGATTGCGATATCTTCGACTCGAATCGTAACATCAGTATTCTTAGCTTGAATAAGGATTCTTTTTAAATCGATCGAAAGTTGTTTTAAAGTTTCAACTTCAGAATTATCGTCTGTATTTACCGTTTGGGAGGTCTGTGTTTGCTTGGAGTCACAGGTTGAAACTTCGATAGTGGAATTTTTCATTGTCTTCCGAATTTGGTCTGGAATGGATTGTTTATTCATAGGTTTTGCTCGAATAGAAGTGTTATGTGCTTGCTGTAAAGTTATTTTGTGATCGTTTTGTAATACAGATGGGCTGTTTTTGGCTGGCAGCTTAATAGGCCTGTGAGGTATCCAATCAATTCCTGGACCACATTTAACTCTGATAGAACAAGAAAAGTTTATGAAGTCATCTTTAAACAGTACAGGAAATAATATGTGTGGAAGCATATTCACTTTCTTGAGGATGCGAAAGTTCTCAATGGAATCAACTCTTTTTCGAGATAAATCCCTCTGGTTAAGGGATACATCCATTGTAAAGTCAATGCCTATATTGACCTCGTCCTTATTGCATAAATTTAGTTCATATAAAATCGGGCCAAGCTTCGAGTAACGGTCCCAGTTTTTCACCACTTTAAATTCCAAGTACAAATGTAAGTTTTTCTTCTTTTTTGTAAGACAAAATTCTGGAGAAGTAATGAGGGTACCAGACGTTAATGTTGAGAAACGTTCGATTTTCCATTGAAATGAAAAGCCGCCATCTTGCGAGGTGCTGAAATGAGACGTGACTGAACCATGATTTATTTCCATCTCGAATAAATTAAATACTTTAATTGAAGAAGTTCCTATTCTGAACCATGATTTATTTCCATTTTTACGAAACTAAATATTTGAACTCAAAAAAGTTTCCGTTTCTCTTTTTTTTAAGTTTTCTATGCATAATCAGAATGTTTCGCTTGTGACTCGACTGATAACGTCGATTCTGATAATCAGGTCTCCGATAACGATTTTTTAAGATAGCATGCTTCTATACATATAATTTCTCTGGTGATTCAATTTGAAACCGATTAAGTAAACACTTTGAATTGAAATTCAGAAATATAAGATATGTTTATCGTTTAGTTTTAAATTACACCAGTGAAAAAGCGTGTTTTAATCTCCATGTACTACTGCAAATACGAGATAATCTTTAACCGTAGGCGCAGAGTCCCCTAACAGTGGGGGTTTTTCGTGGTTTTCCTCTATATGTAACGCAAATGCGAGTTAGTTAAATCAAAGAAGTCCTCCACGAATTCAAATTTCCCCCGAAACATGATCTAGAGTTCCCTTGTCTTCTAGGTTGGGTTCAAATAACAAGGAAAGCATTGGTTGTCGTAAACTCAAAATTGGGTCTACTATTTAAAGACTGTTATTAAAATAAAAATATTAAATAATGTTTTGAAAGTTTTCATCAAATTGAGAATCAAGACTAAAAAACATTTTTTTTTTTTTTTTGGCAACAACTTGAGAATTACCTCAAATATTATTTGTTTCTCAAATCTTGCTCTACCAATTTTTCAGGCTTTTTACCACCCGGTAAGATCGTTTTGAATTGTTGGTCATACTGGATTTATTTATTACCTTTCATTTTTTTAAGGGGTCACAGTACCCTTGCAACAATTTTTTTAAATAATAGGTATAATCATTCATTTTGTTGGTGCTTTACATGCTCATTTAACTTATAATCAATAATTTATCTTCAAAAAATAATTAAACTGTTTAATTTTTTTAAAATTTAAAAAAAAAAAAAAAATTGAAAAAATTCACATTTTTAAATCCCTAAGGCTCTTTTATTTTAACATATTTTCAAAAAAGGTTTTTTTCTTAGTGATTACAATATTCTTCTTAACAATTTTGTGCATTCATTTGTTGAAATAACAATTAGACTATTTTTTATAGATTATTTTGCAAAAAAAGGTTAAAAATTCCTGTTAGGTATATATAACATGCTGTGAAAATTGTAATATCTCATAAAATGCTTATTCCATGCACAGTTCAAATAAGTGTATTATACTTGAGATAAAAAAGTTTACTTCAAAACTTTATTTTAAATAGAAAAAATTCCTTAGGGATTTAATTAAGATTAAAGCACGAAATTATCATCTATGAGAAAATGCACTTTAAAGTTTGTCTGCTGAGCAAGTTTGTGTATTAGGACAATCTAAAATCATTCATAACTTTTTTTAAAAATGTAGATAGACAGATAATTTTTTCCCAGCGCATTTGAAATAATTTGAAGTTTTATTATAAGCAATAATTTTTCCCTCTCTCGATGTTTTGGTCATTTTTTGGGTACTGTGACCCTTTAATAATGCAGAACAATTTTCACTATATTTTATCTTAGTAGCAATTTTTATCAAAAAATACATTAAAAGTCTTTAAGAATATAATTTTTGAAGAAACTAAAATTTTATATTATAAATAGCTGCTATTTTACGTGGTCCAGGTTTCAAACCTTCTGTACTAAATATAAAAGCAAGAAATTCAGTCCGTAACTGTACAAATTCACATTTTGGTAGTTTTAAAGTCAAGTTGGCTCTTCTTAAGCAATCAAATACTTCTGCAAGTTTCTGTATCATTTCGGTCTAAGTTTTAGCTGGAAACAAGTGATCATCTAAGTAACTATAGTAACAGAGTACTTTTTGATTGAACAACGGACCCAAAAAAAGATTCATTAGTCTTTGGAAATCTGCTGGAGCCTTCGCCAATCCAAAAATCATTCGCTCGAATTTACCTGTATCGCCTGGAGTTATGAAAATGGTTTTCAATTTTGCTTCTTCTGTTAATAGTAACTGTAGATAACCATTTGCTAAATTTCACATTCGTGTAAAATTAGCTCGCTCCAAGACATTCTAAAATGTCATAAATTTTGGGTAATGGAAATTTATCCTTAATAGTGTGAGAGTTCAATTTCCTAAAATCTATAACCAATCGTTGTTCCCCTGTCTTTTTCTTTACTAATAATACAGGACTGGAATATGGAGATCTTGTGTCAGAAACTATTCCATATTTCTTCCAATCGGGGACAATTTCTTTTGTTTGGTTTCTTTCTTCGGAATTGGTTTAGTATGGTTTATGAAAAATCGGCTTACTGCCCTCTATTTTTTTAATGTGAATTTTGCATAAATTCGTGCAGTCTAACTCACTTATGTTTGAAGCAAAACAATCACGATATCTATTTAATAAATTTGAAAGTTCAAATCTTTTAATACTTTCTAAGGATTCATCAAAATTAATATCTTTCATTAAAATAGGAGACTTCTCATTGTTAATTGTATTTACTTCAACTTTTTCATTATCAATTTCCACTTTATTAGACAGCATTAAGCTTTCCTCACTTACCTATCCTTTCCCCTACCTAAGCACTGATCTTTCCTAATTTTTAAGTTCTTCCCTTTTTACTACCGGTACAATCGTTTAACCGTTAACTACCTCAAGAATCGAATCAAAATTCTGGCCTATATTTTTAACTAAAATTATCACATTAACAATCGAGTTTTCGCTTTCTTCGACTTTTACATGTACTTTTTATCTAGTACACTAAAATAAAAATTACGAATTCAGATTTTTGTCTTGTCTATGTGTTTTGAAAAAAAAACTCTTAAGGGGAAAAACAACTACCACATGTCTAAAGATAAATATTATTTTCTGCCACAGTTATAGAATCAAATTATATTACTAAAAATAATTGTTTAGTCATGTATATAATAAATTACTTTTAAAACCCTTTGACTCGGAACATTTAGTAAAAACATTTTTCATACTTGTTTCCTCATTTTGAATTAATATAGATCAAAATAAGTGAAAAATATTATTTTTAGTATTTTAATGATTTTTGGTTATGAAATAGTACATCATACGGTGTCTTTTCCTGCGTTAGGGCTGAAATCTTCCAAACACGACTCACTTCCAAACGATTTTTCACATTTGTACTTTTTTATAAATTTTTCGAATATGAATGAAAAAAAAATTCTTTTTCTTACTACTTTTTGGGATTTCATACATTAGTATAAATAGAATTCCAGACAGATTTTATGAGTAACGTTAGACTGTTTCTTAGAAACTAAAAACAGAAAATATGTTTTGTTTCTGATAAGAGCGGTATAAAAAGCGTTATATGTAAAGAACACCGGTGTTACATCTCCAAAATAGTGTTAATACGAAATTATAGATTTTGTTTCAATATAAACATGAAAAGTGAATACAAAAACAGAAGTATCGGCAACAAAGAACACAAAAAGATACTTAGTAGTGGTTGCGATTATTGTAAGCAGAAATTGTTTTCATTGTCAGGACCTCTTTATTTACATTCTAACGGAAATTCCGGAAAATCGTTAAGTATTTATCTGGAAACAAAGACAGAGACACAAAAAACAAAACAAGAAAAAAAAAATACTTTGTCTTTGAGCATTAAAACTCTCTGAATGGCAACATTTAAAATAAACAATCAATGAGAGTTCATAATAAAGTAAATTAAAAACTTATTATATATTTATTACACAGTTCAAAGTAATAAAACATGATAGAATTTTATTTTTCATTTGAAATAGCAGTTTTTTTCTTTTATAAAGAGCATAATAACAGCCTCATTTTAAAATTGTTAAGGGGAGAATTTTGGAAGAAAAACACAACTTCTAAAGAAGCACTAAGAAAATTTTGGGTGTTAATTATTTTTTTTTATCCAGCAAAAATTCTGGAAAATATTAAAGTACCTATCTAGAGATAATAATTTAAAATAAGAAAAAGTTTGATGTAAAAATGGCATTTTCAGAAAAAGCATAACTTATCACCATATTTAAATTGTCTTAAGAGTTTATAATTTAAGTATATAACAAACAGTATCCCATATAATCAGGGGTCTGTCTAGGTTTTTTCTGAGAGGTACCTATTTTGTGAAAATTTAGACATAATTTGTGAAAAATTAGAAATTATATTCAAAAATCAACACAAAAATATGGATTTATCGTTTCTTAAGGGATAGAAAAATAAAATTTTAAGAAAAAGTATTTTGCGAAACTACCGTTTTTCCTAAAATTGAATTTGTGAAGGTACCGCTAAACGGTAATAAATTCGGCCTGGACAGACCCCTGTATTACAAAATTTTACATTTACACATCTTTCACTTCACACAGTTACACTTTGATCAATAGTAGTTATCTTAATAATAATAATAATATACATGTTTGAAGTTATACATGTTGAAAATTAACCAAAAACAGACCTACTTAGTCAAAGCTCCAGCACAATAACGCATTAAAAGAGCAGCTAGTTTTGTGTCTTTATCTGTTAATTCAATCCATGCTTCTGTATTAACAATAGAATTAAAATTCCTAGAAATAAAGTCCATTATTTGCTCTTTGAAAACATCATCACTGTGGCGATATGCCAGACTAAGCATTGGACAGGCGTTGTTCACATCAAGTAGGCATACCAGATCTTTCATACAAGCTTCTCTAAGATACAAAATCTCATATTTGTCAGCTGCGTAGTAAAGCTCACATGCTTCTTCGTATTGGAGGCGACCTTTTTCACCAGAATACGTAGTTGATGAGTTTTTTCATAACAGAAGCTCGAATATCCGTCACTTCAATCTCACTGTTCGCGGCTTCTAATGTGGAATGTTCGAACATGCTGCAAAACACTTGCGATCTTGCACATAATATCGTTTTATGTGCTTCGATTGCGATATCTTCGACTCGAATCGTAACATCAGTATTCTTAGCTTGAATAAGGAATCTTTTTAAATCGATCGAAAGTTGTTTTAAAGTTTCAACTTCAGAATTATCGTCTGTATTTACCGTTTGGGAGGTCTGTGTTTGCTTGGAGTCACAGGTTGAAAATTCGATAGTGGAATTTTTCATTGTCTTCCGAATTTGGTCTGGAATGGATTGTTTATTCATTGGTTTTGCTCGAATAGAAGTGTTAAGTGCTTGCTGTAAAGTTATTTTGTGATCGTTTTGTAATACAGATGGGCTGTTTTTGGCTGGCAGCTTAATAGGCCTGTGAGGTATCCAATCAATTCCTGGACCACATTTAACTCTGATAGAACAAGCAAAGTTTATGAAATCATCTTTAAACAGTACAGGAAATAATATGTGTGGAAGCACATTCACTTTCTTGAGGATGCGAAAGCTCTCAATGGAATCAACTCTTTTTCGAGATAAATCCTTCTGGTTAAGGGATACATCCATTGTAAAGTCAATGCCTATATTGACCTCGTCTTTATTGCATAAATTTAGTTCATATAAAATGGGACCAAGCATCGAGTAACGGTCCCAGTTTTTCACCACTTTAAATTCCAAGTACCAATGTAAGTTTCTCTTCTTTTTAGTAAAATAAATTTCTGGTGACGTAATGTGGGAACCAGGCGTTAATGTAGAGAAACGTTCGATTTTCCATTGAAATGAAAAGCCGCCATCTCGCGAGATGCTGAAATGAGACGTGACTGAACCATGATTTATTTCCATTTTGAAAGAAACTAAATATTTAAATTCAAAAAAGTTTCTATTCTCTGTTTTTAAGTTTTCTATGCATTCGTATTTCAAAGAATAATCAGAATGTTTTCTCGTGAGTCTGAAAACGTCGTTTCTGATAAACAGCTATGTGATAACGACTTTTTAAGATAGCGTGCTTCTATACATATTGTTTCTCTGCTGATGCAATTTGAAAACGGTTAAGTAAGCATGTACTTTGAATTGAAATTCAGAAACATAAGATATGTGTATTGTTTTGTTTTAAACGATACCGGTGAGAAGGCGTGTTTTAATCTCCATGTAGTGCAAATACAAGATAATCATTAACCGTAGGAGTAAAGTCCCCTATCAGTGGGGTTTTTTCAGGGTTTTCCTCTATATGTAACGCAAATTCGAGTTATATCAAAAAAGTCCTCCACGAATTCAAATTTTCCCCCAAAACGTGATCTGTTCCCTTGTCTTCTAGATTGGATTCAAAATAGCAAGGCTTACAAGCATTGGTTGTCGTACACTCAAATTTGGGTCTACTATTCAAAAACTGTTATAAAAATAAAATATATATGTCATTTAAATAATAAGGTTCGAAAATTTTTATCAAATTGAGAATCAAGACTAAAAAACATTTTTTAGGAAACAACTTGAGAATGATGTGAAATTTTATTTGTTTCTCAACTCTTGCTCTATCAATTCTTCCGGATTTTTACCACCCGGTAAAATCGTTTTGGTGGGTCATACTGGACTTTATTTATTTCCTTTCCTTTTTTTTAATAATGCAGAACAATTTTAACTTAGTAGCATATGCCTTATCAAAAAATACATTGAAAGCCTTTAAGAATATTATTTTTGAAGAAACTAATATTTTATATTATGAATAGCTGCTAAGTCTAATTTTCTAAGTTTCAAACCATCTATTCTAAGTACCAAACCAAGAAATTCAGTCTGTAACTTTCCAAATTCACATTTGGGTAGTTTTTTTCCATTCAGAGACAATTTCTTTTATTTGTTTTCTTTCTTCTGAATTGGTTTTGTATGGTTTTTGAAAAATCGGCCGACTGGCCTCTATTTCTTTAATTTTGCATAAATTCGTGCAGCATTAAGCTTTCCTCACTGACCTCCATTCCCCTACCTAAGCACTGATGTTTCCTAATTTTTAAGTTCAATTCTTCCTGTTTTATTACCCGTACAATCGTTTCACCGTTAACTACCAAAAGAATAGAATCAAAATTCTGCCTATACTTTTAACTAAAATTATCCCGTTATATAACAATCGAGTTTTCGCTTTCTTCGACTTTTGCTGCCTATTAAATTGATTGATTTACTTTCGATTTCTGCCTCGTTTATTATTTTCAATTTAACCGCATTTTTACTCATATCTACTTGAATTCTAGAAAAAAAAACGTCATTATTTGTGTATACAAATTTTAAAGTACCTCCAATACGCGCAAAAGCAAGGTAGGGTAAGTCTAGCCAAGTTCTTCCTAAAATTAAATCACACGGTTGTGCATCATCCTTAACAATTAATAATAAATTTCCCGACTACATCATCCACCCGAATATTTACTACAGCTTTCGTAACTGGATTGCTTTGATTACAGAAACAAAATAAATAACTGTTATCTGGTTGCAGATTCATTTTTAAATCAATACATACTTTCTTTCAAAAGACAACTGCTACTTCCTGCATCAATTAAAGCCGTCGTCTTATTACCATAAATATAAGCATCTTTCAAATAATTCGTAGGCGTCAATGATGTGCTTGAATATGAGTTGTTTTGACTAACGGATAAATTATTCCCTTCTTGCTTTTGATCGGTTTCAGATTTACGCGTTCGCAGAGACCTTGCTTCATACATTTCTTACAATTAGCAATGGTTTTAGGCGCCTGGCAATTACGAGATATTTTCCTTTCCAATATCCGAGCTTACAAACTTTTTTTGATATATACTTTTGTTTTCACTAAACGGAATTGATTTCTTTTCTACCTGAAATTTATCGCCACGAGAATTTGATGAGTTTCTGAATTTATAACTGATAGCACATTATCATATTTATCTAATTTATATGCTAATTGATCTGGTTTATTAAATTTAGGCCATTCGTCCACAAAATGTTCCCGCGTCTTTAAATTTACTTGTTTTTCAATTCTTCAGTTGTAATTAAATTTTTTAAACTATTAAAGTCCGAAATTTCGAGTCCCCTTATCATCCATTCTTCAAAATAGTTTTGTATTTCGAAAGAATAATCCTTCCATGTATTTTCTGGATTTTTAACATAATTTAAAAATTTAAATAACTTATCAGCACTTAACTTATATCTCTTAAGCAATATTAATTTCACACATTCATAATAATTCGCATTATCTTCGTTTTCATGCGCGATTAATTGCGCAATTCTATAAGGACGTAGTTCCAATAATTGGGATACCTAATACTCTTCACTTAAACCAATACGTCACGCAAATAAAACTACTAAATAAAAATTTAAATCTTCATCTTTTGATGTTATATTCATGCATTAACTTTCTAAAATCTGAGAGTACGTTTTTACTTTCATCGTCACTACTTAAATCCGAAATGTTTACATTTTGAACTCCAGTTTCGATACGTAAACGTTCATGCTCACCGTCGGCCAACGGTTTGGCTGCTATTTCAAATTTACAACAGAAACACATTTTATGATCATCATAAGCACAGAGTAAAAATTTTGCATGCTGAAAGAACCATTATATATTTAACAAAGTTTTTTTAAAACTCTGAATAAATATTATTTGCAATTTTATAAGATTTTTTTCAATTGTTTTTTACATTACATTTTGCTTTGCTGCTCAAAATCTATAAGACGTAAAAACATTAAATTACGAACGTGCGTAGAAAATATGCAAGGAGTTAGAAAGAATACAAGAAAATAAAATTTGATTATTACTTTCATTTTTTTTTTAGAACCACCCTTGAAAAACCGACTCAATTTTGAGCTTATGACGACCAATGTTTAACTCCGTAGCCTTGTAATTTTGAACCCAATCCAGAAGACAGGGGAACTCCTGGATCAGTTTCCAGAGGTATTGATTTGTTATGAGAGCTTGGAGGACTTAGTGACCCTGACAGATTTAACATGCACCAGTCACCATTTTATGTATGGGTATTCTTCGGGTGGCTGGATTCAAACTCCTGAAAAAAAGTTTTTATATATTCCTGATTTTGGTACAATTCTAAATCCGTAAATTTTCTCTTTTCCTAATGTATTAGATAAGAATAAATTGTAATCAATTAGCAGTGATGCACTTGTAAAAAATATGCCATGTTGACTAAATAAAGAATTCAGAATAGAAAAGCAATTAATCGCTACAAGGATAAAAATGTATGCAACCCCCAAGCTGTTTAATAACTCTCTATCCTCGTTTATAATCGAAGCAAATTTTTCAATCTTATTAAATGTATAAATATTTTTTATTCTTCTTCTTGGCCCTACACCCTGGAGCAGTGATGCACTTGTAAAAAATATGCCATGTTGACTAAATAAAGAATTCAGAATAGAAAAGCAATTAATCGCTACAAGGATAAAAATGTATGCAACCCCCAAGCTGTTTAATAACTCTCTATCCTCGTTTATAATCGAAGCAAATTTTTCAATCTTATTAAATGTATAAATATTTTTTATTCTTCTTCTTGGCCCTACACCCTGGAGCAGTGATGCACTTGTAAAAAATATGCCATGTTGACTAAATAAAGAATTCAGAATAGAAAAGCAATTAATCGCTACAAGGATAAAAATGTATGCAACCCCCAAGCTGTTTAATAACTCTCTATCCTCGTTTATAATCGAAGCAAATTTTTCAATCTTATTAAATGTATAAATATTTTTTATTCTTCTTCTTGGCCCTACACCCTGGAGCAGTGATGCACTTGTAAAAAATATGCCATGTTGACTAAATAAAGAATTCAGAATAGAAAAGCAATTAATCGCTACAAGGATAAAAATGTATGCAACCCCCAAGCTGTTTAATAACTCTCTATCCTCGTTTATAATCGAAGCAAATTTTTCAATCTTATTAAATGTATAAATATTTTTTATTCTTCTTCTTGGCCCTACACCCTGGAGCAGTGATGCACTTGTAAAAAATATGCCATGTTGACTAAATAAAGAATTCAGAATAGAAAAGCAATTAATCGCTACAAGGATAAAAATGTATGCAACCCCCAAGCTGTTTAATAACTCTCTATCCTCGTTTATAATCGAAGCAAATTTTTCAATCTTATTAAATGTATAAATATTTTTTATTCTTCTTCTTGGCCCTACACCCTGGAGCAGTGATGCACTTGTAAAAAATATGCCATGTTGACTAAATAAAGAATTCAGAATAGAAAAGCAATTAATCGCTACAAGGATAAAAATGTATGCAACCCCCAAGCTGTTTAATAACTCTCTATCCTCGTTTATAATCGAAGCAAATTTTTCAATCTTATTAAATGTATAAATATTTTTTATTCTTCTTCTTGGCCCTACACCCTGGAGCAGTGATGCACTTGTAAAAAATATGCCATGTTGACTAAATAAAGAATTCAGAATAGAAAAGCAATTAATCGCTACAAGGATAAAAATGTATGCAACCCCCAAGCTGTTTAATAACTCTCTATCCTCGTTTATAATCGAAGCAAATTTTTCAATCTTATTAAATGTATAAATATTTTTTATTCTTCTTCTTGGCCCTACACCCTGGAGCAGTGATGCACTTGTAAAAAATATGCCATGTTGACTAAATAAAGAATTCAGAATAGAAAAGCAATTAATCGCTACAAGGATAAAAATGTATGCAACCCCCAAGCTGTTTAATAACTCTCTATCCTCGTTTATAATCGAAGCAAATTTTTCAATCTTATTAAATGTATAAATATTTTTTATTCTTCTTCTTGGCCCTACACCCTGGAGCAGTGATGCACTTGTAAAAAATATGCCATGTTGACTAAATAAAGAATTCAGAATAGAAAAGCAATTAATCGCTACAAGGATAAAAATGTATGCAACCCCCAAGCTGTTTAATAACTCTCTATCCTCGTTTATAATCGAAGCAAATTTTTCAATCTTATTAAATGTATAAATATTTTTTATTCTTCTTCTTGGCCCTACACCCTGGAGCAGTGATGCACTTGTAAAAAATATGCCATGTTGACTAAATAAAGAATTCAGAATAGAAAAGCAATTAATCGCTACAAGGATAAAAATGTATGCAACCCCCAAGCTGTTTAATAACTCTCTATCCTCGTTTATAATCGAAGCAAATTTTTCAATCTTATTAAATGTATAAATATTTTTTATTCTTCTTCTTGGCCCTACACCCTGGAGCAGTGATGCACTTGTAAAAAATATGCCATGTTGACTAAATAAAGAATTCAGAATAGAAAAGCAATTAATCGCTACAAGGATAAAAATGTATGCAACCCCCAAGCTGTTTAATAACTCTCTATCCTCGTTTATAATCGAAGCAAATTTTTCAATCTTATTAAATGTATAAATATTTTTTATTCTTCTTCTTGGCCCTACACCCTGGAGCAGTGATGCACTTGTAAAAAATATGCCATGTTGACTAAATAAAGAATTCAGAATAGAAAAGCAATTAATCGCTACAAGGATAAAAATGTATGCAACCCCCAAGCTGTTTAATAACTCTCTATCCTCGTTTATAATCGAAGCAAATTTTTCAATCTTATTAAATGTATAAATATTTTTTATTCTTCTTCTTGGCCCTACACCCTGGAGCAGTGATGCACTTGTAAAAAATATGCCATGTTGACTAAATAAAGAATTCAGAATAGAAAAGCAATTAATCGCTACAAGGATAAAAATGTATGCAACCCCCAAGCTGTTTAATAACTCTCTATCCTCGTTTATAATCGAAGCAAATTTTTCAATCTTATTAAATGTATAAATATTTTTTATTCTTCTTCTTGGCCCTACACCCTGGAGCAGTGATGCACTTGTAAAAAATATGCCATGTTGACTAAATAAAGAATTCAGAATAGAAAAGCAATTAATCGCTACAAGGATAAAAATGTATGCAACCCCCAAGCTGTTTAATAACTCTCTATCCTCGTTTATAATCGAAGCAAATTTTTCAATCTTATTAAATGTATAAATATTTTTTATTCTTCTTCTTGGCCCTACACCCTGGAGCAGTGATGCACTTGTAAAAAATATGCCATGTTGACTAAATAAAGAATTCAGAATAGAAAAGCAATTAATCGCTACAAGGATAAAAATGTATGCAACCCCCAAGCTGTTTAATAACTCTCTATCCTCGTTTATAATCGAAGCAAATTTTTCAATCTTATTAAATGTATAAATATTTTTTATTCTTCTTCTTGGCCCTACACCCTGGAGCAGTGATGCACTTGTAAAAAATATGCCATGTTGACTAAATAAAGAATTCAGAATAGAAAAGCAATTAATCGCTACAAGGATAAAAATGTATGCAACCCCCAAGCTGTTTAATAACTCTCTATCCTCGTTTATAATCGAAGCAAATTTTTCAATCTTATTAAATGTATAAATATTTTTTATTCTTCTTCTTGGCCCTACACCCTGGAGCAGTGATGCACTTGTAAAAAATATGCCATGTTGACTAAATAAAGAATTCAGAATAGAAAAGCAATTAATCGCTACAAGGATAAAAATGTATGCAACCCCCAAGCTGTTTAATAACTCTCTATCCTCGTTTATAATCGAAGCAAATTTTTCAATCTTATTAAATGTATAAATATTTTTTATTCTTCTTCTTGGCCCTACACCCTGGAGCAGTGATGCACTTGTAAAAAATATGCCATGTTGACTAAATAAAGAATTCAGAATAGAAAAGCAATTAATCGCTACAAGGATAAAAATGTATGCAACCCCCAAGCTGTTTAATAACTCTCTATCCTCGTTTATAATCGAAGCAAATTTTTCAATCTTATTAAATGTATAAATATTTTTTATTCTTCTTCTTGGCCCTACACCCTGGAGCAGTGATGCACTTGTAAAAAATATGCCATGTTGACTAAATAAAGAATTCAGAATAGAAAAGCAATTAATCGCTACAAGGATAAAAATGTATGCAACCCCCAAGCTGTTTAATAACTCTCTATCCTCGTTTATAATCGAAGCAAATTTTTCAATCTTATTAAATGTATAAATATTTTTTATTCTTCTTCTTGGCCCTACACCCTGGAGCAGTGATGCACTTGTAAAAAATATGCCATGTTGACTAAATAAAGAATTCAGAATAGAAAAGCAATTAATCGCTACAAGGATAAAAATGTATGCAACCCCCAAGCTGTTTAATAACTCTCTATCCTCGTTTATAATCGAAGCAAATTTTTCAATCTTATTAAATGTATAAATATTTTTTATTCTTCTTCTTGGCCCTACACCCTGGAGCAGTGATGCACTTGTAAAAAATATGCCATGTTGACTAAATAAAGAATTCAGAATAGAAAAGCAATTAATCGCTACAAGGATAAAAATGTATGCAACCCCCAAGCTGTTTAATAACTCTCTATCCTCGTTTATAATCGAAGCAAATTTTTCAATCTTATTAAATGTATAAATATTTTTTATTCTTCTTCTTGGCCCTACACCCTGGAGCAGTGATGCACTTGTAAAAAATATGCCATGTTGACTAAATAAAGAATTCAGAATAGAAAAGCAATTAATCGCTACAAGGATAAAAATGTATGCAACCCCCAAGCTGTTTAATAACTCTCTATCCTCGTTTATAATCGAAGCAAATTTTTCAATCTTATTAAATGTATAAATATTTTTTATTCTTCTTCTTGGCCCTACACCCTGGAGCAGTGATGCACTTGTAAAAAATATGCCATGTTGACTAAATAAAGAATTCAGAATAGAAAAGCAATTAATCGCTACAAGGATAAAAATGTATGCAACCCCCAAGCTGTTTAATAACTCTCTATCCTCGTTTATAATCGAAGCAAATTTTTCAATCTTATTAAATGTATAAATATTTTTTATTCTTCTTCTTGGCCCTACACCCTGGAGCAGTGATGCACTTGTAAAAAATATGCCATGTTGACTAAATAAAGAATTCAGAATAGAAAAGCAATTAATCGCTACAAGGATAAAAATGTATGCAACCCCCAAGCTGTTTAATAACTCTCTATCCTCGTTTATAATCGAAGCAAATTTTTCAATCTTATTAAATGTATAAATATTTTTTATTCTTCTTCTTGGCCCTACACCCTGGAGCAGTGATGCACTTGTAAAAAATATGCCATGTTGACTAAATAAAGAATTCAGAATAGAAAAGCAATTAATCGCTACAAGGATAAAAATGTATGCAACCCCCAAGCTGTTTAATAACTCTCTATCCTCGTTTATAATCGAAGCAAATTTTTCAATCTTATTAAATGTATAAATATTTTTTATTCTTCTTCTTGGCCCTACACCCTGGAGCAGTGATGCACTTGTAAAAAATATGCCATGTTGACTAAATAAAGAATTCAGAATAGAAAAGCAATTAATCGCTACAAGGATAAAAATGTATGCAACCCCCAAGCTGTTTAATAACTCTCTATCCTCGTTTATAATCGAAGCAAATTTTTCAATCTTATTAAATGTATAAATATTTTTTATTCTTCTTCTTGGCCCTACACCCTGGAGCAGTGATGCACTTGTAAAAAATATGCCATGTTGACTAAATAAAGAATTCAGAATAGAAAAGCAATTAATCGCTACAAGGATAAAAATGTATGCAACCCCCAAGCTGTTTAATAACTCTCTATCCTCGTTTATAATCGAAGCAAATTTTTCAATCTTATTAAATGTATAAATATTTTTTATTCTTCTTCTTGGCCCTACACCCTGGAGCAGTGATGCACTTGTAAAAAATATGCCATGTTGACTAAATAAAGAATTCAGAATAGAAAAGCAATTAATCGCTACAAGGATAAAAATGTATGCAACCCCCAAGCTGTTTAATAACTCTCTATCCTCGTTTATAATCGAAGCAAATTTTTCAATCTTATTAAATGTATAAATATTTTTTATTCTTCTTCTTGGCCCTACACCCTGGAGCAGTGATGCACTTGTAAAAAATATGCCATGTTGACTAAATAAAGAATTCAGAATAGAAAAGCAATTAATCGCTACAAGGATAAAAATGTATGCAACCCCCAAGCTGTTTAATAACTCTCTATCCTCGTTTATAATCGAAGCAAATTTTTCAATCTTATTAAATGTATAAATATTTTTTATTCTTCTTCTTGGCCCTACACCCTGGAGCAGTGATGCACTTGTAAAAAATATGCCATGTTGACTAAATAAAGAATTCAGAATAGAAAAGCAATTAATCGCTACAAGGATAAAAATGTATGCAACCCCCAAGCTGTTTAATAACTCTCTATCCTCGTTTATAATCGAAGCAAATTTTTCAATCTTATTAAATGTATAAATATTTTTTATTCTTCTTCTTGGCCCTACACCCTGGAGCAGTGATGCACTTGTAAAAAATATGCCATGTTGACTAAATAAAGAATTCAGAATAGAAAAGCAATTAATCGCTACAAGGATAAAAATGTATGCAACCCCCAAGCTGTTTAATAACTCTCTATCCTCGTTTATAATCGAAGCAAATTTTTCAATCTTATTAAATGTATAAATATTTTTTATTCTTCTTCTTGGCCCTACACCCTGGAGCAGTGATGCACTTGTAAAAAATATGCCATGTTGACTAAATAAAGAATTCAGAATAGAAAAGCAATTAATCGCTACAAGGATAAAAATGTATGCAACCCCCAAGCTGTTTAATAACTCTCTATCCTCGTTTATAATCGAAGCAAATTTTTCAATCTTATTAAATGTATAAATATTTTTTATTCTTCTTCTTGGCCCTACACCCTGGAGCAGTGATGCACTTGTAAAAAATATGCCATGTTGACTAAATAAAGAATTCAGAATAGAAAAGCAATTAATCGCTACAAGGATAAAAATGTATGCAACCCCCAAGCTGTTTAATAACTCTCTATCCTCGTTTATAATCGAAGCAAATTTTTCAATCTTATTAAATGTATAAATATTTTTTATTCTTCTTCTTGGCCCTACACCCTGGAGCAGTGATGCACTTGTAAAAAATATGCCATGTTGACTAAATAAAGAATTCAGAATAGAAAAGCAATTAATCGCTACAAGGATAAAAATGTATGCAACCCCCAAGCTGTTTAATAACTCTCTATCCTCGTTTATAATCGAAGCAAATTTTTCAATCTTATTAAATGTATAAATATTTTTTATTCTTCTTCTTGGCCCTACACCCTGGAGCAGTGATGCACTTGTAAAAAATATGCCATGTTGACTAAATAAAGAATTCAGAATAGAAAAGCAATTAATCGCTACAAGGATAAAAATGTATGCAACCCCCAAGCTGTTTAATAACTCTCTATCCTCGTTTATAATCGAAGCAAATTTTTCAATCTTATTAAATGTATAAATATTTTTTATTCTTCTTCTTGGCCCTACACCCTGGAGCAGTGATGCACTTGTAAAAAATATGCCATGTTGACTAAATAAAGAATTCAGAATAGAAAAGCAATTAATCGCTACAAGGATAAAAATGTATGCAACCCCCAAGCTGTTTAATAACTCTCTATCCTCGTTTATAATCGAAGCAAATTTTTCAATCTTATTAAATGTATAAATATTTTTTATTCTTCTTCTTGGCCCTACACCCTGGAGCAGTGATGCACTTGTAAAAAATATGCCATGTTGACTAAATAAAGAATTCAGAATAGAAAAGCAATTAATCGCTACAAGGATAAAAATGTATGCAACCCCCAAGCTGTTTAATAACTCTCTATCCTCGTTTATAATCGAAGCAAATTTTTCAATCTTATTAAATGTATAAATATTTTTTATTCTTCTTCTTGGCCCTACACCCTGGAGCAGTGATGCACTTGTAAAAAATATGCCATGTTGACTAAATAAAGAATTCAGAATAGAAAAGCAATTAATCGCTACAAGGATAAAAATGTATGCAACCCCCAAGCTGTTTAATAACTCTCTATCCTCGTTTATAATCGAAGCAAATTTTTCAATCTTATTAAATGTATAAATATTTTTTATTCTTCTTCTTGGCCCTACACCCTGGAGCAGTGATGCACTTGTAAAAAATATGCCATGTTGACTAAATAAAGAATTCAGAATAGAAAAGCAATTAATCGCTACAAGGATAAAAATGTATGCAACCCCCAAGCTGTTTAATAACTCTCTATCCTCGTTTATAATCGAAGCAAATTTTTCAATCTTATTAAATGTATAAATATTTTTTATTCTTCTTCTTGGCCCTACACCCTGGAGCAGTGATGCACTTGTAAAAAATATGCCATGTTGACTAAATAAAGAATTCAGAATAGAAAAGCAATTAATCGCTACAAGGATAAAAATGTATGCAACCCCCAAGCTGTTTAATAACTCTCTATCCTCGTTTATAATCGAAGCAAATTTTTCAATCTTATTAAATGTATAAATATTTTTTATTCTTCTTCTTGGCCCTACACCCTGGAGCAGTGATGCACTTGTAAAAAATATGCCATGTTGACTAAATAAAGAATTCAGAATAGAAAAGCAATTAATCGCTACAAGGATAAAAATGTATGCAACCCCCAAGCTGTTTAATAACTCTCTATCCTCGTTTATAATCGAAGCAAATTTTTCAATCTTATTAAATGTATAAATATTTTTTATTCTTCTTCTTGGCCCTACACCCTGGAGCAGTGATGCACTTGTAAAAAATATGCCATGTTGACTAAATAAAGAATTCAGAATAGAAAAGCAATTAATCGCTACAAGGATAAAAATGTATGCAACCCCCAAGCTGTTTAATAACTCTCTATCCTCGTTTATAATCGAAGCAAATTTTTCAATCTTATTAAATGTATAAATATTTTTTATTCTTCTTCTTGGCCCTACACCCTGGAGCAGTGATGCACTTGTAAAAAATATGCCATGTTGACTAAATAAAGAATTCAGAATAGAAAAGCAATTAATCGCTACAAGGATAAAAATGTATGCAACCCCCAAGCTGTTTAATAACTCTCTATCCTCGTTTATAATCGAAGCAAATTTTTCAATCTTATTAAATGTATAAATATTTTTTATTCTTCTTCTTGGCCCTACACCCTGGAGCAGTGATGCACTTGTAAAAAATATGCCATGTTGACTAAATAAAGAATTCAGAATAGAAAAGCAATTAATCGCTACAAGGATAAAAATGTATGCAACCCCCAAGCTGTTTAATAACTCTCTATCCTCGTTTATAATCGAAGCAAATTTTTCAATCTTATTAAATGTATAAATATTTTTTATTCTTCTTCTTGGCCCTACACCCTGGAGCAGTGATGCACTTGTAAAAAATATGCCATGTTGACTAAATAAAGAATTCAGAATAGAAAAGCAATTAATCGCTACAAGGATAAAAATGTATGCAACCCCCAAGCTGTTTAATAACTCTCTATCCTCGTTTATAATCGAAGCAAATTTTTCAATCTTATTAAATGTATAAATATTTTTTATTCTTCTTCTTGGCCCTACACCCTGGAGCAGTGATGCACTTGTAAAAAATATGCCATGTTGACTAAATAAAGAATTCAGAATAGAAAAGCAATTAATCGCTACAAGGATAAAAATGTATGCAACCCCCAAGCTGTTTAATAACTCTCTATCCTCGTTTATAATCGAAGCAAATTTTTCAATCTTATTAAATGTATAAATATTTTTTATTCTTCTTCTTGGCCCTACACCCTGGAGCAGTGATGCACTTGTAAAAAATATGCCATGTTGACTAAATAAAGAATTCAGAATAGAAAAGCAATTAATCGCTACAAGGATAAAAATGTATGCAACCCCCAAGCTGTTTAATAACTCTCTATCCTCGTTTATAATCGAAGCAAATTTTTCAATCTTATTAAATGTATAAATATTTTTTATTCTTCTTCTTGGCCCTACACCCTGGAGCAGTGATGCACTTGTAAAAAATATGCCATGTTGACTAAATAAAGAATTCAGAATAGAAAAGCAATTAATCGCTACAAGGATAAAAATGTATGCAACCCCCAAGCTGTTTAATAACTCTCTATCCTCGTTTATAATCGAAGCAAATTTTTCAATCTTATTAAATGTATAAATATTTTTTATTCTTCTTCTTGGCCCTACACCCTGGAGCAGTGATGCACTTGTAAAAAATATGCCATGTTGACTAAATAAAGAATTCAGAATAGAAAAGCAATTAATCGCTACAAGGATAAAAATGTATGCAACCCCCAAGCTGTTTAATAACTCTCTATCCTCGTTTATAATCGAAGCAAATTTTTCAATCTTATTAAATGTATAAATATTTTTTATTCTTCTTCTTGGCCCTACACCCTGGAGCAGTGATGCACTTGTAAAAAATATGCCATGTTGACTAAATAAAGAATTCAGAATAGAAAAGCAATTAATCGCTACAAGGATAAAAATGTATGCAACCCCCAAGCTGTTTAATAACTCTCTATCCTCGTTTATAATCGAAGCAAATTTTTCAATCTTATTAAATGTATAAATATTTTTTATTCTTCTTCTTGGCCCTACACCCTGGAGCAGTGATGCACTTGTAAAAAATATGCCATGTTGACTAAATAAAGAATTCAGAATAGAAAAGCAATTAATCGCTACAAGGATAAAAATGTATGCAACCCCCAAGCTGTTTAATAACTCTCTATCCTCGTTTATAATCGAAGCAAATTTTTCAATCTTATTAAATGTATAAATATTTTTTATTCTTCTTCTTGGCCCTACACCCTGGAGCAGTGATGCACTTGTAAAAAATATGCCATGTTGACTAAATAAAGAATTCAGAATAGAAAAGCAATTAATCGCTACAAGGATAAAAATGTATGCAACCCCCAAGCTGTTTAATAACTCTCTATCCTCGTTTATAATCGAAGCAAATTTTTCAATCTTATTAAATGTATAAATATTTTTTATTCTTCTTCTTGGCCCTACACCCTGGAGCAGTGATGCACTTGTAAAAAATATGCCATGTTGACTAAATAAAGAATTCAGAATAGAAAAGCAATTAATCGCTACAAGGATAAAAATGTATGCAACCCCCAAGCTGTTTAATAACTCTCTATCCTCGTTTATAATCGAAGCAAATTTTTCAATCTTATTAAATGTATAAATATTTTTTATTCTTCTTCTTGGCCCTACACCCTGGAGCAGTGATGCACTTGTAAAAAATATGCCATGTTGACTAAATAAAGAATTCAGAATAGAAAAGCAATTAATCGCTACAAGGATAAAAATGTATGCAACCCCCAAGCTGTTTAATAACTCTCTATCCTCGTTTATAATCGAAGCAAATTTTTCAATCTTATTAAATGTATAAATATTTTTTATTCTTCTTCTTGGCCCTACACCCTGGAGCAGTGATGCACTTGTAAAAAATATGCCATGTTGACTAAATAAAGAATTCAGAATAGAAAAGCAATTAATCGCTACAAGGATAAAAATGTATGCAACCCCCAAGCTGTTTAATAACTCTCTATCCTCGTTTATAATCGAAGCAAATTTTTCAATCTTATTAAATGTATAAATATTTTTTATTCTTCTTCTTGGCCCTACACCCTGGAGCAGTGATGCACTTGTAAAAAATATGCCATGTTGACTAAATAAAGAATTCAGAATAGAAAAGCAATTAATCGCTACAAGGATAAAAATGTATGCAACCCCCAAGCTGTTTAATAACTCTCTATCCTCGTTTATAATCGAAGCAAATTTTTCAATCTTATTAAATGTATAAATATTTTTTATTCTTCTTCTTGGCCCTACACCCTGGAGCAGTGATGCACTTGTAAAAAATATGCCATGTTGACTAAATAAAGAATTCAGAATAGAAAAGCAATTAATCGCTACAAGGATAAAAATGTATGCAACCCCCAAGCTGTTTAATAACTCTCTATCCTCGTTTATAATCGAAGCAAATTTTTCAATCTTATTAAATGTATAAATATTTTTTATTCTTCTTCTTGGCCCTACACCCTGGAGCAGTGATGCACTTGTAAAAAATATGCCATGTTGACTAAATAAAGAATTCAGAATAGAAAAGCAATTAATCGCTACAAGGATAAAAATGTATGCAACCCCCAAGCTGTTTAATAACTCTCTATCCTCGTTTATAATCGAAGCAAATTTTTCAATCTTATTAAATGTATAAATATTTTTTATTCTTCTTCTTGGCCCTACACCCTGGAGCAGTGATGCACTTGTAAAAAATATGCCATGTTGACTAAATAAAGAATTCAGAATAGAAAAGCAATTAATCGCTACAAGGATAAAAATGTATGCAACCCCCAAGCTGTTTAATAACTCTCTATCCTCGTTTATAATCGAAGCAAATTTTTCAATCTTATTAAATGTATAAATATTTTTTATTCTTCTTCTTGGCCCTACACCCTGGAGCAGTGATGCACTTGTAAAAAATATGCCATGTTGACTAAATAAAGAATTCAGAATAGAAAAGCAATTAATCGCTACAAGGATAAAAATGTATGCAACCCCCAAGCTGTTTAATAACTCTCTATCCTCGTTTATAATCGAAGCAAATTTTTCAATCTTATTAAATGTATAAATATTTTTTATTCTTCTTCTTGGCCCTACACCCTGGAGCAGTGATGCACTTGTAAAAAATATGCCATGTTGACTAAATAAAGAATTCAGAATAGAAAAGCAATTAATCGCTACAAGGATAAAAATGTATGCAACCCCCAAGCTGTTTAATAACTCTCTATCCTCGTTTATAATCGAAGCAAATTTTTCAATCTTATTAAATGTATAAATATTTTTTATTCTTCTTCTTGGCCCTACACCCTGGAGCAGTGATGCACTTGTAAAAAATATGCCATGTTGACTAAATAAAGAATTCAGAATAGAAAAGCAATTAATCGCTACAAGGATAAAAATGTATGCAACCCCCAAGCTGTTTAATAACTCTCTATCCTCGTTTATAATCGAAGCAAATTTTTCAATCTTATTAAATGTATAAATATTTTTTATTCTTCTTCTTGGCCCTACACCCTGGAGCAGTGATGCACTTGTAAAAAATATGCCATGTTGACTAAATAAAGAATTCAGAATAGAAAAGCAATTAATCGCTACAAGGATAAAAATGTATGCAACCCCCAAGCTGTTTAATAACTCTCTATCCTCGTTTATAATCGAAGCAAATTTTTCAATCTTATTAAATGTATAAATATTTTTTATTCTTCTTCTTGGCCCTACACCCTGGAGCAGTGATGCACTTGTAAAAAATATGCCATGTTGACTAAATAAAGAATTCAGAATAGAAAAGCAATTAATCGCTACAAGGATAAAAATGTATGCAACCCCCAAGCTGTTTAATAACTCTCTATCCTCGTTTATAATCGAAGCAAATTTTTCAATCTTATTAAATGTATAAATATTTTTTATTCTTCTTCTTGGCCCTACACCCTGGAGCAGTGATGCACTTGTAAAAAATATGCCATGTTGACTAAATAAAGAATTCAGAATAGAAAAGCAATTAATCGCTACAAGGATAAAAATGTATGCAACCCCCAAGCTGTTTAATAACTCTCTATCCTCGTTTATAATCGAAGCAAATTTTTCAATCTTATTAAATGTATAAATATTTTTTATTCTTCTTCTTGGCCCTACACCCTGGAGCAGTGATGCACTTGTAAAAAATATGCCATGTTGACTAAATAAAGAATTCAGAATAGAAAAGCAATTAATCGCTACAAGGATAAAAATGTATGCAACCCCCAAGCTGTTTAATAACTCTCTATCCTCGTTTATAATCGAAGCAAATTTTTCAATCTTATTAAATGTATAAATATTTTTTATTCTTCTTCTTGGCCCTACACCCTGGAGCAGTGATGCACTTGTAAAAAATATGCCATGTTGACTAAATAAAGAATTCAGAATAGAAAAGCAATTAATCGCTACAAGGATAAAAATGTATGCAACCCCCAAGCTGTTTAATAACTCTCTATCCTCGTTTATAATCGAAGCAAATTTTTCAATCTTATTAAATGTATAAATATTTTTTATTCTTCTTCTTGGCCCTACACCCTGGAGCAGGTGAGGGCTGTTATATTACTACTGTTAATGTTCGTGATGTATCGATCTATTGGACTGTATACACATAATAAAATTTATTTATTTACACATATTATTAATATAAATTCACAGGATCATTGCGAGGTGTCAGGGAGATGTGCCCTGCTCCAGAGTTGAATGGCAACTGAATCATATTGACATGAGCGCCGCCTCGTGGCATAATTTCACAATTCTTAACACTCCCCGCCGATTGGATGCTTAAATCCAATCATTATTAACTACAATTCTTAATATATTGCAAAATAAAATGAAAAATTGACAATATTCATACAAAACATCAAATATACATAAACGTAATTTCAACTTTAACAATTATAATGAAGATTTTGAATACAAAAATTAATACACAGGTAAGATACAAATGTTGCGTACTGATCTTTTAAGCATGTTGCCTTGTGGCAAACGTATATTTACAACTCTTACCTTCCCATCACTTCCCTTAAATATTTCCTCAATTCTTCCTGTTAACCATTTAGTGCCTGGCAAGTTCTCCTCTTTTATCAACACTAAAGTTCCAATCTTAACATTATCTTTACTGAATTGCCATTTGTGGCGTTCTTGGAGATTATTTAAATAATCTCTCTTCCAAAGTCTCCAAATTTTTTGAGAAATTTTAGAAATCTTTTCCCACTTACTGAGTCTATTTTCATTGATATTTGCAAGTTGGGGTTCTGCTATGGAAGTGATGGGTCTCCCAATCAGAAAATGCCCTGGTGTTAGGGTTTCATAGTTTTCGAAATCAGCTGACAATGGAGTTAATGGCCTGGAGTTTAATACTCCCTCAATCTCTGCTAAAACTGTAATAAACTCTTCCAAAGTAAAATTAGAGTTTCCTGCAATCCGTTTTAGGTGAAATTTAAAAGACTTAACACCGGCTTCATATAATCCTCCAAAATTCGGTGATCTTGGGGGGTTATAATGCCAATCAATTTTTTCCTCGGTAAAATATTGAGCCAATGGTTCATCTGGTGAATTAATAATTTTGAAAAGCCGTTTCAGTTCAGCGTCTGCACCAACGAAATTTCGTCCATTGTCAGTGAAAATTTTAGAGGCCCTTTCCTCTTCTAGAAAAAAATCTTTTTAAGCTATCTATAAACCCTGTTGACGTTAAGTCACTCACGAAATCTAAATGTATTGATTTAGTACATAAACATACATAGATTGCAACATATATCTTATTTAATACACCTTTCCTTTGTCCTTTAAATTTTATATAAAATGGTCCACAAAAATCAATACCTGTTATGGTAAATGGAGGAGAAGGTTCTATTCGTTCTTTAGGCAACTGACCCATTAATTGTTGCTCTAAAACTGGTTTGTTTTTTGTGCACGTAACACAATTGTGTATTACCAACCTGCACAAATTTCTGCCGTTTACAGGCCAATACTTTTGGCGTATTAAGTACAACAAAGCTTGTGCTCCCACTTGTAAATATTTCAAATGAAAATAATGTACAATCATATAAGTTAAGGGATGTTTAGATGGAAGTACAATTGGATGTTTAGTATAATCATTAACACTTGAGTTTACAATTCGACCTCCAACACATATAAGACCTTTTTTATCAATAAAACAATTAAGAGAAGATAATTTACTTTTACCTTTCACATTCTCACCTTTCATTAAAGCATTCAATTCTTCTAAATACTCACTTTGGGCAAATTTTAAAAGAAAGGTTTCTGAATTTCTCAATTCTTTAGAATCAAAATACCTACCTGCCTTGTTCTTTGGATTTTTACAGTTATGGATAAATCTAAAAATATATGAAACTATACGAACAAGTTTGGAAAAATTATTGGTAAGTTTAAGAAGGTAATTATAAAACATAACATTTTGATTAGTTAAAGCAAAACACATATCCTCTTCAACAGAGGAACCCTTTTTTAACTCTGAAAGGTAAGAGTTTTCAGCAATAGAATTAGTGTACTCAAACACTGAAATCTCATCTTTTCTTAAAAACTCGGGACCTGACCACCAAGCCTCGTTTTTTAGAAGAACATCTGCACTAACTCCTCTTGTAAGAATATCAGCAATGTTAAGTTTACCGGGAACATGTGACCATGCTTCAGGATTGCTAAGCGCTTGAATCTCTTTCACTCGATTAGAAACAAACTGTTTCCATTTATGATGAGGTCCTTTGATCCAGAACAATGCTATCTGGGAATCTGTCCAAAAATGAACTGTGGGGGATCCCTTTCGCTTTAAAATATGTTCTATTTCCTTTGCGAGTCTGGTTGCAAGTAATGCACCCATTAATTCTAGTTTTGGAAGAGTCAGTTTCTTTAATGGAGCAACACGCCTCTTTGATGCGATAAGATTAACTGTGATTTTGTCACTGTACTTCACTCTTAGGTGCACTGCTGTTCCGTACGCTCTTTGGCTGGCATCCGAAAATACATGAATTTGAAGTACCTTGGCATCATCTAGACTGGAGTCGAGAATCATTCTAGGAACTTGTAATTTCGAAATGTCAGATAATTCAGATCTCCACTGAATAAATTTTTGGCGAATGTCTGGTGGAAGTTCCGTATCCCACGGACACTTTCTAAGCCACAAGTCTTGGAGTAAACACTTGAGTCTTATTGTGTACGGACTAAGAAACCCCAATATGTCGAACAGTTTTCCGATAGTTCTTAAAACAATTCTTTTAGTAACGCTTTCTTTTCCATTGAATTTAAGCAAGTCTTTCAGATCTACAGAGAGCTAGTCTTCATGCACATGCCATGGCAGTCCTAGAACTTCGTGTAAATTGGCAGAAGGATTGGCTTCCGAATGAATGGGATGGGTTTCGAACCCGCAATCCTTCCATAATTGTACCAGTTCCTTGCTGTTTGAACTCCATTTGCACAGATTCATGCTTGCTTCTGCCATAATTTTCTTGGCTTCGTCCGACATCTGAAAGGCAGATGTCACGTCGTCGAGAGCTCCTATGAAGTCATCGACATACAGACATTCATTGAGCATTTTCGCCGTAGCGGGATGCAACTCTTGATATTTTTTGATATGTTCCTTAATAGTGGCAGAAAGTAAGAAAGGACTGGCGTTGACACCAAAAAGAACTCTGCAAAATCTAAAAATATTTATGTCATACTGTTCACCTATGGCTGGGTTAGAACTTGGAAAAAGAAATCGCACTGCATTCCGATCTGTCTCATTCAACGATATTTGAAGGAACGCTTTTTTGATATCTGCCAAGATCACCACTGCATTCAAACGAAAAAATATAAGCATGTTAAATATCAGGGGATTTAGGCTAAGTCCTGCGTATAAACAGTCATTTAAGGAAAGTTCACCTTCTTCATGTGAGCTAGCATCAAAAACTATTCGTTTACTAGAACTGACTGATTCTCTGTAAACCATAGAAAATGGTAGATAATATAGCGGTTTATCTGTTTGGACTTTGTCCTTTAGGACTTTCTCTATGATGCCTTGACCTTCATAGTCTTTCAGAATGTCACGATAATCTTCATACAGTTCTGAGTGTCTCTCAAATTTTCTAATCAAATGATCTAGCCGTCCTCTGGCTACAATAAAGTTATCGTTTAATTCCCTGAAATCACGTTTCCATGGTAGCCTAACTTGATACCTCCCTTCATTGTAATCTACAGAATTTTTAAAGAGAGCTAAATCAGTACTTTCCTCATCTGAATTATCATTTGGAACTATCCCAATTGATTCTAACTCCCAAAATTTATTTAACCCTTCATCAACATTGTCCTGTATGAAATAACAATTGGAATCATGTGGGTGTTTTGAGGGGATCGAACCTGTAACCATCCATCCGAAAACTGTTTCAATTAAAATAATAGAATTACCCCTTAATCGAATTTGATTCCCTTTTAACAATTCATAAAATACGTCACCTCCTAAAATAATCGATATTTTTTGCGGTAGATAAAATTTAGGATTAGCGTACTTAACGTTCTCGAGTAAATTCAAATTAGAAATGTTTATTTCTTCCGAAGGAACATTTCTGGCTATTTCTGGCAAAATTAACAATTCGAGTTCCTTACTAAATGATTCCTCATCATTACTTATACGCGAATGAATCTTTTCAGTTATCGGAAATACTGTATTTTTTAATCCAATTAAATTTGACCTACAACGCGATCTTTTTAAACCCAATAAATTAGCTGCCTCTTCAGTAATAAGTGATTTCATACTTCCAGAATCGCATAGCCCTATCAAATGCAAATATTTTCCGTTCGATTGCAATATTTTAACTTTCACTGTAGAAAGAAGAACATTTTTATTTACATTAAAAGAATATAAACATGGTGAGTCTTGCGGTTTGTTATTAATTTCATCTAGCATTTGTGATTGTGCAACCTCTTGTTCCGAAACTGAATTATTTATTTCTTCCCTGCTCGTAGGCGCCACACCCGCATTTTTGTTTTGATTTTGTCTATGGAAGAAAACGTTCGCTCCGTGTAACATTGTACTATGATTCTTGTTACAAGATTTGCATTTTAAATGAATTTTCTTACATTTAGACATTGCGTGAAATCCGAGACAATTAAAACATAATTTATTCCTTACAACACATTTTAATCTATCATCTACATTAGAATCGATAAACTTTTTACATCTGAAAATAGGGTGTGATTCCATACATCCTAATAAACAATTATTTTTGTTTTCGTTTTTCACCATTAGAGTTTTGAATTTCGGGGTTGGTTCCCGTTTAAATTCGCCTGAACTTCTATTTACATTTTCTAGTGCTTGACATCTTTTAGTTAAGAATTCCGTAAATTTTTCCCAACTCGGTAATTCGGAACCCAATTGCATTTCGTATAATTTACGTGAATCAATATCAATTCTTTGAATAATTATATAAATTAATATTGCTTCGCAAAGAGGGTTCGTTTCTAATTCTAGTTGTTTTAATGATCGCAAATTACTTTCAATTTTATCGAGCATCTGTCTTAAACTAGACGCAGATTCACATTTAACTTTAGAAAAATTAAATATTTCACCAATATGACACATAATTAGCAACCGTGTATTTTCAAACCGTTTTTTCAATGCTTCGAATAAACTGTTGTACGTATCATTTACCGTAATTAATTGTTTAGCGTTACCCTTAAGTGCCGACTGAAGGTAAAACAATTTTTGTTGTTCCGACAACTGTTTGTTATCGTCAATTAAAGACATACATTGTGTTTTGAATGACAACCATTCAACATATAAACCTGAAAATTCGGTAAGATTAATTGACGGTAATTTTAGCTTACAGTTACCAGAGGACAAACTGTTTTCATTTGAATTAGAATTTGGATTTAGAAGTTTTTGAAAGGTTACCTCGCATGTTTCGAGGTCAATTTGTAGCTCATCTAAGCTTGTTTCAAAATCAGGCAAATCCTCATCCGACAAAGTAGAATAGCATTCGCTGCGTAGATCCTCTAACTTTGTTCGAAGTTTATCCAATGTTGATAATTTTTGAGTAATGTCCGTATTGTCCGCAGGTAAATCAGTATTTTGCTGAAGTGCATTTTCAATCCTTGTCAATTGTCCTCGTATATAACCTCGCTTTCGGTTAAATACTGCTATTTGCTCCAAAGCCATTGTTTCGATTTCGTAATCAATTTCCACAAGCGTTCGGTTTGTCTTCGAGCTCGGCGATGACCACTTTGTTAATGTTCGTGATGTATCGCTCTATTGGACTGTATACACATAATAAAATTTATTTATTTACACATATTATTAATATAAATTCACACGAGGGCCGGGATAGCCTGGTCGGTAGGGCACTGGGCCCATGTCCAAGAGGTCGTGGGTTCGATCCTCGCCGGCCGAAGACTCCCCGTGTAGTAAATGGTGACTGATGCACGTTAAATCTGTCGAGTCTCAAAGTCCTCCATGTTCCCATAACAAATCAAAACCTCTGGGGGTACTGATTTAGGAGTTTCCTTGTCTTCTGGATTGGTTCAAAATTACAAGGCTACGGAGTTGAACATCAGTAGTCGTAAACCCATGAAATTGGGTCGGCTGTTCAACGACGGTTATAAAATAAAATATAAATTCACAGGATCATTGAGAGGTGTCAGGGAGATGTGCCCTGCTCCAGAGTTGAATGGCAACTGAATCATATTGACATGAGCGCCGCCTCGTGGCATAATTTCACAATTCTTAACAACTACTGTTTGTAAAAATAATAATAATATTTCGAAAGCTGATATTATTCAATTGATGTTTATGTTAAAAATATTTCTTCATTTTTTTTTCTTTTAATTAATTTAAATCAGGGTTGGGGTTTTAGACGTCCTAAACTTGTTTTGGACAGGACACGTGGGTTTTACTGTCCTAAACTGTCTTAAAGTGTGCAAAACCTTGAACTTTGGTATAAGGTAAAAATTCTATAGGTGTAACTATTGTACACATAATAATTACATGTATCAATAAATATTTGATATTTTTTATACAATTTACTTTAACTTATTAAAGGAAAATAACATAATATAATAGAAAAAGGTTTATAATTTTTGAAGCTCCACAATTCATTGAACAACAAAAGTGAATACCTTATCCTTTAAATATATATATGCTTTTAATATTGATAAATTATGTTTTTGCATAAGGATAAATAATGCAAAATTAGAAATAATAAAAATTTTTTTTAAAAAAATAATAATTTTGTTTAAAAATTAACCTTTTATTTTTCACAATATTTTTTTTTAAAAAAATGTTATAATTTCTGCATCACAGGATGATAAAAAGGACATCTATTTAAAAAAAAATTGTTTTTAAATATAAATATATTAGATTAAATTGGAAATACGAAATAACTGAAAAATGTATAAACAGTTTTGAAGGGCATAACATCAGTTTCAGTTACTGACACTGGTGATGTATCACCACTATGCTAAAAGAAATGAACATGAATGAAATAAAAGTATTCTTGAATAGTACTATAGATAAATAAACCTGTTGAAGAGTCAAACAATATTTATAAAATATTATACTTTTAAAAACAAATACTCTCTAGTAGATTTAATTATCAATATGTAATTAGTTATATGTTTATTTTACCTTTTATATATTGTTCAGATAAAATTGTGGCAAAATGTGAGTAACAGGGTTTTGGACAGTTTAAGACAGTTTTGGACAAAGGGGTTTTGGACAGGACGGTTTAAACCGTGGATTAATCCACTCTGTCCTAAACCTTGCCAACCCTGATTTAAATACATTTGTTAAATTTTTGTGCAAGAATAAAAATTATTATTATTTATGTAAATTTTCGGCTTATATTTTGAAGGATTTATTAAAGGGTCTATTAAATATCAGAGAGATTAAATGTGATACGGGTTTGAAGTATCAACTTTGTTCTTGATGGTGTATATTGGCTAGGATGTAAAAGAGCAACAGTCCCGGACATCCATCCAAAACGAGCATTCAATATATCGACGGAACACACTAAGGCTTTATATAAATTAGCAATTAGTTTTAGATAATTACAAGTGTAGAATAATTATTTTTATTATAGAATGAAATGTTTTAAAAGACTAATATCTGTTAATGTTTAATCAATGAAAAAACATAACCCATATTGAATTGCCGCTGATAAATTTTATGACAGAAAAAAAAATTAAAGCCTGATAGATCTCCGGATTTTAGAAACACCATCTAGTTTTACTATTCAATCAAACTGGTTTCGATGTCTTTCATCCCACCTATCTCATTAGTGATTTTACATATTTCAGTATCATTTTTGTTTCGTTCTAACTTAATTTGTATGCGACAATTAATTTGCATACCTTTTTTTATTACATTCACGCGAGGAGTTTAAAAATATAATATTGAAAGCATTAACTGAAAATTAAATTGTCTTTTTTGTATGCTTCTTTTACTTACATCATCCACACGCAACTATCTGCTCTAAATAATGCTATAATATAAAATGAGATAGCAAAACAAAACGTGTAGAGCTATTTAAATTCATATTCAAAAGTATTATTCAATTGTTTTTTGAATTGACAATTTCAGTAATGTCTTAGATATTTTTAAGTGTTATGTAAAACTGCAGCATATCGCATGCAAGCATTAAATATATCATTTGTACAATTTTAAAGTAAAATAAAGAAGGAATTCTGATCCTTAGGAATAGATATTAAATTGTCTCAAGAGCGGGAGATGGTCTCTTAAACTAAAAATTTTTTTAATTTTTAACTAATTTATTAATACGCAAATTGTTTAAACGATTATATACTTCTCATGACAACAAAGTTTTTAATTTTATCCATTCATTTATTTATATATTTTTTTATTTATTTTTTTAATTCGTTTTTATTTTATTAAATTAAATGCACACGTTTAAAATAAAAACGAAGCTGTCAAAATTTCAAAAATAGTTTCGATTTACAATTTGAAGAAGTTGTTTCGACTTAGATTTAAAAAGCCTCATTAATTAAAAAGTTTTGAAGCCCTATTAACTTTAAACACATATTAACAACAAAAATCAAGGATTTAAAAATTGATTTACAATTACTTTAGCATCGTCTGGTACGGAGAGACCTAATTCTGATGTTAATTCTATTAAATCTACCTTTTTTTTTGCCCTCCCCCGAAAAGCAATAAATTATGGTACTTAAATACTTTACACATAGAAATACCTTATCCATAACGAAATTTTAGTACTATCACGCAAAGCGAAACTTATTATTTCTTTGAAAACGAAATTACTTCAATAGAAAATAAAATTGCTTTTTTAGAAAACAACATTAAGAAACTACTTTATATTTATAATTCTTAAAATCGTTCACTTCTTAACAATACGTTTCATAATACTTTTGAATACTTAAAACGAAATAATTAAAATTCACTAACCAGCTTTCCGGGTAATCCCCGTTCTGAATTGTTGGCTATCCGTTATGATGACAAGCGTTGCTCTGTATGCTCATAATTGTTACTGCCATCTAGTGGCCACTCATTTTCTTTGAGATTTAATGAAATTTAAAGCTTAGTGTAATAATTTGTTTTCCAAGGTTTTGGATTAGGGTAATGTGCATAGAATAGAACAGACTGTCACAGATCTCGTTTTAAGGTTAGAGGGTTTACACGTGAACCACCTGACAAACCTTTTTAGGATTATATTAAAATGTACCTAATGTAAATTAAGATACCTTTGATATTTGGTTAAGTGAAAATAAAGCAATCTAAGCTGCCCAAAACATCAAACTTCATATAAACACAATAAATTGGAAAATGATAATATTTGTTGGGGTAGAGTCTCATTATCGTATGTTAGAATTCAATTAGTTTATTATTAAAACGTTTTAGTGGTTTTCATTTGTGCGTAACGTAAATTCTAATTATTCAAAATATGATTTTACTCCTGTATTTAAATTACAAGTTACTTTGATACCTGGATTGTGTACAAAAAAGTACGAAAATACGAAAAGCATTTTACAACATTTAAAAAGACTATATGTCAAGGATGATAAAAAAAATAAATTATTATTAGATATATTGTGAACATTTAGATGAAATCCAACAACCGTCAAAAAATACTGAAAAACTTTTCGTGGTTTTCCTTTGCTTGTATCGCAAAATTTGATTTGTTTTAATATAATTTTTCATTTAATAGTTAACTACAATAGCTTTTATTAACATAATTTTACTCTGATACTTAAATTGTGAGTTACTTTGATTTCTGGGTTGCGTTAAAAATTAAAAATATAAGAAGAGTGTTTCACAACTTCACTAAGATGTCGGGCTGTCTATTAAGGATGATAAAAAAATTTTTGATTATAAAAAATAGTTTCATTACGATAACGAACATATAGCTGGAATCCTATTACCGGTGAGCAATCTAGAAAGAAATTTTCGTGGTTTTTCTTTGCGTGTAACGCAAAATTTGATTAATTTAATTTAATCTTAATTAAAATAAATTTTTCTTATTACTTTCCTAAATATGATTTTACTCAGATATTTAAATTTCGAGTTACTTTGATTTTCTGGATTGAGTTATTAAGAAGACCTTTTCATTATATTCAGAAAGATGATACCCTATCAATCAAGGATAATAATAATAAATGGTTCATTATAAAAAATAATTTCACTGAGAAAAAGATGAACATTTAGCTGGAATCTTATTACCCCCAAGCAATCAGAAAAATATTTTCGTGGTATTCCTTTGCGTGTAACGCAAAGTGGATTATTATAGTTTAATTTTAATTAAAAAATATTATTCTTATAACTTTCATAAGAATGGTTTAACTCTGATACATAAATTGCGAGTTACTTTTCTTATGGGTTTTGTTAGAAGTAAGAACAGCGTTCGTTATTTTGACAAAGATGACAGGCCATCTATCATTAAGGGCCATCTATGATGATTAAAAAAATTATTGATCATTAAAAAATATATTCTTTGAGATAATGAGCATTTAGCTGGAATCATAATACCGGTAAAATCAATCTGTAAAAAACCTTCGTGGTTTTTCTTTTGCGTGTAACGCAAAAAGTGATAATTTTAATTTAAATTGATCAAATACATCTTAATTTTAATAATAATGATATACTTGTTTGAAGTTTTCTAAAACTAAGTTCTCAAATCAAATAACAATATCGGAAGATAATTAAACCAAACACTGACCTATTTAGTCAAAGCTCCAGCACAATAACGCATTAAAAGATCTTTAACTTTACCTCTATTTTTTTAAATTTCATTACAATAATTTCCGTTAGAAAAGACGTATAGCCAATTAGAATTATATTTAAGTCCAGATAATGTATGTAACAAAAGACACATCAAGTAAGGATGAGACAAACTACCTTTAAATACAGATAACCACGTTCGTTGCCGAATCACGTGTTATAGAGTGACGAAATTTTTTTCTTCAATTGGTGTAAATAAAACAGATTATGTGGTTGCGAGATGTATATTATCATTCAAATATTTTTTCAGAAAACATGCTTTCTGGGGACAAGAACATATACAATAAGTGACAATAACATAGCGTTGACGAAGATTTATCGCTATATTACTGACTTTAGTCTAAAAAGTTATCAAAAACCAGCTCCGACCCTATTCCTATTTCTTTTCCCTCAAAGACGATGAAAAATCCTTTCTTTTGCTCTCTCGCATTCATCGTTGCTCTACTTCTCCCCCAACTGCAAAATTACTTCCGATTTGAATTTGCATTTTATAAAATAATTCAATTTATAGTATATTTGTATTTTAATTTGAAGTTTTCTTTGTTTAAGGATCAGTCATAAATTATTAAGATTTGCTTTTGGCTAAGAATTTTGAAATTTGGTTAATACCTTTGATATTTGGTTAAGTTACAGGCGAATAATTTGAAGTCCTTAGCACGGGCACTGCATATATCTCACTAAGGCGTCACCAGTACGACCAGTAGTCCGAAAGGGTAATCGATGCCTTGTCGGGCATCGCCATCGGAATGAACTTAAATGTATGTCATCGAGAAAATGCCCTTATAACTACATTGTTAAAAAAAATCAGTTTTTTTTTTCTTTTGTAAATGAGAATAAATTGAAAACATAAAAACAACAAGTTACAGGCTATGTGTTATTACAAGTTATTATACAAGTTATTTGTTCTTTTTTACTGTGTCCATAAGGAAAGTAATTCAACACCTCTGACGGAGAGACAGGAAGACTGTCCTAGCTCTTACCGCATTTTCTGAGACAGATAATGCATGCACACTTTCTCTGCTTTCAAGTATTTTGTTAAACGTCACACCGTTTAACGTAAGGAATTCTATTTTTAAATTATGTGATAGAAACGAAAGAGTAAGTTTGTTCCGTCAATCATTTTTTTTTTTAGATATGCTAATAAATTTAATTATAATTGCTCATATATGAGTTAAAATAGACTTGTAATACCAACCAAGTTGTCTTATGAGCGAAAATAAAAAAATAAAAAAACCCTCAATCATTCTGTAGTTAAAATGCACTTGCTATTCCATCAGAAATAGTTTTTCTACTGATCAGGAAAAAGACACAATTTTTTCAACATAATAAAAAAAATTATGATTCACAAAATGGACATATAAATCAAGATTATACTCTCTGCTCTAATCGGAAAAGTTCACCTTCCTGTCGAGAAAATATTTTTTTAAAAAATAAACCCGACAAAAATAAGAATTTATTCTATTAAGCCGAATTTTATTGATTTACTTGTTAGTTTTTTGTATTATTATAGACACTGCTTTCTCCAAAATTGTGAGACTGACAGAACTGCTCAACACTGCCTTTAATTAACATATAGAGCGTCAACATTAAATAAGGAAATTTATGATAAATTTATTTTCCATTGTCTTTTAGAACGTAAATAATAAATATTCTAGAGCCGATATGGCTTATATGATTTCACTTTCTATTGATGAGACTCGGATTCGAATTTCCATGTTAATTCGAATACTGCTCTCGGTTTGCCCTGACAACAATTCCAAGATGAAATACCTCAAGTGGAAGAGATATCATGTCATGGTTGCGAATGTTCTTGCCCTCGAGCTAATCCATCACCTCCTACATCAAAAAGCCTCCACACGGTCTTTTATAAGTAGTCCGCGCAGACTACCTAAAAAGTGAACCAGTTATGCGCATGAACCCAAAACCTTTTATAAAAGTAATTGAGAGAAATTCATCATATATATTTGAGAATTGAATCTGTAGTGGTTGACAAGTGAATGAAGCAAACCAATAATATTCAAAAATAAAACAAATTTTTAGTCATATATTTGCTACCACTTTCTTACTTTAACTAGATTTTGTATTAACTGACTCGTACGGAAAGTGGATATCCTTCACAGTGGTCTGATCGGACTGCCTATAAAAAACCGTGTGGAGGCTTTCAGTTATAGGAGGCATTGGCTAACCATGGAGTATTTTCATGTTTTTTTCTAAAAGCAAATGTGAGCTTGTTTCAATTCTGACGTCCTCCATGAAAGCGAATTTGTCGTAAGACTTTAACAAGGATTTCCTTTGTTTTGTAAATTCGGTTCAAAATTGCAAAACTACGGCAAAAAATTATCAGCATGAATTAATACCAGTACTAAAATAAAGTAAATAACTTAAGTTTTTCCAATAAATTTAATCTTATTAAATTTTTTGTTATTATTTATTTACTTATTTTTGGTAAAATGTAAATTTCATTTATTTAATTGGCAAGAATTTTATATGAAATGGAAAAGAAAATTATTCACACATAATAATTTAGAATTAATTTATTTTTGTTTATTTTGTACATTGCAAGGTTTATTCTCCTCACTAGGAGGCTTCGCCCCCTGTACGACGATTTGTTACATCAAGCGCTCAGGTATCTTAATTTTGATCTAGTTGCGCTTCTATGTCATTTTGATTTATGTTGCTAAGTTAACTTTCAAAAAAATCTTTGGCGACAACAGCATTTTAATTTTTAAGTTGTTTATTTTTATTTCTTTTAGAATTCGTTCTTTTTTTAGCGAAATGTTTTTTAACCTAACAGATTTCTTTGCCGACTGTTTTCTCTATAAATGAAGAAAATAAAGTAAATATTTAAGTGTTGTGAAAAGAATTTTATTTAGTTGTACAAAGTACTTCTGCCAAAATTTGGGAGCCACGTAAGAGAATTATATATATTAAATCAGAAACACATCATTAAAAGGCAGAATGCTTTGGTGTTTTCAAAACGTAAACAAAACTAAGCAAACGTTGCCACCGGCGGAAAAGAAATACAGCCAAAATTTGGGAGCCACGTAAGAGAATTATATATATAAGATATTGCTTTTTCATTAGTAGATTGACGATTAATACATATTCAACTTAATATGTTTTGAAACTTAAAAAGAAAGCATTGAATTAAATATACTCAATTAAAATAAAAATAAAGTACGCAAAGAATTAAAGATTGCACTTTTTTTCCTTGGAAATTTTTGCAACATATATAATAACTAGTATAGCGATATTTTAATACACTTTCCACTGGTGCAAATATTTATTCTTTAAATCAAAATTTCATTTCATATTCCTTTAAATTTTAAATACAGTATATATTGAGATTAATATTGTGAGAAGTCTGATGTTATGATACCTTCAAAATATTCATATTTAAGATACAAAAATTATTTGTTTAAAACGAGTTAAAAGAAATATTAGCTTTTTCGCTATAGCAGCAAAAAATCGTTTTAGGAAAAATTATTTTTCTGTTATTAAATTTAAAGTTATACGAAAGAGGACCAATAGCAGACGTTTTTATTTATGTCTGATATTAGTATAGAAAGTGAACATCATTTCACCTTATTTTCCTCTTCCAATCATAATCCTTTAAGTTATTAAAGCATACATATTTGGATAACTACCTGCTAAGTTATCTTCTTATATAAAAATGGAAAAGATTTTTTGCTGTTATCAGCAATATTGTCATATACTTCAAATGAATGTACAACAGTGTGCAATAAATGAACCCAACCAGAATGATTTTTGATCTCTTTATGGTTCGAGAGAGTTCTCTCTTAATGGTAAGAGTTTGATCTCTTGATGGTTCGATTCTTAATGGTTCGAGAGAGTTCTCTCTTAATGGTAAGAGTTTGATCTCTTGATGGTTCGATTCTTAATGGTTCGAAAGAGTTCTCTCTTAATGGTAAGAGTTTGATCTCTTGATGGTTCGATTCTTAATGGTTCGAGAGAGTTCTCTCTTAATGGTAAGAGTTTGATCTCTTGATGGTTCGATTCTTAATGGTTCGAGAGAGTAACGTCAAATATACTAATTAATTAGTGCAAATGATATTTAAAGTTAGGAAATTAGACACAAAAACGTACTTTCTCTGATTAAACATTCCTTTTTCTGCATTTTCAAACATAGCATGTTCACTTTAAAGGCAGCTTCGGAAAAAAAAAGAATCATAAGGAGAAATTTTTATTTATTTACAATATATATTAAAATCGATCCCCCTAATTGAAATAATCCTTTTATTTTTTTTTTTTGTCCGTGAAATTACACTATGTAACAATTAGGATAAAAAAAAAATCGAACTTTACAATTTAAAGGACATAACCATTTCGAAGTTTGTACAAAACAGGGCACGAGATATTTAAATAATTTATGTGGTTGCAAAAAATGTACTTATAATTTTCTTTGCAAAACTGATCTATTACGCAAAATTGAATTTAACACTTAAATGATTCAGAAGCTAATCGATGCATACAAAAACAAATTTTTCATATCAAAACGTTTTTAAACTGCTTCGTTAAATGTACGTGAAATTTCAAATTTTTATTATCGACTAATTTTTACGTTATCAGGGGTGATTGTGGGCCCAACTCAAAAATCCTGAAACTTTCTTGAGTAAAATCATTCAAAAAATTAATATCTTTATAAATTTAAATCATTGAAATTTTCAAAACATTATATTCTAAATGAATTATATGCAGTAAAATTTAAATGAATAATTATGTTTAAGTTTACTTTTATCTCTAATCTCATTTATTATTCTACCAGAAAAAATATTTACAAATGAAAGAGATGCCAAATATAAATTTTAGTTCTAATATTTTTGAATAAAATATGCAAGAATTTTTATATATAAATATGCTCGACTATTTCTTCAAACTTCTGGACGTTGGATTTCCGGAAACTTTCGGATCGATGTTAGCGAAAAATCCCGAAATCCGGATTTTTCCGGAGCACAATCACCCTTGCGTTATGAGAGTAATTTTTACGTTATTATTTTCTGAAAGAGATTTGACTGCGACAACAATTTCACTTTATTTCGGAAGAAATTTTTAAGCTTACAATGCGTGATAAATTGCACCATACAGTACAAAATACATCGATAACAGAAAAAAAATGCGATTTAAATTCACATTAAACTGAATCTGCTCATGAAGGTATCAAAATGAGTGATTTTGGCTTCTTAGATTTTTTAAAAATTTTTTTAAGTATGAAATACGTTTTAATTTAAATATTTTAAATTAATGTTTCTGAGCCCTCTTATCGGAGGAAACTTGACCCCCTGTCAGGCAAAGTTTCACGACATCCATGATATCTCATTAATATATATCTCAGCTATTTCAGTAACATTTACTGATCAATTTCATCAACATTTGTCTCAACATCAATTTTGTTTTTCGAACGAGTTCGCATCACTTCCGCCGCAAGCTTTGTATCGTTTGAGACGAGATTTGCCCACTCATCTGTCCCCAAAATTGGCTCCAGATTTATATCCATAAAGGTCATAACAGAATCCTTCAATGTTTGGTCAGAGTGGCGTTCAGCGAGTGCCAATACTAGGCAAGCATTGTCAATGGTTAACTTGGATAAGAGAATTTCTCCGCAAAACTTGCGGAGATCTGATACATCATATTTATCAGCAGCGTAGTACAAAGCTAGAACTGAATCAAAATCCTCATTTGGTACAAACGCTGTATACAGGAATGAAATCAAGTCTTTAAGAACTTGCATTTCTAAGTCCACTATTTCTATAACGTTGGTTTCTTTTTCTTCTAGCTTGTGTTCGAACATTTTTGCGAACACTGGGGATCGGCCACATATAATCGCTTTGTGCACTCGCAAAGAGTCAGTGCCGATGCGCAAGCACACATCGGTGTACAAAGAAACGCCATACATGGTTTTCAAATCGCTAGACAATTTTATGAGATTTTTACTGTCATCCACTCCTTCCGATTTCAGCTCAAAGGTTTGCGTCTCGATATTGTGTCCTGAAAATGTCATGAAACAAGAAAATGTCACAATATCTTTTGTCAGATGATACATATCGTTAGTATTTATTGTATCGCTATTGCCAATCAGTACACAGTGTGCAAAGTTCTCCCAAGACGAAGCACTGACAACAAAAGGGAAACACTCGTTATGTGCTAACCCCCGTCTGGTACTTACAGTACTACTTTCTTCTGTGTTATAGGTCTTATGTAGTTTCTTTTTTATCCATATTTTTCCACTTGAGTCCACAATAGAAATGCTGTGTTCTACAGACACATTTTGCTCTGTAGGATTGCACATGACCCAAGTTAAATATGATGAAGACTTTTTCAAAATAGAATACCATCTAATCCCAGAACAACATGGATAAAAATCAGGACTTGTTATTTCTTCTTCCAGCAAAAGTTTTGAAAAGTGTTCTATGGACCATTTGAAAGTGTAGGTGCTTATCGGAATTTGTGTCCTTATATGGCATCCTTTCTTACATTTGGACATTGTTACTGAAACAAAACAAATATATATATATTTTCTGGATGTTCTATAATCACCACTTGAATGCTAATATAAAGGTGAATGCTAATATATATCTGAGAATGCTTGTCAAAAGGGAAATTTAAAAAAAATACAAACTGGATGTATCTGCGAGGATGACAACAAAAATGGCCTCAAAAATTTTCGAATTACTATTGAAACAAGTCAGGTTAAAAATTTCAGTCTGTTATAGCTTGGAGTTGTTTGTAATAATCGTATTTTACTTCATCTCTATTTTCACAGGCAATTTATTAGGAACAGATTTTTATTTGTTTTTGACTTCGCTTCTCTTGTTAATAAATCGTCAAGCTGTCATAAGGTTTTTAATTTTTCCTGGCATAAAGATAAATTTGTGACCCCTAATGTGTATATTATTTTAAATTCACGTCTGTTTAGAACTGCAAAGCAAATAAAATTTATTTCAATCTATGTCAAAGGGGAAAATTACTGAGAATCTGCATGTTAAGTAAATAAATAAATCTTCCTTTTTTTTGTGTTAATATCACTAATCCTTTCTAACACAGTCAATATCAAGACCTATTTATATGCATAATGATGGAATGTGCACCAAAAAAAATAAAAGAGAGATAAAATTTAATTTTATTAATACTTAATTTCTACATTTAACGAATATCAATTCAAAATTTAAGTAAATTTCTCATATAATACGAATAAGCTGATGTTGGTTTAAGTCACACTAAATCTGCACAATGGACTATTGGCGATGGTCTAAACATCGCTGAGAATGATTTGAAGACATGCCATCACAATTTTGATCCTCTGCAGAAGGGGTGGCTCCCCTGCTTCGGTAGCCCGACGACCTGCGTGAAGTCGAGCACTTCCTTCAGGGTAGATAGGTTTAACAAGGACTGATACCACAAACCCTATATCTCTTTGCAGACTAATCAAAGTGGTCACCCACCCTCACACTGACTGCAGCCAGCTAATGATGCTTGACTTCGATGCTCTAAATCAGTGGTCCCCAATCTTTTTGCACCAAAGAGCAAATACCAGAATATCGGTCGAATGGCGGGCACTATTTATTTTTTCAAGATAAATTTATAGTGGGTAGACATAGGTACTAATACGCACTACATATAGTGCACAAAAAATTTAATATTGAAAATTAATTTAACATATGAATATAATTAGTATTAATATTCTTGTGTAAAATAAATTATTGCTAAATTGCTTTCAAAACATACGAAGTATAAATATTATTTATAAAATACAGCCAATGTGGTGTTTGCTGGCCAGCGCTTCATAATTGGGAGAATATGATGCTCTTTTTAAGAATGGAATTCATTCCTTCAACTATATTCCAGAATTTCTCATGTGATAAAATAGTTTTGAGGATAATGTCATTCTGAAGATCCACAATTTCTATCTCCAATTCTTCACGCTTTATTTGAAGAAATTCTGAAATGTATGTTGCTATTACGGTTACGTTTATTTGGTTGGTAAAAGGATTAACGAAAAAGTTATCAAAGGCTCGATGATATTAAATTGTTGAAAGCGCTTTTTAAATTGTTCTTTAATCAATTGGAGGTTGATGACAAATGTTAATCTATCATTTTTTTCATGTTTGGAAAATGCACAAGACACTTCATTTTCAAATGTGATATCCACAAAACTAGCTTAGCTCTGAGCCTCTATCATTTTTACTTTATGTTTGTCCTTTCCCTGCAGCTCCAAGTTTAAATTATTTAGTTTTTACATTATGTCCGTTATGAAAGACAAATCTGCTAGCCAAAGAGAATCTCTTAGTTCTAAAAATTTTTGATTTTTGGCTGCAAGATAATTTTTCATTTCTCCAATTAAATATAGAAATCTATCAAGTACTTCGCCTTTACTGAGCCAGCGTACAATGTATTTGCATAGCATTTATTGGGAAATTGGAAAACTGAAATGTTTTATCGTTGTGCACAAGCAGCGGGTGCACCTAGATCGCGCGGGCATAGGTTTGGGGACCCCTGCTCTAAGGGATACATATAAAACAAACAGATTATGAAAAGTGGTAGAGTGCATTATTTAAATATTGGGCAAACAAATTTACACCATACCCACACAGCAAATATTCAGCTCGCCCATGGTATTCATTCAATAAAACTTAATTGTATTAAATGTTATATTAATACCAATTTTGCAGCTAATTTTAAAATATATGCATGACAAAGGGCAGCTATATTGAAGGATCCCATCGTAAAGAAATTTATCCGCAAGATAAAAAATATAGCCCCATTAATTCAGTCAGGAGAGTTGCCGGATCCCTTAATGTTAAATTCAGTTTGTGCATTTTTAGTCATAGTTTAATAGGGTAATTCTGCACCACTTATAACACTCGTATGTACACAAAGAAATTTTAATGAAAAAAATATTTTTATTAATTATTTAGAGTTTTTTATTCTTTTTATTTAATGCGAAAAATTTTAAAATGCAGGGCAAACAAATTATTACAGCTTTTCAAACTAAGTAATTTTAAATGTCGAATTCAAAATTTAAAACAAAATATACATAAATTTATAAAAATTCAAAAAAGAAAATGCATTTCAAATTTCACAAAAACTGTTCGACCGATTTGTTCAAATTCTGTATTTTGTTATTTAAAATTACACAGTTCAAAATGATGTAAAAACCTATATGGTTTACAATTCTAAAGTTTTCGACTACAAATATTTAACACAGTATGCCAATGTCACGGGTTGCACATGCACGGGGGAAGCTTACAAATAGTAGTTGCAGAATGTTTTTGTACGGACTTTCTTGTAACATTTCAATGCCGATGTTTTTTTTTTTTTTTTTTTTTTTTTGCGTTTCTTCCTAACTGTTATGTATTTGTTACATTTCTGCTACTTTGTGTACAGTACGGGGAGAGGGAGGGTTTATTAAACTTTTTTCGCAATCAATAACCTTCCAGTTATTAACTTTGACTACGAATTTTAATAAATTATTTTTTTGTCCCATATATGATTTAAAAGGACAAAATAGGTTACAAATAAAGCAAACTTAGTATTTGGGATTTTTCTGACAAGCGGTTATCAATTTAGAGGCTGGGACATATATGTCCCGGCCGTACTTAATGATGGGATACATATGTCCCACCTGTAGTGATCGACTTACTACAAGCACATCTATCATTCCGGAAAAATTTTTTTTATGGACTTTTTTTAACATGGTATGATACAAGGTGAAGCAATCTTTGCATAACCCGACATTACACAACTCATATTTGTTCTTTTTTCTATGTTCATTTGAGAAAATATGAATGGACATAACAATCCCAATGAAGAATACGAGTGGGATATATCTGTCCCAGCGCAAAATCACAATACTATTTCATGCAAGAAACTCTCTAGCGCCATCTAGGGGATATTTGACACATGAAACACTTATACTTGGCTCGACTCTACGACTGGGACTTATTACAATGAGTGTCTAAGTGCTTTTCACCCCATTAGTAATTTTTAAACATTTGTTAGGACAAATGAGTCCCGTTAGTAGCCAAAGGGTTGAATAGAAAATAAATACTTGAACAGACACCTAATATCAAATATGAATTATTAAATTAGTTAGGTTTGAAAACTAAATATTTTAAAATTGTGACTGAATGGAATATAAACAAGATAATGCAGATTGTTGCAACCTCATCGAAAGATGTGGCAGCCCCCTAGCGGCAGAATACAAATAAGACTCAATAACTTTTAAGAACAGTTTTTAATGTGAACGGCCACTTGATACAGCGCATTGCGCTTCTCCTTTTTTCTTACTAATCTACATTTATTGTTCATCTTTTATTGTTACTTTTATTAAATTACACTAAAATGACCATTAGCTTGGTCTTCAGTCGTACTTAGATATCTATTTTTGATATATTATTTCTGCCACACCCGGTAAAAGAATATATGGTTGACGTTGCCATTTCGAATATTATTTAGAACAGCAAGGTAAGAGAAACCTTGTTATTTTATTTGGAAGTAGTAACGCCATCAGTCTAGAGGACAGATATTTGTACACCAATCAAAGATAGAGAATATAGATGCAACGGAACATTTTATCAATGAGGTCACGGACAATCTGAAGAAGTGGAAGTTGATTAACTTTTAAGAGCTTCAATCAATTTTACGATTTTCAATCATCACGATATTTTTTTTAATTTTTGACCTTTGTACATCAGCATACCTTCCGATGAAGCCGTGGACAGTCATGGGGTATCAGGATGTCATTCCTCTGCACATCATGTTCATATTTGCAAATTGCCTTTTTTTTAGTGTTTGGTCCGTCTTATATTTAATCCAGTGTTGATTTGTACTAAATAGTATTACCTTTAAGTATTCATTCGATTTATTTCACATTTTATATCTACTACCTTGGTTAAAGCTTTATTTACTAATTCACGTTCTTGCTATCATTATCCGACTAATCTGAACTAAATGCATGCAAATTTTTTCCTAACAGTTTTCATTCCCCCTCCATTTTACCTCTAACTAAATCTACATTAGTTTTTATAAATCTCGACTAATAATTTCGAGTGATCAGTTGATGTCGCTTTAGGCGGCTGGTACTGAGTTCGTGAATTCTTCGTAACTCGTAAATTCATACTATGAAAATTAGTAGTAATATGTCATAAGTTCCTGAACGTCGTAAAGACTTATTCCGGCAGGACAATAACAATGGGAAAAACTAGACATCACTATCTAGACAAGTGTCGTTTAGATTTCATTTCACTATTTAGGCTAAATCGAATGTCACTATCCAACGAAGTCGATCGAACTAATAGCAAAAAGTTATGAGGTATTTAAAAAGCATAAGCATTAAAAATTCATTTCTTTCGATTTATGGCTATTTACGCGTCAGTAATTCTTTTCTAGACAGGTGTGGTATTACTTCCTAAGTAATTTTTACGCAAAATTGAATGAATTCAAAACGAAGTCTATAGAACTAATAGCTTAAAGTTATGAGTATTTAACAAGCATAAGTATAAAAAATTAAATTATTTCGATTTATGCCTATTTAATTGTCAGTAATTATTTTCTAGACAAGTGTGGTATTACTTCCTAAATAATTTTTACGCAAAATCGAATGAATTTGAAAGGAAATCGATAGAATCACTTGCTAAGTTATAAAGATTTATAAGGATTCTTTTCTTTAAAAGTACAATCTTTGTATATGTACCTGTATAAGCATCTAGTATGGATATCTAGGCAAAAGGGACATTCTTTGTTATGTAATGATTTATGCTTAATTTAATGAAATAAAAATTAAGTTGACAGATTTAATAGTTTCGAAGTTATAAGGATATTTATGCGTAAATAAGTATAGGCTAAAAATTATAATTTTAATATAGAAACCCTAATATTTTATCACCTACAATTCTATCGGATTGGTTTCTACCTCCTTCAATTGTACCTAAAATAATACCATATCCAATATTTTTGTGTTTATATACAATCTAACCCAATCTTATTTGTCTCAAAGAGGTTTATTCAAAAATTTTACTTTTTATACTTCAGAACTCTGGAAGCTTTGAACTAATCAATTTTGTTTTGATTTTATTTTATGAGGCGTCAAAATTATATTGGAAAGAATGCCTAACTTTCCCAGATAAGAATTACTGACAGGTAAGTATATATAAATCTAAAATTGCAATTTTTATACTTCCTTACTCACTTTATACTATTATTCATAGTGACACAAGTTTTTGGCGTCATTCAATCCAGCGTAAAAATTCACATAGGAGAAACACTTCCCCTCTTTCCACCTCTTCTCTTAGTATATTCAAGTTGGCGCTTAAAGCACATCTCATAAGCTGTAAGCTTTAGATTCCTGTAATGAGGCCAAATCAAAATCTTAAAACATTTCCAATTTTCTACTAATTATTACCGTTGGGGCCGGGATAGCCTGGTCGGTAGGGCGCTGGTCCCATATCCAAGAGGTCGTGGGTTCGATCCTCGCCGGCCGAAGACTCCCCTTGTAGTAAATGGTGACTGATGCACGTTAAATCTGTCGAGTCTCAAAGTCCTCCATGTTCCCATAACAAATCAATACCTCTGGGGGTACTGATCCAAGAGTTTCCTTGTCTTCTGGATTGGTTCAAAATTACAAGGCTACGGAGTTGAACATTAGTAGTCGTAAACCCATGAAATTGGGTCGGCTGTTCAACGACGGTTATAAAATATAAAATTATTACCGTTTTGTCCTTTTTATCAACTGAAAGAAAAAAGTTTATGCAGGCAGAAAACAATACTTACCGGTAGCATATAACGACGCAGAAAACAGCAACCGTAAGATAAACTTTAATAAAGCTTTCAATTTTCGATAAACGCAGGTTTAGTCTTTATTACTCTGCTTATCAATGTTTAGTTATCAATACTCTTTATCACTTTCCGTGTAGCTTTTTTTCCCCTTTTTATCTTATTTTATTTTCTATTTTTTATTATTATATCAGGTTACAACGCCTTCAAATTTTGTGGGATCTTGCAGTATTGCTATTTAATGATGATTGTTTTCATAAACAATTATTGCTTTTTTATCCATACAACCCGTGATAATTTGAGGCAAAATCGCATGTACTTTTAATCTGTCGAATTTGCGCCAATATAAAAATTAAGAATTCAGATTTTTATTTTGCCTATGTATTTTGAAAAAAAAAAATATTAAATATTATTTTCTGCCACAGTTATAGAATCAAATTATATTACTAAAAAGAATTCTGCAGCTATATATATATATAAATTACTTTTATAACCCGTTAATCTTTATTTTTAATACTTTTTTTTCGTTATTTTCAATTAATTTAGATCAAAATAAGTGAAAAATATTAAACTTAGCATTTTAATGATTTTTGGTAATGAAATGCAGCATAAAACATATTTGTCTTTTCCTGTGTTAAGGCTAAAATCTTCCAAACACGACTCACTTTCAAACAGTTTTTCAAATTTGTACTTATTTATATTTAAGAGAAACAGCTATTAATTGCTGAAATTTTTTTCTTTTATTGAATAAGTTATTGATGAATTTTATGAATATGCATGATATTTTTTTTTTCTAAATACTTTTTTGGATTTCATATTTCAGTATAAATATAATCCTGACAAATTTTTTGAGTGTCGTTCGACTGTTTCTTACAAATTATAAATGTATTTTTTCTTATAATTAGAGTGGTAGAATGCAAAGAACACTGATGTTCCATCTCTATCAAAGTGTTAATACGAAATTATAGATTTTGTTTCAATTTAAATATGAAAAGTGAATATCCGTTGCATTATAAAATACTTAGTAGTGGCTGTGATCTAACATTGGAAGTAAGTATTGCAAGTAGAAATTGCTTTAATTTTCAGGAGCTTTATTTACATTCCAACGGAAATTATCTGGAAACAAAGACAGAGACACAAAAGTCCAAACAAGGTAAAAAAACACTTTGCGTCAGAATATTAAAACTCTCTGAATGGCAACATTTAAAATAATAAATCAATGAGAGCTCATATTTAAAAAAAATTAAAAACTTATTATATATATTTATTACACAGCTCAAACTGATAAAATATGATAGAATTTTATTTAACATTTGAAAAAGCAGTTGTTTCTTTGGTAAAGAGCATAGGAGCCACATTTTTAAATTGTTAAGGGGAGAATTTTGGGAGAAAAATACCACAACTTCCAAAGAGGAACTAAGAAAATTTTGGGTGTTAATTATTATTTTAAAAATTCTGGAAATTTTAGAACACCTGTCTAGAAATAGTAATTTGAAAAAAGAAAAAGTTTGATGTAAAAATGACATTTCCAAAAAATTGTATCATATCACCATATTGTCTTAACCCTTTTTTAATTTAAATAAAAAACAAATAATGTTCCATATAATAATATTACAAAATTAAACATTCAGATACCTTTAACTTCACACAGTTAAACTTCGATCAAATACATCTTAATCTTAATAATAATGGTATATATGTTTGAAGTTTTCTTAAAGTAAGTTCTCAAATCAAATAACAATATCGGAATATAATTAAAGGAAAAACATGAATCGAATTTTATTTTATATACCTACTTAGTCAAAGCTCCAGCACAATAACGCATTAAAAGAGCAGCTAGTTTTGTGTTTTTATCTGTTAATTCAATCCACGACTCTGTAGTAACAAAAGAATTAAAATTCTTAGAAATAAAGTTCATAATTTGCTCTTTGAAAGCATCATCACTATGGCGGTATGCCAGACTGAGCATTGGACTGGCGTTGTTCACATCAAGTAGGCATACGAGATCTTTCATACAAGCTTCTCTAAGATACAAAATCGCATACTTGTCAGCTGCGTAGTAAAGCTCACATGCTTCTTCGTATTAAAGGAGACCTTTTTCACCACAGTAGAAATAGTTGATGAGCTTTTTCATAACAGAAGCCTGGATATCCGTCACTTCAATCTCATTGTTCGCGGTTTCTATAGTGGAATGTTCGAACATACGGCAAAACACTGGTGATCTTGCAGATAATATTGTTTTATGCGTTTTGATGGTGATATCTTCGACTCGAATGGTAGCATCAGTATCCATGGCTTGGGTAAGCATCTTTTTTAAATAAATTGAAAGTTGCTTCAATGTTTCAAGATCGTCTTGGAGTATTTTCTATTCGGGAGGACTGAGTTCGCTTTGCAATTTTTACTATGGATTCATCAACTTTCTCTCGCTTCAAGTGTGAGTTGGCCCCTTGTTCCTTCTGGTCTGCTTTTCCAGAATTATTATGGATCTGATTTGAAGAGCTTTGTAGATCGCTTTGGGATTCTGAACTTTTGAGGGTGGGATATATACTTGTCACTGTCTTTGTATGACACTCAACTTTTAGTCCAGTTACTTTAATAAAACAAGTGATGTTAATTCCATAAGGGAAGAAGGTACTTGGTAGTAGTTTTATGCTTGGTACCAAACTCACAGGTCGCAATTTCGAAAAAGAAGAAAAAGTACCTGTATTTGCATAAAAAATTCCATTGTTTTGAGACACAGTGATTGCAAATTTGAAACCAATTTCATCATTAGAATTGCTGTATAGATCTAATATGAGAAAATTATTGACACCTAAGTGCGTAGTGTTAAGTTTCAAGAACAAAGGGTAACTATTCTCTTTATAATAAAATTCCGAACTCGCAATAGGAATACCTCGTCGTAAACTACTAAAATTCTGGATTTTCCACTGAAAGAAAAAGGCGCCATTCTTCGAAGTGCTAAAATAGGACTTCACAGCACCACGATTTAATTCCATCTTAATTTAAATACTTCATGTAAAATTATTCGATTCTTTGTTCCTGGGCTTTAAATCCACGTTTATTTTTATCTTCACAGGAATCATTCACCTTTCAACCACCTCTTACAGTCGATACAAAAGTGAATGTTATCTAATAATAACTGATTACGCTATCAATTCTTTCACAAGAGGTAAATTTTGTTATCGTTTCAATAAATTAAAGTATACGCGTATTTTGTTTGAAAATCAGAAAGATAAGATAAGTGTATCTGTCGGTTGGAAAATGCAATAGATTTATATATATATAAATATAAAAATATACAGGGTGATTCATAAAAGATGGACAAAATTTTAGGAAGTGATAGTACATACCCAAACAAACAATTTTTATCAAAGAATGCAGGGTCGAAAACAAAACGCAAAACCGCTAGAGGGCGTCAAAGTTTATGTTCTTATACGAGGCAAAAACACACAAAGAGCGATGAAGTTAAGTTATAAAAGCAAATTTAATGGCATGTGATTACAATAAGTGTTCAAAATAGTGGCCGACAGCGGCTATGCACGCAGTACAACGGCGAAGAAAAGATAGGCGAACATTCTGAAACACACCAGGCATATCACGAACTTTCCCTGCAGCGGCTGAAAGCTTGGCGACAAGTTCTTCTGAAGATTCAATGGGAGTTTCCTACATAAGAGCCTTCAGCTGTCATCACAAAAAGAAATCGAGACATGAAAGATCTGGCGAGCACGATAGCCAAGCTATAGGATCACCTCGCCCAATCCATTGGTTTGGAAAGATTACGTCCAGATAGTTTCGCACTTCTCGTACGTAATGAGCTGGTGCTGCGTTCTGCTGGAACTAAATGCATCGTTTGCATCAAACTTTCCAAATGCGCCAACACCTTTGCGTTTTGTTTTCGACCATGCATTCTTTGATAAAAATTGTTTGCTTGGGTGTGTACTGTTGACATTCCCCCCCCCCCTTGTCCATCAGGTGGCGCAACGCCACCACTACTGTGTCTGCTTTTGTAAATGTAGGAGAGAGAGCGTAGGTGCACACGAAGTAAGCCTGTTGTGCAGAATGGTGCAACGATTGAATGTCTGTGAATGTTCTTGTAAATAAATGTTGTTGATTTTGTTTTAAGTGTTGAACTCTTGCTTCCTCCTCCCCCCCCAGCCGAGCTGCTCGGCACCTGGCACAAATGGTATAGTTGCCAACAATTCAGAAGTGGGATAGAAAACCGCGTCAAAGAACCTAACGTAAACTCAAGGTATGTCTTTCTTGATTTTAAAATTATGCATGAGTCAAGTATTATGAATTAAAGAAAGTAAAAAGTATTTTAAGAAAGTTTAACGTATTTCCATAAACTATCAAAATGTCTTTTCTGGGAAAAGGCAGAAAAAATGATTTGGCTGAACTGGCTAGAGAAATGGGTGAAACTGTACCACCCAATGCAGTGGTAATAGAAATTAAGAATATTATCACAAAAAGTAAAGATTATGAGGAATCATTCGTTAAACAAATTTTAGAAAGGATAATTGAAGAAAGAATCCAACGCGAAGAAAATGAAAGTAAAGAAAAATTAAAACAATTAGAATTGCAAGAACGAGAAAAAGTTAGAGAACTAGAAGTACAAGAACGTACAAAACAACGCGAGATAGAGGAACGACTTAAGCTTAAGGAAATCGAAGACCGTGAGAAACAGAGAAATTTTGAGTTGCAAAAACTGCAATTGCAAAACGAAAATAAAATTGTATGCCTAACGTCAAACGAAAGTAATACTACGGTGCCAGAATCAAATAAAAAGACTATTGATTTGCGAAATCTAATGCAAAAATTCGATATAAAGGAATCCGAGATTTCGTCATTTTTAATATTATTTGAGAGACAGGCAAAACGAGTAGGGCTAGAAGAAGGTGATTATGTTTTTCACCTATTAGGATTGTTACCCCTCGAAATAACTCAATTAATTGCGAGAGAATCTGAGGAAGAGGCTAGTAATTACGCATTCGTTAAAAAATTATTGCTAAAACGTTTTAAGTTAAGTCCAGAAAAATTTCGTCAAAAGTTTGTTAGTCACGTTAAAAATTCAAAAAGTACATGGTCAGATTATGTTTTCGAAATACGTAACTTTTTTAATGAATGGTTGTCAGGATTAAAAATAAATGATTTAGATTCATTAAAAGAACTAATAATAACCGACCAATTGAAAAAACGCGTCCCAGGTTTAATGCGAGAGCATTTTATTGATTCATGGCCTAATTACGTAAACGCGAATGAGCTAGCCAATAAATTAGACGAATACGATAGTGTGCGTTCCGGATTAAAAATAAATAGTGAAAAAAGTACTAAATCTGATGGTCAATACGATGATTACAAAAATTATTCGCGAGTATCAAACTTCCGAAACTTAAATAGATACGAAAATAAATTTGAAAACAGAAATGCAATGAGCCATAAATCTTTTGAAAAGGAGAGTTCGTCTAAATATGATAGCAATAAATCGTTTAATTCTTCCATTCGAAATGAAAAAGGTGAACCTAAGTGTTTTTCTTGCAATAATTTTGGGCATATCTCAAAAGATTGTCCATATCCCTGTAATTTATGTGGATTAAAGGGGCATAGTAGAAAGAACTGCGCTAATAAGAATAAAAAAGAAGTTAATTTAAATGTGAGTGACCCTGAATATTTCGCTTGCGCCGATAAATATTTGAGAAGTGCTTCAATTAATAAACACATCGTCAGCTGTATTCTTGACACCGGCGCCTCTTCTTGTTTATTGAAAGAATCTGCGGCTAAGCATGTGGGAGTGTGGGAGCGAATGACGCCGTGTAAAAAGGATCTTTATGGCTTCGGAGACAAAACAAACCCAGTTTCGCAGAGCATGGGGGCAGTGATATTAGATATTAAAATTGAGGATGTATTGGGAAAAGATATTTCTGTTTTGATCGTCCCAGACGCAGCACAAAACGTTGACCTAATTGTCGGGAGGACATTTTTGGATTTACCATACATCGCATATGCTAGAGTCGGCGATACCTTGCATATCGGTTATGAAAATGATTACCCATTCATTACATTAAATTGTATCGAAGAAATGCCCTGTGTTAAGTTGAAAACGCAAGAAACTACGAAAATAATAAACAACAGCGTGAATTTTGTAATGGCAAAAACTGAACAAGTAAATAATGGGTTAATTTTGATTCAAGGAAATGAAAATAATTTTGATTCGTTACTAGAAGTAAGGGAGGGTAAGACGATTGTACCAATCATTAATATCGGAAATAAAGAAATAACATTAAAGAAAAATCAAAACATTGGTAAGGCGGATTTAGTGAACGAAGTGCTAAATGTAAGTAATTTTAATTCACTTGAGGATAATCCATCATTAGAATGTTTTAGTGTTAATCCAGTAGATGTAGAACAAAAACCCATAACTTTAGATGAAATAAAATTTAATGAAAATTTAACGGAACAGCAACGACAGGATATCGTTAAGCTTTTGAATAAATTTAGAGACTGTTTCGCATTAAACATTTCGGAGTTAGGTTGTACAAATTTAATAAAAATGGATATTAAGGAAATTGAGGGATCAAAGCCCGTATGCATGAAACCATACAAAACGAATGCAATCGAAAGAAAAGCAATTAAAGAAATCGTAAATGAGTGGAAAGAAAACGGTATTGTAACAGAAACGCGTCCACCATATTCGAGCCCTGTACTTTTAGTGCGTAAGAAGACAGGTGAAAATCGGTTAGTTATTGATTACAGAAAATTAAATAATCAAACGATAAAAGATAAATTTCCCCTTCCGAAAATCGATGACTTATTGGAACAACTACACGATTGTAGTCTGTTTTCAATTTTAGATTTGGCTCACGGTTATTTACAGCTTCAATTAACCGAAGAAGCGAAATTAAAAACCGCGTTTATCACTCCAGATGAGACCGGAGATTTTGAAAGAATGATATTTGGTCTTACCAATGCTCCAACAGAATTCCAACGTTTAATGTATCGCGTGTTAGGATGTTTATGTAACAAGGATGTTTTATGTTATCTTGACGACATTCTTGTTCATGCTAAAACGTGGGAAGAAATGCTAAATAAATTAATTAAGGTATTTGAGGCATTACGGGAAGCAAATTTGACTTTAAAATTATCCAAGTGTGAGTTCGCAAAAAATGAAGTTGAATTTTTGGGATTTATTGTCAATAAAGATGGGATAAAACCGGGCTCCAGAAAGGTTGAGGTAATTTCCAAGTTTCCCGAACCTAAAAATGTGCATGAGGTTAGACGTTTTCTTGGTTTAACAAGTTTTTTTAGAAGGTTTATTCAGAATTACGCCATAAAAGCTAAACCCTTAACCGAATTAACTAAAAAGAATGAAGGATTTAAGTGGGACGAAAAGAAAAAGAAATCTTTCGAAGTATTGAAAAATGAACTGGCACGACAACCAATTTTGGCACTTTACAATCCCGAAGCTAAAACCGAAGTTCATACTGATGCAAGTGCAGACGGCATCGCGGGAATGTTACTTCAGTTGGGAAGCGATGATAAGTGGCACCTAGTTTACTGTGTCAGCAAGAAGACTACCGAACCTGAAAGGAATTACCATTCAAGCAAACTGGAGCTGATGGCCATAGTTTGGACACTAGAAAGACTCAGACAGTTTTTGTTAGGTATCAATTTTACAGTTGTGACAGATTGCCAAGCATTAATCTACATGAATGCCAAAAAGTCAAGTAATCCCCAAATCGCACGATGGAGTATTCTAGTACAAGAGTACAATTTTGAAGTTCGCCACAAACCAGGCATCAAAATGACCCACGTAGATGCTTTGAGCAGAGCTCCTATCTCAGACCCAGAAGACACCATGACAAGCCTTATCGAGAAAAAATTTGAAGTATGTCTAACACTGAGCGAAGATGAGCAAATTTTAATTATCCAACATACTGACAAGGAGTTAAAGACATTAATAGACATTTTTAAGAAAGATGAAGGAGAAAGATCTGCAGAAGAAAGACAGAAAATAAGTAATTATGTTTTCAAGAGAAATCGATTATACCGAAGAATACTAGAAAAAGGAAAGGAAAAACTACTCTACGTGATCCCAAAAAGTATGAGAAAAAGTACCGCTGTTAAATTTCATGATTTGATGGGACATTTTTCTCTTGACAGGACTGTCAACAAAATCAAAGAACTTTATTGGTTTCCCTACATGAAGCGTTATTTAAGGAAACACATATCCATGTGTTTTGAATGTCTAGTGAATAAAATTCCTGGAGGAAAGCAACAGGGACATTTACATCCAATTAAGCCAGGAAAAAGACCATTCTCGATCATACACATGGACCATTTAGGCCCATTTGTGAAGAGTTCTAGAGGAAATCAAGATTTACTCGTTATCATAGATAATTTTACAAGATTTACCAGACTTTTTCCAGTCAAAAACACATCTTCTCAACACGTTTTAAAAGCTCTGGAGAATTTCGTTCAGGATTTTGGACTGCCTGATCGGATTATTAGTGACAGAGGTTCATGCTATACGTCACATCAGTTTGAACAATACTGCCACAACAATGGAATAAATCACACACTGAATTCTACCCAACATTCCATGGGTAATGGAATGGTAGAACGGGCTAATAGAACAATTCTATCCACAATAACAACATCGATGAGTGATCCACGTCATAAAGATTGGGATTTACGAATCAAAGAAACTGAAAGAAATTTAAACAACACCATCAATAAAACTACTGATAAAACGCCCTTTGAAATCTTGCATGGATATTCTCCAAGATTTACTGATGGTATCCTTCGAAAACTTGCCGACGAGAGTGCAGAGAAATGGACTGATCCCAAGGAACTTCAAGAGCAAGCAACCAGTGTGATTAAAAAGAAACAACGTAAGATGAAGGAATACTACGATAAGAAAAAGTGTCGAACCATGACTTTTGAACCGGGAGAAATAGTGGTTGTCCGACGTCCAGCAAAAGCAACAGGAGAACCAACAAAGACTCAGCCAAAGTACAGAGGTCCTCTACTTGTGACTGAAGTCCTCCCCAACGATACGTACAGAGTGACCCAAATGGAAGAAAAAGTGGGAAATAGGTACTACGCAACAACATCCCACGTGAGTCAACTAAAGGCATGGCGACCACCAGTACACGATGATGATGATGAGGTCTCAGGTAACTTATAAATTGGAACCAGGTAATATGAACTTTTGTTTTTTTATTTACCTTTAAGAAAAGAACTTTGGTATTCAACATTTGAAAGACTTTTCATTTTAGAACTATTAAACAAAAAAAAAAAAAAAGGGAGAACTGTAATAGAACTTTAAAAATTTTATTCATTCAATAAATAAATGTGTATTAAGTATAAAAAAAAAAAAAGAAAAAATGTTAATTGTATATATCTTTTGTTAAGTGGGTGTCAATTGAGGGCAATTGTATTGTCAGGATGCCCGAATGTTGACATTCCCCCCCCCCTTGTCCATCAGGTGGCGCAACGCCACCACTACTGTGTCTGCTTTTGTAAATGTAGGAGAGAGAGCGTAGGTGCACACGAAGTAAGCCTGTTGTGCAGAATGGTGCAACGATTGAATGTCTGTGAATGTTCTTGTAAATAAATGTTGTTGATTTTGTTTTAAGTGTTGAACTCTTGCTTCCTCCTCCCCCCCCCAGCCGAGCTGCTCGGCACCTGGCACAAATGGTATAGTTGCCAACAGTACTATCACTCCCTAAAATTTTGCCCATCTTTTATGAATCACCCTGTATATATATCATTATAAGGGCGTAAGGTAAACTTTAATAATGCTTTCAATTTTCAATATACACAGGTTTATTCTTTATTCTCTGCTTACTGTTTGATAATTTAGTTATCAATGCTCTTTTTATCTTATTTATTATTATATCTGGGGGGACAACGCCTTTAAATTTTGCGGAATCTTGCAGTATTGCTTGTCTATTTAATAACGATTGTTTTTATAAACAATTATTGCTTTTTTATCCTGTCAACCCGTAATAATTTGATGTAAAATCACATGTACTTATTATCTGTTGAATTTAAGCTAGAATAAATATTACGAATTCAGATTTTTGTTTTGTTTGTGTGTTTGGAAACAAAAAATCGTCTTGGGGGAAACCAGCTACCACATGTTTAAAGATAAAAATTTTATCCTGCCACAGTTATAGAATCAAATTATATTGCTAAAAATAATTCTTTAGCCATGTATATAATAAATTACTTTTAAAACCCTTTATCCTCTATTTCTCCAATTTCTCTTATTATTTTGAATCAATTTAGATCAAAATAAGTGAAAAATATTATACTTAGTATTTTAATCACTTATGGTTATGAAATACAGCATAAAACACATTTGTCTTTTCCTACATTTATTCTAAAATCTTCCACACATAACTAACTTCTAAACAATTTTTCAAATTTGTACTTATATTTATATAATTAAGAGAAACAGCTCTTCATTATTTAAATTTCTTTAATTTATAAAATAAATTATTGATAAGTTTTCTCAAAATGAATAAATAAATTTCCAACTACTTTGTTAGGATTTCATATTTTAGTATAAATATAACTTACTCCATGCAGATTTGTTGAGTGACGATGGACTGTTTCTTACTAATTAAAAGTACCATATATATATATATTTTTTTTACAATTAAAAAGTTAGAAAAAACGATATATGTAAGGAACATTGGTGTACCAACTCTGTCAAAGTGTTATAAGAAATTATAGATTTTGTTTCAATTTAAATGCAAAAAGTGAACATTCAGACAAAATCGAAAGTTTGTGATTTAACAATGGAAGTAAGTATTGTAACCAAAAATTGTTTTAATTGTCAGGACTTCTATTTATATTCCAACGGGAATTCCAGAAAATCGGCAAGTATTTATCTGGAAACAAATCAGAGACAAAAAAGACAAAACAAGAAAAAAAATACTTTGCCACAGAGTATTAAAACTCCCTGAATGGAAACATTTAAAATAAACAATCAATGAGATTTCATAATTAGTTAAATAGAAAACTTATTATTATATATTTATTACACAGTTCAAACTAATAAAAAATGATAGAATTTCTTTATACTTGAAATAGCCGTTGTTTCTTTTATGAAGGGCATAGGAGCTACATTTCTAAATTGTTAAAGGGAGAATTTTGGAAGAAAAACAACACAACTTCTAAAGAAGCTCTAAGAAAATTGTGGGTTTTATTATTTTTTTATAAAGCAAAACTTGCGAAAATTTTAAAGCACCTATTTAGAGATAGTACTATGAATTATGAAAAAGATTGATGTAAAAATGACATTTTCAGAAGAAACATAACTTATCACCATATTGTCTTAAGCCTTTATATAATCTAAGTATAAAACAAACAGTATCTCATATAATAATATTACAATATTTAATATTTACGTGCCTTTTAATTCACACAGTTAAACTTCGATCAAATAAATCTTAATAATAATGATATACATGTTTGAAGTTTTCTAAAAGTAAGTTCTCAAATCAATTAACAATATCATGAGAAAATTAAACCGAAAACAGGCTTACCAAACTTAGTCAAAGCTCCAGCACAATATCGCATTAAAAGAGCTGCTAGTTTTGTATCTTTATCTTTTAATTCAATCCATGCTTCTGTATTAACAATAGAATTAAAATTCTCAGAAATAAAGTTCATTATTTGTTCTTTGAAAACATCATCACTGTGGCGATTTGCCAGACTAAGCATTGGACAGGCGTTGTTCACATCAAGTAAGCATACGAGATCTTTCAGACAAGCTTCTTTAAGATTATATACAGGCTACGATTGTCCTTCTGCTCACTTATACCGCATAGGCCTTTCCACCATGCCTTTTTGTCCACTTTGTAAATCTGGAGAGCAATTGGGCAGAGACCACCTGCTTCTATGTGGAGCCCTTCATGGACACACTGAGTACTCAAGATATTGGGAAGCAAGAGAACTTTTAAGGCAAAGACTTCGGTCTTCTTTCTTTGTTATCCTACGTACAATTGTATTCGTTATTTATTTCATCTTTCTGTTAGTACCTTTGCCTTGCCATTCGAAATTAAGGGAAAAAAAAAAAAAAAAAAGCTTTTTTAAGATACAAAATCTCATACTTGTCAGCTACGTAGTAAACTCACACGCGTCTTCATATTGAAGGCAACCTTTTTCAGCAGAGTATATGCAGTTGATGAGTTTTTTCATAACAGAAGCCCGGATATCCATCACTTCAATCTCATTGTTCGCGGCCTCTAATGTGGAATGTTCGAACATACTGCTAAACACTAGTGATCTTGCACATAATATTGCTTTATGCGCTTTGATGGTGATATCTTCCACTCGAATCGTAACATCAGTATTCATGGTTTGGGTAAACATCCTTTTTAAATCGATCAAAAGTTGCTTCAATGTTTCAAGATCAGGACTATCGTCTGGAGTATTTTTCGTTCGGGTGGACTGAGTTCGCTCTGCAATTTTCACCATGGATTCATCCATTTTCTTTTGCTTTAAGAGTGAGTTGGCCCCTTGTTCTTTCCGTTCAGCTTTTCCAGAATTATTATGGATCTAATTTGAAAAGCTTTGATGATCGCTGTGGGACTCTGAAATTTTGAGGTTAGGATATATGCTTTCCAGTGTCTTTATATGACTCTAAAGTTCTAGTAAATATACTTGAAAAGTACACTTGATGATAGTGATATCATTCAACGATGATCTGAGTATTACATTTGATAGCAAATTTTTCAGGGCTCAATTTCAAACGATAAAATACAGAACGTTGATTTATATAAAAGTGTATTAGCTGGTCTTCAGATACAGTTATTGAAAAATTTAAAGGAATTCGTTCATTAAAATTGTAATATAGATCTAATCTAAGAAAATGATTTAGATGAAAATACGAAACTTCAAGTTTCAAGAACATAAGGTAATTACAGTCTTTATAATAAAATTCCAGACTTGAAATATTAAAATCTCGTTGTAAACGATAAAAAATTATGTATTTTCCACCGAAATTAAAACGATTCGATGCCGTTCCGCGATGTGCTGAAATAGGACTTCGCTGTGCTATGATTTAATTCCATCTTAATTTAAATACTTCAGTTAAAATGATTCGATTCTCTATTTCTACGCTTTCAATTCATGTTTCCTTTTCTCTTCGCAGGAATCATCCACCCCTTAGCGTCACATCAAAAGACAATGTTGTTCAATAATAACTGATTACACTACTATCTATCCTTTCACAAGAGAAAAATTTTGGTATCGTTTTAATAAACTATAGTATATGTATTTTGTTCGAAAATCGGAAAGATAAGATACGTGTATCGTTCGGTTTAAAAATGCAGTAGAATGAAGTATTTAATAAAATTGTAAATCAGGATGTATATTGTAATTTGGTGTATAAAGGCTAGATTTAAGTTATGCCTTGCAAGGATTAAAAGGTTTTCGAATTTAGTCTAATAGCTGTTCAAATACATGTTGATATTCAATCATCAAGTTGTTCAATCAACAATATGATAAAAAAGATATGATAAATATAGGATATTTAACGGAACTATTTTTCAAATGTTTGCACAGTATTCAGAAACAGACTAGAAGCCATAAAATATTTTTACTTAAAAGAATAAAGAGGGGAATTAATTGTAATATAATAAAACTTCATACTACTTGAAAACTCATTATTTTAAAACTTTTCACTATTTATCAATATAGTTGTTTTATTTCTATGTTATTAGTTTATTTTAAGAATAACTTTGTTTATGATATTGTACTTAACACTTAAATAAATACCATCAATAAAAAAATGTTAATAGTTATTCAGTGTGTAAATATAGCGGACATTCTGTATTGTTCTTTGTAATAATTATTTTCATTTTATCACAATCGTAACATAGGTTACAGTCGTTACTTAAAAACTAAAAAATTGCTCGGTATTTTAGAGAAACAATTAAAAAAAAAAAACTAATATTATTAATGAAATTAATAGTCTTAATGAAAAAAAATCAAGATGTATATAGAGTACATACTAGTTATTAACCCGTTTTTTCTGTGTTATTTTCCTAAGTGTTTAAGGAGTTTCATTTTACGAACAAGCGAGTATCAAATTTTATCATTATTTACGTTTATCCAGGTAGAGCGAAACATTCTAATATTAGCGAAAAATGGTGACCTAAATTGGTCTGTAATGAACGTATACCATTAAGGAAGAAGACATTTCTGTTCAATAATGTTTACACAAATTTAATTCATTATTAACGTTTTTCAATCAATGATGCAACATTTGTGGTCATTAATAGAGATTAATGGTATTTACTAAAAAAGTAAATAAGGCATTTACTAAAAAAGTCATTATTAAATTTATTTTCATTAAATTGTTTTTATTTTTTTAAATTGAAAAGAAATAATAATAGACATAACTGCAAAGTTAAAATGCGACATAAATAGTGAAGGGAAAAAAAAAATTTAAGAATGTTTTTAAATACAGAACAAAATAAATTTGAAATAAAAAATTTAAATAAATAAAAAATAAATTTTTAATAGCTATATGCTTCAAAAGACAGTGCGAAATAAATGTCACCGGACAAAATTCGATCACGGCTGGAGATCGAATCACATAGCCTCTAGATAATTAGGCTCGATTTTAAGTAACTTTAAATTCCTTTTACTGCCTGAAAAAAATAAAACTTGACTAGATATTTTAAGAAAAGGCACACTATTCGTACTATACTCATCAGATATTCAACTCAAAAATTACTTACTTATTTTTCAAATTAAGCAGTTCTTAGATTGCCATGATAAGAGCAGGAAAATTCCACTAAAACTCAGACTACTCCAATTACTAGCTCCACGACCGGTCTGTAGTCACTTTTTGAAGGTATTTTGTCGTAAGTGGTTTGTCTTGTATAATAAATCTTTGATTAGTAGTATGTTTAAAGTTCTAGAACCACATTCCGCAATGTAAAAATATACCAGAACGTCGTACTTCACATTCTGACCCCACGATAACCCAAGGAAAAACTAAACATTACTATCTAGACAAGTGATGTATAGTTTCAAATTCACTATTTATGCTAAATCCATTGTCCCTATAAATAGAAGTAAATAGGACTTAGAGATCTAAGTTCTAAGAGATTCAATTTTTTTGAATTAAACATTTACGCATCAGTAACTCTTGTCTAGACAAGTGTGATATTACTTCCTAATTAATTTTTACGCAAAATCGAATGAATTTAAAAGGAAATCGATAAAATAATTTGATAAGTTAGAAAGACTTATAAAGATTTCCTGCTTAAAAAGTACAACTTTTGTATTTGTACCTATACATGGAGGAGCATTGATCGAAGTTAGGGTTTAATGGCGCAAAATCCAAAAGAGGTTATGATGCGTTAAACAAACGGCTTTGAAAACTAGCATACAAGGTTATTTTACTAGAATGCATAGAATCGATAAAAATGACACAAAAAGAGAATTGTTGGAAAAGTAATGTTTTATGACAAATTTAATACAATCAAAATTAAGTTGACAGATTTAATAGTTTCAAAGTTATAAGGGTTTCACTCGTAAAAAGATATAGGTCAAAAACTATTCTAATGAAGAAACCATACTATCGTCGTACCAACTAGTTCTATCGATTTGGTTTCAACGTAACACAATACATTAGATTCAATATTTTGCTCCTTTACATACAAAGGTAATTTTTTAAGTAAGGACCATTTTGTATTGAAGTAAGTGAGATTTTATATATGAACGTAAATTGTAACACAATTTAAAATATGAACATTTATTCACTCTTTAGCATAGTCACCATTAAAACACTTGTACAGTCGTGGCACCAGCTTCAAGATCACATCATCAAACAGCTCTGCCACCTATACGCTAAACCAGTTATTAACAGTTTCTTTCAACATGTCATTATTTTCCAAGCTCTATCTACCAAGAAATTCCTTAAGTTTTGGATACAGAAAGTGGTGCTAAGTCAGGGCTGTATGGTGGGTGATCAGTATTTCTCATTCATAACAATAGATTAATCCAGAATGTTCTTCGTTATGAACATTTGTTCTCCCTTTATTAAAAAGCCTAGACCATTTACGCACATTATTATCATTCATTTTATATTTTATAACCACTGTAGAACAGCCGACCCCATTTTCGTGTTTACGACAACTAATGTTCAACTCTGTAGCCTTGTTATTTTTAACACAATTATAACAATAGGTTTAAACTGTTAATTATACTAATATGAGTTTTTTAGATTCATCCAATGCAGCGTGAAAATTTACATAGAAAACAATACTTCACCCCTTACCAGAATAAGTTCCTCCTTTTCTGCTCCCTAGTAACTTCAAGATGGCGGTTAAATGCTCACCTCGGAGGAAGGTGCAAACTTTAGATTCTTGTACTGAGCCCAAACTAAAATTTGAAAACAACTTCCAATTTTCTCCTACTTATTACCGTTTTGACCTTTTCTATGGCACAATAACGGGTCTATAATTTTAATTCTCCAAAATTTCTTCAATTTGCTGATATTTTTTAAGCTTAGATGGAAATCATCTATATCAATGAATAACTGTAAAGTTTTTTTTTAAATCAAGCAATGCGTTTTTGAAATACCTTTTCAAATATTCCCCTGCTATAAAATATATTTACGAGCTTAATATCTTTAAAAAAGCACAGTGTTTTTGAACTGAAAGAATAATATTTATGCACGCAGAAGACATTACTTACTGACAGCATATAACGACGCTGACAACAGCGATCATAAGATAAACTTAGAAAATGCTTCGAATTTTCGATATACATATGTTTATTCTTTTGCTTATTGTTTGATAATTTGGTAATCAATGCTCTTAAAACTCTTTCTATGCAGCGTTTTTTTCTTTCTTATTTAATTATATCAGGTTACAGGGCCTTTAAATTTTGAATGATCTTGCAGTATTGCCTGTTATTAAATCCTCATCTAGTTATTAAAATAAATGCAAGTTCAATACTTATATTGAAAGAAAGTTTATAGGGTTAAAAATAAATAAAATTGAAACAAAACCCCCTTCAGCGGAAAATAAGTTTTATCATTTAGGGAATATATACCTAAACTTTAAAACATTTAATTCAAATTAATAATAAGAGGCAGGGGCAAAGATAGGGAAGAAAAAGAAAGCATTAATTTTGAAGGAGCTATTTAATATACTTTATATAATAAAAAACTATTAAGACACTTACTATTTACAATTAATACACATATACATTAACAATTAGTTACATTTACATTACAGTTAAAATTTAATGATATACAAATCATTTCCCAGCATATAATCATGAATGATATGAAATGGTTCAAGTATTTAGAAAATGGTTAAAAATGTTCTTCTTAATGGTTATCCTGTAATTTGCAAAATTTTTAAATATTGGG